>OX422224.1:48041329-48641329 GCA_949130495.1 Sambucus nigra | reverse complement strand
GAGTTTCAATACACATGAGGCATTCAGCCAGCCTTGTTTGTAGCCCTCATTATTGGCATTCTGAATAAGAGCATCTAGATGGAATAGTGCCTCGTTATATCCAGCCATCCAAAATTCCCTGGGTTGTTTATGGAATTGAAATGTTAACCTATCAAGCTTCTCGAGAAGACTCTGGATGAAAAGTTTATTAGTCTCCAACTCTTATTCTTTTGTAGAGATTTGTAGTTCCAATTCTCTAACTTTCTTGGACAGTTCAGACAAAACCCGATCTTTTGCATTCAATTGGAACGCTTGATTTTCCAAGGTTGACTGAGTACGAGCCTCTTCAACATTACGACGAAGAGTTCTTGATCGACCCCGAGTAGGTGGAGTACTTTGTTCCTCAACAACATCCTGAGTAACTCTTCCTCGTCCAGGAGAACCTCTTCCTCGTCCCCGAGTAGCAGTAAAAGTACCCGACCTTCTCAAAGTGTCTAACTTTTGCCTTAATTTGGCATTCTCAACTTCTAAGAAGGAAAATCCCTCATCAGTCACTGGGATTACAGCTGTTAAAGAAGAAGCTGCAGACTTATACTGGGCTAGCTCTTTCTGCAAATTGTTATTTTCTTATTCTAGCAGCTCGGCAATCTATCTACAGGCTTCGATTTCACCCTTTAAGGTTCTTTCCCTGATATCATACCCAGTCAGGAGTTTGTCGTAGCCCTTCTCGGCAGAAAGCTGCTGATATCTCTTCTTATACCCCTCATGCAACAAGGCAAATGATTCCTTATACTGATTCTGGAGATCTTCTAAGGTACATTGAAGATCCTCGATCATTTCGTAATAGGCCACGTTATTGGCCACAACTCGGTCAAGTAAACCCTTCAGGTACTGATAAGCCTCAACTGCCTGCTCAAAAGCATCATGACCGAGGATATCAGCAACTTCTGATGTACTTAGTTCTGTGTGACCAGCCTTATAATATTCATGGCATTGCTGCATCAGCTTTGTATCATTGGGAGATAGTAAGTCCATTCTAGCCATAAACTAGTAAAGAAGAGAAGGCAAGAATTAATAATAAATCAGACAGAGCATCAACAATGTAGAGAAACAAAAAAGGTAATTTTATTACATCATCAAAAGAGAGTACACTGTTCAGAAGACAGAGTACAAGTAAAAGAAAAACAAAAAGAGAATACCGAACAACTTCACACCTTTTCCTTGTCTCCCAAGACTTTTTCGGGAGGCTAGGACGAGGAGCTTGGTTGCTCGGTGGGAACAATGAGTTGATTGGCAGAAGTTGGGACTTGTTCAGGAGGAGCAGGCAAGGATGAAATCTCCTCGGTGGTTGTCTGGTTGGGTTGTGGAGCAAGGACTTGATCACCCGCTGTAATTGAAGACTCCTCAGATGCAGCTTCGTCTTCATCCTCATCTTCAATTACAAGAGGAGGGCCAGGAAGATGTCGTTGAAATAACTCAGAGTCCTCGCTTACCTTCAATTCTTACAAAGCAACAACCCAACCATCTCGGAAGTAATTCAAACTCCCATACTGAACCTGGGTCATCATTGCTGCTACCCCCTATCCCATCCTTTATCCCAACCGGTACGAAAGGATTTTTTCATAGCCACTTTTCTCTTCATTTTCTCCGAGGAGAGATTTTCGGATAGAAGATCCTCGGTGGTTTTCAACTTGGACTCCATCTCCTCCTTCTGGCGATCTACTTCACGCAGAAGGTTCAGTTCTTCCTCAGCTGATTTTAACTTATTTTCAAGCTCCACAAAGTTTGTGAGCTTCTCGGCATAATTTTTATTCTCTCTCTCCAAGTCCTTCACTTTCTTTCCCAACTGCACTTTCTCTGCTTCAGATGCAGCCAACTTCTTTTCCCATTCACCCTTATCCTCATCATATTTTTGACGGGATTCCTTCAGATATTGGGCCAAACCCTGGAAAGCATCCTCTAATCCAGACGAGGAGCTTGAAGCTTTGAGCGCTTCATCTTTCTTCACTATGGTGTTAAAGCAACTCACCAGCTGAAAAAGAAGGTAATGATAAGTCAGTACCGAGATACTTGTATTAATGGAAAGAAAGAAAAATTCAAGATAAGATAAACTTACTGAAGTGATGTGACGAGTAGCCAGGGATGTCAGCATATCCCTAGACATGTTTTCTTCAATTCCTTGGACTTCAGGAATGGTCCAAGTCTTCACCGAGCTCATTGCAGAACTCGGGGGAATAATGGTTGGAACACCAGCTCCACTAGCTTGGAGCTGGGGAATGATTTCAGAAATACTGACCGAGGAGGATTTCTTCAGTCTCCTCGGTGCCAATTCAATAGTCTCAACCAAGGAAGATCTCTTGGTTGGGGAGATGGTGATTACTTCCATAGGGACATCCTTCTTACTAGGAGCCACTGGGGGCTTCTCGGTAGCCTTCTGCGAAGCAACAGAAGGGGCAGCATCCGTTTTCTTCGTCCCCTTTGGGACGTCATTCTTGTTTCTCTTTCCATCTCCAGCAGAGGATGTCTCCTCAAAGATAATAGGAACTCTTCTTTTGCCCATCTTCTAACTCAGAGGAATGTGAGAGTCTGGTGAAGAATCTTCAGAAGCTGGCAATGGTTCACTAATGCTAACCACATGACGAGCAGTAAAGGAGGATGTATAGCTCCTGTACTGCAGCAAGTATGAAGCAGACCTGACGTGCTCGTCTACAACCTTCTGATGCAAATTCCAGATATGTTTCAAATGCTTTATATTAACTTCTAATTCTTTGGGAGTTTTTCTCTTTCTGTCAACTGCAAACAGATACCTATTGAAATGTCAATCATGCATTTATTCAAACATAATCAAATCACAATTTTAGAAATAAAATAAAATGAAAATAACCTATCCCATTGCCATATGGAGGACATTTGGGACCTTCATATACTTCATCTCCAATAAAAGGGGAATGTTGCCAATTTTTTATAACTACCCCATGTTCAAAATAATCCATGTTAGCATCAGGGAGGTTAACTACTCAAGCCCTATTCGAAAATCTAGTTTTTAAATAAAAAAACATTATCTAAGACAACCCATCTATAGCAGTACATAATCTCAGGAATTCCATTACGAGTTCCATGAGTTTGATTTAACCTATACACCCCATTAACTATTCTCCATGTGTTGGGGGCTATTTTTGCAGGAAAAACATCGAAGTATTGACAGAACTCTAAGCATAAAGGATTTGGTGGAAAAGAAAATCCACACTCAGCAATAAAAAGACTGGAGAACCAATGTCCCTCAGCCAAACGAAAGTAATTTGAAGGCTCAGAAAGATCCTCCAAAGTTACCCAAGACGGGATAGAGAAATCAGAATGAAATTTCTCAAGAGATTCAATAACATAAACCATTATGAATAAAAGAAATGAAGAAGAAGGAAGAAGATCTTACAGGAAAAAGGGAGATCTGTTGACAACGAACGAAGAAAAGGATGAACGCACAAGAGAGAGAGAAAGACTATGGAAAACTCGAAAGCAGAAATTGGAAAAGGTAGAAGACGATGGGATTGTCTATGAAGTTTAAATACTTTGCCTTAGGAAATGGCGAAAGAAATGATTACAAAAAGGAAACTATTACGCTACCGGCGGCTAAAAGGACAAAAAATGCACGAAGATCGAAGCGCTTATAAAAATTCAAAAAGGCGAATTCTGCGAATTTGGAAGGAAATTTAAAATGCTCCTAAAAACCAGGAAAGTCATTTAATATTGCCATATACCGAGAAAGAATGTTCCATACTCCTCAAAGTTCGAAATATGAAACATTGGGGGCTTCTGTTGATACCAAAATTAATATGCTGATATGGACGAATAATACAAAGACACATGGCAAGATAACAACGAGGAAGTTCATTTCCCCGACCAAGTCATGTTCGCTCCGAGCAACAAGGATTGTCCAAGGAACTACAACACTCTGAGGAACTCCAGCGTTCTGAGGAACTCCTGAACGACGAACAACTAGGGCGGTCCAAGCTGCATCTCGGCCACAGCATTGATTGCCAGATAATCAACAGTTCAACTATTCATTGAATGCTTATCATTTGACGCACACGCTTAAAGGGCATTAAATGTATTACCCTTTCATATGTATATCATTTAATGTATCACCCTTTTAGATTGAGCCTCAGGGCTATAAATACATTGTATCACCCCCCATTCAAGGGGACCGGAATTTCTTGAGAGAACTTGTAATCGAGAATTCCCAAAATACTCAGCAATAACATAACAGTGGATGTAGGCCATTCATATAAGGCTGAACCACTTTAAAATTCTTTGTCTTATTTATTTGTCTGTGATTAAATAATTAGAGCGATCTAATTTTTTACATCAACAGTATGTTCACATAATTATAGAATAAAAATATATACAAAACATAATCAATATGTAATTACCCCATAGGATATCACACCTCTCACACATCCATCCAATCTAACCCAATTCCCACAACATTAGATTGTGATACAATTTAATATCCTTAATTATTATTTCTCTATTTTAATTATAATAATTTATGTCTATAGGTTCATGTTACAAATCCCCACTTATGCATTATATCAATAATTCATCAATTAGATAACCTATAATGTACTCGAATCTAATCGGAATAACTTCATGATCCAATTTCCCATCTTGACCTAACCCGAATCAGGGACCAAATCGATTTGCCCCCAAGGCTGAGTTGATTCACGTCTGGTAGTAGGCCCAGATTTGCCTAAAATGAATTATTCTCTTCCAAAACCTCCATTAACGAGTTCTAAAGCTCTTAAACCTCAAAATAACATACTAGAATTTATACTAAGTATGGAAACACATTTATATTGATTTCTAATCATCAGAAATTGATTGATTCATACATTTCAAGGATTAATCAATAAAGGTTTACAAATCTTATTTTAATTTCATAATAAACCTTCAAGTTAATACATGAATTCGATTTAGAATTTTAAATGGACCCTTGAACATTGATTCTAACATGATTTCTAATTACTACACTATATTAATTTCATGTTTTATCAAAAAAGTATCAACGCTCAACATAAGATTAATTCATAACTAATCGTAATTAGTACAAAAAAATAATATAATTCAAATAATACAAATTAAATCTCCAAACATAATTGAAAACCCAAAATCGGCATGGGAAGAACATGATTATAAATTAAGTACATATTATTTAATGATGCTGCAAGAAAATTCTAGCCTTAGGTTTGAAGATTGAAGAATCCCCTTGACTTTTCCTATCCCAGCCTTCTCAAATTCTCCGAGGTGCATATGTCTGCTAGGTTTTTTTGTTGGTAATATATTCTTAATGAAATAGTCTTAGTCCCTTTTAAAACTTCAATTCCCACACCTGTTAATGCGGTTGAAGTTCGAGCCTTAAAATATCACAGAATGATCCCCATAATAGCTCAAAATCCCCCCTAAGGGTATATGTACCCCCCGAACCCATCTTGAGACATTTGAAACACATAAATGGGCCCACATATCACCCTAAAGTCAACTAAAAAAAGGTGTACATCAAATGACATGGAAAAACCTCTCGACACAAAATAAAATTACACACAAAATAAAATCAGACACATTAATTACAAGTATTAATTATAATAAGACGGAATGCAAACAATTCATGTGGTACAAAAAAATCATATAAAATTCACAATTAATTATCCCCTAAATATGCAAAGCATGCGGTACAACCAAATGATAAACATGCACAGTGTAAATTACCCAATATCCCAAGTAATTAATAATACCCGTTTATTATTTTTACTAAAATACTGACATAAAAGTATGGGGTATTACATTCTTTCCCCATAATAAAGGAATTTTGTCCTCGAAATTCAACACGTACCTGGCTAGAAGAGTTCTGGCCAATTCTCTCATATGGATCCTCCCTCTCCCATGTGACTCGTCCTCCTTATGGTGTTACCACTGCACATGTACTAAAGTAACTACCTTGGAATGCAGTTTACGCTCTCTAAGATCCTAAATAGTGACAGGCTTCTACTAGAAAGTTAAATTGGGTTGAAGCTCTATCTCATAAATATCTAGGTGATGATAAGTTTCCTCATCTATAAGGAATATATGTAATGTTGAAACAAGGAAAACATCGTGGGTCTTTTATAATTGATTTGGCAAGGTTGAACGATAGGTTAGTGGTATGATCCTTTCAATAATAGGGAATGGTCCCACATACTGAGGATCTAACATCCTTTTCTTCCTAAATTGGATAACTCTCTCTGTGGGAGACACTCTGTGTTGCACTTAATTCACAACCTTAAAATCTAAGTGCCTCCTCACAGCATCCGCATAACTCTTCTTCCAATCCTCGGAAGCCGAATTATAGTCCTCATCATTTCTACCTTCTTGGAGGTATCTTGGATGTACTATGGTTTGAGAATCTTGTTATACCTCACTCCTAACCAATAAGAAGGAGAACGATAAGGTCTCCCCTACAATGCCATGAATCTCACCATACCAATAATCAATTGGTAATTGTTGTTGTAAACAAACTCCATAAAGTGTAAGTACTATTGCTAGCTACCCTGAAAGTCCCAGATACACATATGTAATGTGTCCTCCAACACATACTTCATATCCACTGTCTGACCATCGATTTGTTGGTCATATAAAGTACTCAACCTCAATTACTCCCTTAATGTCTGCTGGAAATCCTCTAAAAGAGGGACAAAAATGTATTATCCCTAGCCGACATGAAATTAAGTCGTACACTAGGTAAATTCATAATCTTTGTAAGTAAGAGCTTGGTTTACTTCTCTGATGGATAATCCATCAGAAGTAGCAAAAATAAATCCACCATTGTCAAACATTCTATGATCGTCCAGATGGCATTGTGTTCCTACTCTGACATAGGTAAGACCATGACAAAGTCCATGAAAGTGCTCTCCCATTTTCACATCGGAATCTCGAGAGGCTGTAAAACACCTGTTGGTCTCTGATGTTATACCTTTACCATTAGGCACGTGGCACACTTGGACATAAAAATAGTGATGTCCTTCTTCATTCCTACCCACTAATATTGGTCCCTCATATCATGGTTCATCTTATCCCCACCGGGGTGAACCAAAAAATGTGACCCGTGCGCATCAGTTATAAGTGCCCATAATAATTCCTCACCTTCAAGAACTACTAACCTACTATGGAACCGTAATCTTCTACCAATACTCCACTCCTTCTACCGAAAATTGTTTGATATTATCCTAACAAAAAAAATCCTGAGCATGTGCCTTAATGACTCGAATGATAATCCCAGGTATGATGGTAAGAACTGCGATAACTGCGTGTGATAACTCATCGTTTGTGTGAAGCGAACTCGATTACACCTTCCACAACACTGCTAGCTCAAATGTTGGTTTATTGCTCAAGGAGTCTGCCACTACATTCTCCTTCCGAGTGATACTAAATATCAAAATAATAATCCTTCAAGAACTCAATCCATTTATGCTTCCTCATGTTTTACTCCCTCTGTGTGAAAAAATATTGCAAACTCTTATGGCCCATTAACAGATGGAATCTCTCTCCCAAAAGATAATGTCTCCAAATACGTAGTGAAAACACTACGACTTCTAACTCCATAACCTCGGTACCTAATTTCATTTCATGAGGCCAAAGCATTCGGGAAGGATAAGCTATCCACCTCACCTCTTGTATCAACACACCTCGAATCCATGAAAGGATTCATCAGTAAATACTTATGGTATATTCCCCCGTGAGGAAAAGAGAGTGTCGAAGATGAAGTCAACTTGACCTTAAACTCGTCAAAATCCTATTGACACGAATCATCCCAAATAAATGGTACACCCTTTCACATCAAATTCTTTAGAGGTATGGATATCTTCGATACCCCCCTGCATGAATAGACAGTAGTACCCAACCAAACATAAAAAAATGTGTACCTCTATATGTGTTGTGGGTTATCCCTAATCCATCAACGTTGAAGCCATTTTAAGATCCACTAATATCCCCGTCTTGGAGAGGACGTGACCCTAGAACTTAACCTCCCTCAACTAAAATTTAAACTTGTCAAACTTAGCATAAATTTAATGGTCTCGTTGTCTCTGTAACACCACTTGCAAGTACTAATCTTGATTATATGTGGTTCATGAATAAATCAATGTGTCATCTATGAACACTATAATAAATGGATACAAGATTTCCCTATACACCTTATTCATCACATTCATAAACACCGTTGGAGTGTTGATTAGACCAAAAGGCATAACCATGAAATCGTAAGATCCATATCTCATTTCAAATATTATCTTCAGATCATCCTAACCCTGAATCTTGAACTGTTTGTACCCAATTTCAATTCAATCTTAGAAAAGTAAGAAACACCCCTCAATGGGTGCAATAAGTCATTGATGTGGGGTAACGAGTGCTTGTTTTGATGGTGACCATGTTCAACCCTTCATAATCAATACATGATCTAAATGATCCTTTATTCTTCTTCATGAAAAAACTAGAGCACCCTAAGGTGAAGTACTCCTCCGAATAAATCCTTGACCCAGAAGCTCATGAATCTGATCCCTAAGCTCTCTTATGTCTACAGGATCCATTTGATATGGTGAACGGATAATAGGTCTCGAACCTAGATCAAAATAACATGGTCAGGATGGCTAGAGATTGGGAATGTTGTAATGTGGAATGTATAGCCACACGGTTAGTCCTTGACCAGTAGGACTTAAAGGGCAAAAGTAGGGTGCTAAGATGGAGCATTGATTAAAATAACTTTGGTTTGGTTAAGAAAAGTGTGCTAGATTAGGGAACCAATTGTGAGAACCCGCCTAATAAAATTCCGGGCGATCACTCCTATATTAAATTAAAATAGGAGTCGCATATGGATCATTCTCAGCATCACTGTCGAAAACCAATTTAATTACTAATAACATATTAGGCTGGCGTCAAAATTTAACTTAACTAATCTTTTTAAACAACTACACAATTAAAACCTCCGCACAGTTTATATAAATGAAACTGAAAAGAGATGAAATAATCGAACACTCGGTTCAAATATGATAGAAGAAAATCTAATCCGCATAAAAGGCGATAAAAGAATAAATAATAGTAGTTGGGTTATCAGCCCGAATGTATATATAGTACCTCCTATCTAGATTACAAGGATAGAAGCGTCTATTGAAAACCTGCATGCATCCACAGCTGCCGCAACACACGTCTGACTCGAAGGAATAATCATCCAGGCATCCCTATGTCTGGACACCTACATATATATAATATATAGCAAGAGAGCAAAATAATAGAAATGGGTCAGAGCCCGACTTGTGAAAATATTATGCAAGTGCATAAATGCTTTATTTAGAAAATATGTTTTATCTCATATTTAAATTGGTATCTCACTCCCATGAGATACCCCCTCACCCCTCTTCTAATAGTGCACGCCTAATGCACTCGTCTAAAACATCCTAGTTAAGCTACACCGCCTAACTAATCTAATTCACCCGTCTGCTAGAAACCTCAACAACCCGAGTACTAAGGGCTAAATTTCTCTCCATTATAAACACTGCGCTAAGTTCGTGCGTGGGGTGTCTCGCGAAGCGAAATCCAAACAAGGAACCCCCTCGATACACTACTACTTGTCAGTGTCAATGGTCAAGATCCATTAGGCACTAAGTACAAAATGAATATATATAAATATACTTATATAATAATATACATATTATACTCATTCCCATACACATCTTACATTATACATCCGGATAATATCTTCCGGACTGAGGTTTTCTCTATAATCATTTTTATAATGCACATCCGGATATAATCTCCCGAACTGAGAATTTATCTTTTTTTTCATTTTTATCCCTTTACTCTCATAGAGATATATATTACCTTGTTTTCATACACAAGTAATATACTATACACACCAGCATAATAACCATCCCACTGAGTTATCACTCGAGGATACGGTCTCTCAATGCTATCATCTTCAATTGCCTCACTCACGTAGCATCCTGGGGACCACCAGTAGGACTAAACGACACCTACTTCGTGGTCAAAAATATCACAACGTCTGGGACGCGGTCATAGTTTCTAACCGACAATGAGACGAAACATACCCACCATGTCTCATCCCAAAAAAAATGTATATCACACAATAACACAATGGACGACTATGACCTGGGGAACATCCGCACTCTTCTCCTCGAGCCAGGGTGCTCACCCTCGTATCGCAACTTCCCAATGATAGCATTATAGGGGGTATGCTTCAATATATATATATATATATATATATATATATATATATATATATATATATATATATATATATATATATATATACATATATATTACATATATATATATATATATACTAGTGGTGACCCGTGCGATGCACGGTCGAGTGTAACGCGTTTTCAAATATATTATTCTAATATGTAACCTAATATATAATTAGTATCAGTATTTAAAGAATGATCGTAGCCATAACCATGAACATATAAATTTAACCAAAGTGGGGGGAAACGCATAGTAATTGAAATGAATATGAGGAAATGAATCATGCGATATTTTGTAGACTAAGATGTTACCTTGTTGCATTTCACTCAGCTATATGAAAATCTCAATTATAGAAAAAAGGACTTCGTGATATTTTGTATCACTTTTATTTGGTTCTTATGTGCTCGTGTCGATAACACAATAATAATAATATTCTAGTTAAAATTTATTCGAAGATAAAATAAATATAAGTCAATTTTTGCTCTGAATCATATTTTATAATGATTTTTTCAACACAAAACTGAAAGATATGATTAAAATCCTAATATTATAATACTTGGTAGATGTTGTAATATATACATTACGGTATCTCATTAGCATTAGAAAACATTGTAATACTTGGTAAGACTAATATTTTACTTCAAACCACATTTGGCAGAATAGATCTTTGAACACTAAACACATTAACAAATGGGTTACAACCATAAATGATAATTCACCTTCAAAATAAGGTTGACTAACAAATGAAAATTCATTGTTCATTGTTTAAAAAAATAGATCGACCCAATTATAGGATCTTAAAATTTTATATTAATTGTGTAGATGATATTTAGTTACATAAATTAAAATAAAACATATAAAATTTAGTGTTTAAAAATTATTTTTAAAGAAGTTATCTAACTTTGAAGAACTTCCGAGTGTATTGTGCCCGAGGCTAATGGAAAAATACTAATTTTACTTATCCAATAAAAATGAATTTAAAGCAAAAAGACCTTAATGAATTTCGAGTTGCATTGTGAATTAGGCTCATGGAAAAATACAAAACTATAGTCTTACTTGATTAATTGGGATACCTATTTAATTTGTCTACGTTTGGAACTTGAAAGAATTTTTTTTTAGTTTGGATAAATTTATGGACTTGATGCAAATATTTGGGTTATTTCCATTAAGGGAGCAAGTGAAATTTTTTTTGTGCATATCTGACCCGAAATTTGGATTAAGAAAATGTGATCGGAGAGTATATTAGGAGTCAGAGAGAGAAGTTGTCTAACTTTGTCCGACGTATATATAAATAATGCCAGTATGAACTCTAACAAACTGGAAAATTTCTTCTTTGGTAAGAGTGCAATAGGTAAATAGAAAACTTCTCCTTTAGTAAGTGTACACTAACATTACTTCTTTGGTAAGAGTACAACATGTGTATAGAAATTATGAACACTAACCAAGTGGAAAAGTTCTATTTTATAAATATGTAGGGCATAAATACAAAGAATTAATCCAACACAAATGTATTAATGCGCTAACGACACATACGCAACAACCAAAATAAAATCAACCCTTTCTTTAGCTTTTTAAGAGAAAAGAGATAAGTCAAATTTGCCTATTATAATGCTCCCCTACTCACATTGCCTATTTTGTCTAGATGCTTACCTAAAAATTGAAACCAACAATTCCTTTCATATTTCCAAACAATCGTATAAGATTTAAAAAAAAAAAAAAAACACACTTTGCTTTGAACCAAATTTCATATAATAAAATTAGAACCAAACAAAGTAGTTTATATTTATATTAATAATCGTTATTGTAAAAAAAAAATTCTACTTTTTTTTATAGAAACTTCTTTTGTAAAATTATTCTTTTCATCTATGTTTTTTGCATATAAAATTAATTTATTAATTTTTTTTTTTAAAACTTCGCCTCCTCCTGAAATTTTCAACTAAATTTATTTAAAAATATAAAAGTATTTCCACCTAAATTTTTATTTATTTAAAAAAAAATACTTCAAAAAATTCCCCAAAAACGACATTATCTCAGATTTCCCAAATACCAAAAAAGTCTAATATTTAAC
Organism: Sambucus nigra; assembly: GCA_949130495.1. NCBI lineage: Eukaryota > Viridiplantae > Streptophyta > Magnoliopsida > Dipsacales > Adoxaceae > Sambucus > Sambucus nigra. Next base: position 48,628,992 of record OX422224.1, on the reverse strand, counting down.
ACTTAACACGGACTTTAAGTCTAATATTTAGAAAAAAAAATTGTCTTGATAGTTAATAATGGAAAAAAAGAAGAAGAAGACATTAGTACCTCATTCCCATGTTAAAAGCACACAATTCATTTCTTCTAGTTGATAATGGCAAAAAAAAAAAGGAACACCGTAGTACAAAAAAAAGAAAGACGCATTTTTCTTACTTGCTCCAGATGCTTACCCGTAAATTGAAACCAACCATTCCTTTCATATTTCCAACTAATTGTATAAGATTATTTTTTTTTATAAAAAAAACACACTTTGCTTTGAACCAAATTTCATCCAATAACATTAGAACCAACAAAATAGTTTATATTTATATTAATGACCGTTATTATAAAAAAAAAATAATTCAACTTTATTTTTATATAAACTTCTTTTATTAAAAGAAAATTTCATCTTTTTTGTTTTGCATATAAAAGTAATTTTATTTAAACAAATTATTTCAGCAATATGAAAGTATTTCTAACTAAATTTATAACAAAAAAAAATTTTAATGGAAAAAAGAAAGAAAACTGTAGTACCTCATTCCCATGTTAAAGCACCCAATTCATTTCTTCATAGTTTATAATGGCAAAAAAAAAAGGAACACCGTAATACCAAAAAAGGAAGATGTGATTTTGCCTACTTGCTCAAGATGTTTACACATAAATTGAAACCAACTATTCATTTCATATTTCCAACTAATCGTATAAGATTATTTTTTTTTAAAAACACACACTTTGCTTTGAACCAAATTTCATCCAATAAAATTAAACCAACAAAATAGTTTATATCTATACTAATGGCCATTATTATAAAAAAAACTTAATTCAACTTTATTTTTTATAAAAACTTCTTTTATAAAATTATTTTTTTCATCTGTTTTTTTGCATATAAAAGTAATTTTATTTTTAAAAAAAATTCAGCAATATAAACGTATTTCCAAATAAATTTATAATAAAAAATTTTAAAAATAAAAAAATACATAAAAAATTCCCAAAAAACGAACCTAACTAAGATTTCTCAAAAAACGGAAAAGAAAAGAAATTTCCCCAAAAGAAATTTCCACAAACAATTAACACGGTAGTACAAAAAAATTATATTCCTCATATCTACATCTTTCAATAACCAATCCACATCTCCATCTATCCTTACAACCAACCTACTGTACAAATATATAACTTACAAATGACATTCATCATGCCCCTGTTAAAGCACATGATTCATTACTTCATAGTTGAAAATGGGAAAAAAAAGGAATAGAGTAATAAAAAAAAAAAGTAGCACGCACAAACCCACTTCCATCCCCACATTCAGATATTACCAACAATATACATAGCAGTACATATACATAGTAGTACAATTTGTTTTTAAATAACAAAAAAACTAATATCAAACTGTAAACAATCAATAAATTAACAAATGTTAAAACAACACACTACAAATAGAAACTCACATGTTAAACATAGAATGAAGAGTTAATAAATAAATTGTGTTCCTTTTTTGCCATAGTAAAGACTGTAGTACATACACAACATCTGCTTATATTGTGTCGCCACCTATTCATGGGTCATCAGATATAACTTGCAAATTTGTTAAATATAAGATATCTATAATAAATAAAGAGTTGATGACTTAAAAACAGGTGTTGATAAAACGGTTTGTCATGGAAGTGAACAGGTTTGTCATGGAAGTAAACAGGTTTTTCCATATCTTCAATTTTAGATAGACCAAGGAGTGGTATCTGTCAATTTGAGATTTAAAAAAATGGCTTCTCATCGCAAACACTGAAATGAGAAAAAAAAAACGCGTTGTTGATGAAATGCATGAATTGAGTATTTGGGAGAACCGTAGTTGCTCAAAAATGTCATGATCATACTAAACCAGTTGAAACTATAAAAAAAACTGTTGATGAAACGCATTTGTGTCCATACCTTGTATCTTACGCTGTTGATAAAAAGTTGTCGATAAAACGTTGTTGTTTTCGTAGGTGGGAGGAGATGTTATCTTAGGAGGGAGGTGATGGGTAGATGTGTGTAGAAAGGGTGGAGCGAGAGAGAGAGAGAGAGAGAGAGAGAGAGTTGAGGGCTGGAAATCGGTAGGTGTTTGAGAGATGAAAATGATGGGAGTTAATATAAAAAATGGTTTAGTAACTGAACGTGCATGGTGAGTGGGAGAAGTGGGTTGATGTAATGTAACTGTCACATTTTTTCCTTGTATTGTAGATGTAGCCACGTGTATTTTTTAAATAAAAAAAATTCAAAACTCTGAAAAATTAGGATTCAACTTTTGGAGGCTTCTCAACGCTCGACTACATACGTATATATAATAAGATACATATACATATATATACATACGTATATATAATAAGATACATATATATATATCCGGACTGAGGTTTTCTCTATAATCATTTTTATAATGCACATCCGGATATAATCTCCCGAACTGAGAATTTATCTTTTTTTTCATTTTTATCCCTTTACTCTCATAGAGATATATATTACCTTGTTTTCATACACAAAAGTAATATACTATACACACCAGCATAATAACCATCCCACTGAGTTATCACTCGAGGATACGGTCTCTCAATGCTATCATCTTCAATTGCCTCACTCACGTAGCATCCTGGGGACCACCAGTAGGACTAAACGACACCTACTTCGTGGTCAAAAATATCACAACGTCTGGGACGCGGTCATAGTTTCTAACCGACAATGAGACGAAACATACCCACCATGTCTCATCCCAAAAAAAATGTATATCACATAATAACACAATGGACGACTATGACCTGGGGAACATCCGCACTCTTCTCCTCGAGCCAGGGTGCTCACCCTCGTATCGCAACTTCCCAATGATAGCATTAGAGGGGGTATGCTTCAAATATATATATATATGTATATATATATATATATATATACATACATATATATACCATTCACACACACACACACACACACATATATATATACACATCCGTATCATCTAATATATATACTATATATATATATTTCTCCTCGAATATATATATATATAAACGACTATAATTGGCAAACACATGTAACGATGACCACTAGCCCCAAATTCCATCCTAATCACATTTTAGGATGTTCTCAATTTTTATTCTTACTATATTCATTCTAACCGCATCAATATATCAATACACGCCTACCGAAAGATTTTGCCGAATGTCTCTTTCTCAAAACATTAATTAAATCCATACCCCGGACCATACGCTAAATTAATCCGTGGTTTACCTATCATTCTCCAATCATCATCTAGGAGTTCAAATATCCTGTTTATAAACTCCTATAATAATCTCCAAAACCATAATTTAAGTCTCCTAAACTTAAAAGGAGAAAACATCAAAATTTTGCCAGGACCGAATCGATTCGACTTGTCCGAATTGATTCACTGGCTACCGAATCAATTCGCCCTGTCCAAATTGTTTTAAAATGGTTCTACTTTCAAACTGTCTCTTGTCGAAATCGATTCGGCTGGTCCAAAATCCCAATTTTGCCTAGGGTTCATATATACCCCAAAATCCAAAACTCAATCTAATCTCCATTCTTAAGGTTTCTAATCCCAAGCAACAACATTACAATTGCCTAATCTATGTTTTACAACTAACACATCAATTTATTTGTCGTATTAAACCATTTCTCTTAGGTTTAACAACTAAAGCTGTAAAACCCTAGTTTTGGCATTTCTCCCATTTCAATTCAATTTATTACTCAATTAACATGGTTTTAATACTAGAAATCATTAAGAGTTTACATTACATCAATATGTAAACTCATATTCAAGTTTTCCCAATTTTTACTTTAAGGGTTTTAACCCAAAATCATATAGTATACCAACTATAATATGAAATAAATGCACAAAATGAAATAAATGAAGTATACACTTGCCTGGAGAATGAAATTCGACGACCTCGAGTCGAATCCGACGAAGTTTTGGCCGGAATCCCCCATCTCTCTCTTCTTTCTCCCCTTTTCCTTCTTCCTTTCTTCTTTCTCTCTTTTTATTTCTTTTCTTTCTTTCTCTTCCTCTATCTCATGACTTATAAGAGAGAAAATAAGGGTTTATCCCTTATTAACCCAAAAATGACTCGTTTACTCAATTACGAGTCCAAACGGGTCCAAAAATTCCCGAAACTTAATTAATTCCCCCAGATACTCTATTCTGACTATCTCGGCCATTCCGAGACCAACTGCGCAATCAAAATTTCCATCTGAGGTACTTGATCGCAATCATCATATTAACCCAACACTACGAAATGCGGGTTCTCCCATTAAAATATCGTCCTTTGTCGTTTTTCCCAATAGCGACATATAATAGAATACTTCGAATCATCACGTAATCCTAAAAGTAATTATAACATCCATCGAAAATCATTAAATCCTTGAAAACTTCAAAATTTACTATTCGCAATAATTTCTTAAATTCCCAAATTACATTTAATTATTTAATTTAATTTCCCATAAAAGTGCGGGGAATTACACCAATTGGAGCAGTCAGGAATACTGGCGAAGTTATTGTTATGAGTTTCATCTCTGATGGAGGAGGTATAGTTTGTGTGACAAGATAGAGTGTCGGTATCTCGTGTAACACCCCAAGACTTTTGAGACTCAGAAATTAAATTTTTGGGAAAATAAAATTTAATTAAATTGGAGAATTTCAAAATTTGGGAATTGAGGCCCAAAAATAGAGAATATTTCAAAGTATTCCGGATGATATTTTTGAGGGTACCATCGATCCCGGAAGGTTCGAGATAATCAAAATGACTGTCATTGGGTCTTATTTCGGCTCCAGAATGTTTTTAAGTTATTTTGACTTGAATTGGAGTAAACAAGTCATTTAAAGTGTGTTTTAACATTTAAAACTGAGTTTATTGTTTTAAAGGATTTAAGGCTAACGGATCAAGCCTTTCTCATTTATAGAAAGAGAGAAAAATCCATAGAGGGATAAAGAAGAAGAAAAGAGGAGAGAGAGGAAGAAAGCTTGGGGATTTCCGGCCCAACCGCGTCATCGAGGACGATCCAACCTCTACAAATCTGAGGCAAGTGTTTAATCTTTCTAAATATCTATTTGTGTATTTCATTTCATAATTTGTGGGTTGAAGAAATGGATTTTTGGGTATTAATATCAAAACCTAGATTTTTGGGTTCAATCTTGAAATCAATGTTTAAACTTGGATTTATTGGCATAAAAATGGTTGGGATCAGCTTTGGGTTGATTAATGGGCTTAAAATCATGACTTGATGAAGGTTTGGGGGTTAGAATGAAAAATTTTAGGATTTAGAATTCGTGGGTTTTGATGAAGAAGAAGACCCCTTTCAAAATTTACAGGCCCGAATCGATTCGCCCCCTTAAGCGAATCGATTCGGTATAGGGAAATTGGCAGGTCTGCATTGACCGAATCGATTCAGACCCAAGCCAAATCGATTCGGCCTGTGGCAGAAGCCCAGGTCTTTGGACCCGAATCGATTCGACTTGGAGGCCGAATTGATTCGCTAGGCCGAATCGATTCGGAATAGGGCCGTTTTGAGGTGTTTTCTCCATAGTGATTCCAAACCCTTTTTGGTTGGGTTTATTGATTTGGGGCCTTTTATTATGATGTAAAAGATATGTTCTTGGAGACATATAAGGAGTTTGTCACATATTAGAATTTTGGGGACTCCTTAGGGTAATGTGGGAGAAATGTATCCATGTATGTATTTGGAGTTGTGTATAGAGATTTTGGGGAAACCTTTTGGGATTGAGGATCCTAATTGTAGATTAAAAGTAAGTATAGATGTGATGTGAGGCTAAGAACTCTTAGACTGAATTATGAGGGTATGTTGTGAAATTCTAGGCCAACTTTTATGTCAAGTCCTTATAAGGATAGGATATTATTAAGATACGATTTGGGGCAAAATGGAAGAGTGTAGTTGCATACCCTTAGTAATGATAAAATTTAAGAAATAAATTCGAGAGATCTTAGACTAGGGGATTCACAAAAGTGATTGAACCGTAGGCGAAATCAAGAGCAATGGGATTACTTGATGAAGATAAGATTAAGCTTGAGGCTTATAGACTATTAGTTATGTGTATACCAATAGTCAAAATGATTACTAGATTCTTTAATGTACTCTCAGATATAGATGAAATGGGTAGTGATGGATTCCTACACAAACTATTGGGTGATAACCCTAATGTGGAATATATATATATGGATATATACATATGGTTTTGGGAGACTATTCATCATAGGAAAAATGATGAATATGTTTCAAGTGAGGGATTGTATTCACATATCAAGGTGAATGATATGAGTTTGTGGTGACGGCTTGTATATTGAGGATTTATGTATACTTATAGCCGGGTTTGTATATCATATATATATGAATGAGAACTAGTTTATATATAGATATATGGATATGTGAATATGTGTATATGTATATATATATCTGTATGCATATAAAAATATGGATATATTTATGTTGTGGACATATGTGGTATGGATACTTAAACCGTATATGATGGTTTAATATTTGGTCATATGATTGGATCATATGGATGTATATATATTATGCATGTGAATGATATATATACTGATTTGGTTAAGCATACCCTGCTCATGCTATCATTGGGAAGTTGCGCGCGTAGAGGGTGAGCATCCTGGCTAGAAAAGCAGGGTGTGGATATTCCCCAGGTCATAGTCGTCCTGTGTGTTATTATATGATATATATATTTATTTTTGGGATGAGACGTGGTGGGTATGTTTCGTCTCATTAACGGTTAGGAGCTATGACCGCTTCCCGGGACGTCGTGTGCGTGAGTTTACCACGAGATGGGTGTCGTTTAGTCGCACCATGGTGGCCCCAGTATTTCTACGTGAGCCGGGCACTGGGAAGATGATAGAATTGATGCAGTTTATCGGCGCTATATATAGCCGGGTATTTATTTGTGCATGGCCTTTGTACATCATATATGGTATGTACACATGGTCATGGGATTGGATGATGGTGTGAATATATATATGGTTTGAAGAAATAAATCTATATATATTTATATATATATATCCTATAGATGAAAGGATATAGGATCTTTATGGAGTACATATTGGATGATTATGGTGTACTAGATTGATGGGGGTTGATGTATCGCATTTAAGGAATATTTCGGTTACATCATCCCAAGGATATTATTGGAGTTTTGGTAATAGTGGTAGTATTATATTGTATGTGTGGCATTATGGATCTCTAGGATCAACATTGTCCAGGAGTAGTGTAACGGGGTGGTTCCTTGTTTGGATTTCGCTTTGCGAGACACCCCACGCATGAAACGTAGTGTAGTGTTGAAATTGGAGAAAAGTTCTGCCAGTTATGGTATGTACGGCATTATGGATCTCTATGATCGACATTGTCAAAGAGTAGTGTAACGGGGCGGTTCCTTGTTTGGATTTTGCTTTGCGAGACACCCCACGCACGAAATGTAGTACATTGTTGAGAGTAGAGAGAAGTTCTGTCGATATTTATGTGTGGCATAATGGATCTCCAGGATCGACGTTGACATGGAGTAGTGTAACGGGCGGTTCCTTGTTTGGATTTTGCTTTGCGAGACACCCCACGCACGAAACGCAGCGCATCGTTGAAATTGGAGGGAAGTTGTGTCAATAATAACTTGTATGCATGTTAATTAGAAAATTAAATCATATGTTTCAACCCATATGCATATTGGGTAACTTATGAAATTATAATTGGTTAAAGTATAAACCGGAATCCACTAAGCCTAATAAGGCACATATGATTGAAAATAAATACTTAACTGAGATTAGAAAAAGGGTGAATTCTTGGGCTAAGTTAGGAAGGAATTTCTCGTGGGTATAGGCTAGGCCTATGATAAGTTAGGTTGTCCTAATAAATGGGGGTAATTTAACTAAAAATTGAGGACGCGATTAGGTACGCGCCTTTAGATGAGAGGTGAGTTGGGGTTTCACGAGAGTGCGGTCTCACTTTAATTATGAAATAAGTGCACCGATAATTATTATGCACGGTTAACACACTTGCTAAATATTTTTCACAATCGGGGCTCTGACCCGTTTATTTTTCTCTCCTGCCTGTATATATATATATTACTACAGGTGTCCTACCGCATGGATGCCGGATGACTATCTATCTAGAGTCTTGGGAGTCGTGACAGGTGTAGTCTGTTGCGGGAATTTGACGGTAGTCGCTTCCTACTTCTTTAAAATTCTAGGTAGGATTCATGTTGTATATCGGGTTTGTACCCAAGGGATATTTATATACATGTTTATATTTATTCTATTTCAGTTATTGTATTGGCTGTGACCCGACAGCTTATTCGGGTCTACTTTCTGTAGTATATTCCGTTGTGGTTATCTATTTCTTTTTATTATAGCATTTCGTATTATAGTTCTTTTCCGCATCTTTCTTCCATTTATTAGTAGTGTTATAGTATTGTGTCGTGGTATGTTTCATGTTTTAAATCATTTTAACATATCGCTTATATGATATCGGGTAGTTAGTCCGATATTATGTAGTACCGGCAGTTGATGTTGAGACTGGACCATTTGAAACTCCTGATTTACTATAGTATAGGGCTGGCCACCCGTTATTATTTTAGGCAAGGTGTTACAGATGGTATCAGAGCATCAGGTTCTAGAGTCCTTAGGATCTGTGCGAATTTTCTGCATTCTTCCGTTAACGTTCTTGACATAAAGCCCTACAAATAGGATTGTTGTGTTCACTGCGTTGTTTTCTTCTGTGAAGTACATTCACTTGATTGACGTTCTGATAACAGTTGCTCCTGTTTCATTTCAGACGTCGCCTAGATTTTGTCGTCTAGGAAAGGATAAGATTATAAGTACAATACCCATAGCATATTTTGGGTACGCTGCAATCGGGGGTATTTCTTTTCCTTGATTCCGTAGGAAATATTGAGGAGATTTCTAGCGGTGGTGTGAGGTGCTTTATCGGCAGTTGAGTAAGAAAGGAATTTACTCGAATGGCGAATCTCGGTCTTAGTGAGGTAAGCCTGAGGAGAGAGTAGTGCAGTCCTTAGGAGGTTTAGATTGAGAATCTGTTAACCTTCGTTAGGGGGAGTTGTCCCAATATCAAGAGTATTGCCTTCGGGGGCGAGGGAGAAGGAATCCGGAAACTCAGTTTCATTGAGTAGGACTGAGGGAGTTTTCGATAGTTGTAATCGCACCATGCCCTTCAATATGGTCTGGAAGGGTTTTGAGGAAGATGTTTCTCTTGGGAGGAAATAGGTTAGGAAGATGATTGTCCTGGAATAAGTTGAGGACCCTGAATTGAAATTCAAGGACGAGGTGAAACCGTTAGATTGTGGAAATAAGGTATAATACCTTTCTTTGGGTTTAAGTTACGCTTTGTGCGATATTGGGAACGTCGCGCGTAAGCGATGATGAGTAGTAGCCGCTATACCGCTAGGGTGTATGGAAACTTTCCTAGAGGAGGAAGTGAGCAAGTGTGGCCTTTGTATGGCGTCTTTGGAGATGATACACCTTTTCGTAACGAAATAGTATGGAAGTTTTAGAATCCCAATGAGGGAAGAATTTATTTTTATATATCAGTGTTGATGTGATGTAGAGGAATTTCATAACAGAGAGGTTTAGAATTTGGTAGATTTGTGTGGAGCGGATAGTTTAGCTCATAGTTGTGCTAGTTTTGAGAACTAGATATTGGTTAGCAGTATTGTATTCGTGGAGGCCTTGTGTCCTAAACATAAGGTGTTTGTTTGGCGTGTCGAAAGACGCAGAATATATTTATATTATATTGTTGTTTAGGCCCTCGGGAAATATCTAAACATATGAAGAAAATCTTTTATAAAACCTTAACCCTGGTTCAACGAATCTCAATCCCCGACCTAGCTACACAGTAGTGTATTGGGAGGGTTCCTTGTTTGGATTTCGCTTGCGAGACCTTCCCCGCACGAAGGTGGCTAGCATCAGGAATTTAGGAGAGTTCAACCAATGGGAATTTTCAAACTTCTATATAATTAATATGTTGTTATAGGTCATAATGTTGAGGGTTATATTATGATTTGAGGCTAATGGAGCCTGATTCTAATTCTACGAGTGAAAACTCGGATACAGGGTGTATGGGCACCCTAGGTAGCTAGTGAAATTTTTTAAATTTATATGGTTCGACGTGAGAACTAGAAGGGATCGGTATGATGATCCTAAAGGTTGTTGTAAGGACTAGATGATATTGAGGTCCTAGGCATATCTTAAATTTCGCGGACGAAATTTTTGTAAGGGGGGAAGATTGTAACACCCCAAAACTTTTGAGACTGAGAAATTAAATTTTTGGGAAAATAAAATTTAATTAAATTGGAGAATTTCAAAATTTGGGAATTGAGGCCCAAAAATATAGAATATCTCAAAATATTTTGGATGATATTTTTGAGGGTACCATCGATCCCGTAAGGGTCGAGATAGTCAAAATGACTGTCATTGGGTCTTATTTCGGCTCCGGAATGTTTTTAAGTTATTTTGACTTCAATTGGAGTAAACGAGTCATTTAAAGTGTGTATTAACATTTAAAACTGGGTTTATTGTTTTAAAGGATTTAAGTCATACGGATCAAGCCTTTATCATTTAGAGAAAGAGAGAAAAAGCTCTAGAGGGAGAAAGAAGAAGAAAAGAGGAGAGAGAGGAAGAAAGCTTGGGGATTTTCGGCCCAACCGCGTCATCGAGGACGATCCAACCTCTACAAATCTGAGGCAAGTGTTTAATCTTGCTAAATAGCTATTTGTGTATTTCATTTCATAATTTGTGGGTTAAAGAAATGGATTTTTGGGTATTAATATCAAAACCTGGATTTTTGAGTTTAATCTTGAAATCAATGTTCAAACTTGGATTTAATGGCATAGAAATGGTTGGGATCAACTTTGGGTTGATTAATTGGCTTAAAATCATGATTTGATGAAGGTTTGGGTGTTAGAATGAAAAATTTAGGATATAGAATTCATGGGTTTTGATGAAGAAGAAGACCCCATTCAAAATTTACAGGCCCGAATCGATTCGCCCCCTTAAGCGAATCGATTCGGTATAGGTAAATTGGCAGGTCTGCATTGACCGAATCGATTCAGACCCAAGCCGAATCGATTTGGCCTGTGGCAGAAGCCCAGGTCTTTGGACCCGAATCGATTAGCCTTGGAGGCTGAATCGATTCGCTAGGCCGAATCGATTCGGAATAGGGCCGAATCGATTCGAAAATAGGGTATTTTGAGGTGTTTTCTCCATAGTGATTCCAAACCCTTTTTGGTTGGGTTTATTGATTTGGGGCCTTCTCTTATGATGTAAGAGATATGTTCTTGGAGACATATAAGGAGTTTCTCACATATTAGAATTTTGGGGACTCTTTAGGGTAATTTGGGAGAAATGTATCCATGTATGTATTTGGAGTTGTGTATAGAGATTTTGGGGAAACCTTTTGGGATTGAGGATCCTAATTGTAGATTAAAAGTAAGTATAGATGTGATGTGAGACTAAGAACTCTTAGACAGAATTGTGAGGGTATTTTGTGAAATTCTAGGCCAACTTTTATGTCAAATCCTTATAAGGATAGGATATTATTAAGATACGATTTAGGGCAAAATGGAAGAGTGTATTTGCATACCCTTAGTAATGATAAAATTTAAGAAATAAATCCGAGATATCTTAGACTAGGGGATTCACAAAAGTGATTGAACCATAGTCGAAATCGAGAGCAATGGGATTACTTGATGAAGATAAGATTGAGCTTGAGGCTTATAGACTATTAGTTATTTGTATACCAATAGTCAAAATGATTACTAGATTCTTTAATGTACTCTCAGATATAGATGAAATGGGTAGTGATGGATTCCTACACAAACTATTGGGTGATAACCCTAATGTGGAATATATATGTATGGATATATACATATTGTTTTGGGAGACTATTCATCATAGGAAAAATGATTGAATATGTTTCAAGTGACGGATTGTATTCACATATCAAGGTGAATGATATGAGTTTGTGGTGATGGCTTGTATATTGAGGATTTATGTATACTTATAGCCGGGTTTGTATATCTTATATATATGAATGAGAACTAGTTTATATATAGATATATGGATATGTGAATATTTGTATATATATATATATATATGTATATAAATATCTGTATGCATATATAAATATGGATATATTTATGTTGTGGACATATGTGGTATGGAAACTTAAACCGTATATGATGGTTTAATATTTGATCATATGATGGGATCATATGGATGTGTATATATTATGCATGTGAATGATATGTATACTTATTTGGTTAAGCATACCCCGCTCATGCTATCATTGGGAAGTTGCACGCGTAGAGGGTGAGCATCCTGGCTAGAAAAGGAGGGTGTGGATATTCCCCAGGTCATAGTCGTCCTTTGTGTTATTATAAGATATATATATTTATTTTTAGGATGAGACGTGGTGGGTATGTTTCGTCTCATTGCCGGTTAGGAGCTATGACCGCTTCCCGGGACGTCGTGTGCGTGAGTTTACCACGAGATGGGTGTCGTTTAGTCCCACCATGGTGGCCCCAGTATTGCTACGTGAGTCGAGCACTAGGAAGATGATAGCATTGATGCAGTTTATCGGCGCTATATATAGACGGGTATTTATTTGTGCATGGCCTTTGTACATCATATATGGTATGTACACATGGTCATGGGATTGGATGATGGTGTGAATATATATATGGTTTGAAGAAATACCTCTCTCTCTCTCTCTCTCTCTCTCTCTCTCTCTATATATATATATATATATATATATATATATATATATATATATATATATATCCTGTAGATGAAAGGATGTAGAATCTTTGTGGAGTTGATGTATTATGGTGTACTAGATTGATGGGGGTTGATGTATCGCATTTAAGGAATATTTCGGTTACATCATCCCAAGGATATTATTGGAGTTTTGGTAATAGTGGTAGTATTATATTGTATGTGTGGCATTATGGATCTCTAGGATCGACATTGTCCAGGAGTTGTGTAACGGGGTGGTTCCTTGTTTGGATTTCGCTTTGCGAGACACCCCACGCATGCAACGCAGTGCAGTGTTGAAATTGGAGAAAAGTTCTGCCAGTTATGGTATGTACGGCATTATGGATCTCTATGATCGACATTGTCGAAGAGTAGTGTAACGGGGTGGTTCCTTGTTTGGATTTCTCTTTGCGAGACACCCCACGCACGAAATGTAGTACATTGTTGAGAGTAGAGAGAAGTCCTGTCGATATTTATGTGTGGCATAATGGATCTCCAGGATCGACGTTGACATAGAGTAGTGTAACAGGACGGTTCCTTGTTTGGATTTTTCTTTGCGAGACACCCCACGCACGAAACGCAGCGCAGCGTTGAAATTGGAGGGAAGTTGTGTCAATAATAACTTGTATGCATGTTAATTAGAAAATTAAATCATATGTTTCAACCCATATGCATATTGGGTAACTTATTAAATTATAACTGGTTAAAGTATAAACCGGAATCCACTAAGCCTAATGAGGCACATATGATTGAAAATAAATACTTAACTGAGATTAGAAAAAGGGTGGATTCTTGGGCTAAGTTAGGAAGGCATTTATTGTGGGTATAGGCTAGGCCTATGATAAGTTAGGTTGTCCTAATAAATGGGGGCAATTTAACTAAAACTTGAGGGCGCGATTAGGTGCACGCCTTTAGATGAGAGGTGAGTTGGGGTTTCACGAGAGTGCCGTATCACTTTAATTATGAAATAAGTGCACCGATAATTATTATGCACGTTTAACACACTTGCTAAATATTTTTCATAATCGGGGCTCTGACCCGTTTATTTTTCTCCCCTGCCTGTATATATATATATTACTACAGGTGTCCTACCGCATGGATGCCGGATGACTTTCTATCTGGAGTTTTGGGAGCCGTGACAGGTGCGGTCTGTTGCAGGAATTTGACGGTATCCGCTTCCTACTTCTTTAAAATTCTAGGTAGGATTCATGTTGTATATCGGGTTTGTACCCAAGGGATATTTATATATATATTTATATTTATTCCATTCCAGTTATTGTATTGGCTGTGACCCGACAGCTTATTCGGGTCTACTTTCTGCAGTATATTTAGTTGTGGTTATCTATTTCTTTTTATTGTAGCATTTCGTATTATAGTTCTTTTCCGCATCTTTATTCCCTTTATCCGTAGTGTTATAGTATTGTGTCGTGGTATGTTGCATGTTTTAAATTATTTTAACATCTCGCTTATATGATATCGGGTAGTTAGTCCTATATTATGTAGTACCGGTAGTTGATGTTGAGACTGACCATCTGAAACTCCTGATTTACTATAGTATAGGGCTGGCCACCCGTTATTATTTTAGGCGGGGTGTTACATCTCGCTAGCCCTAGGCTCGTCTGGGTAATTTGGGCTTTCTGGAGCTTTTGGTAACATTATATAGTATATATATCTATATATTTTTTCGCGCTAGTAGGGTTCTAGTTTGAATTATATCTGGTTTGCACAGTTTATTTGGTATGTGTAATATGAGTATCATATGTTCTTCGTTGATTGGTAATATAACTTGATAATGATTGCAAGACTATCGTCTATGCGGTTACAGGGTGTAACAGGTTGTTGTTGCGATATCTCATCTCGATAGAGATTGAGCTCACCTTTATAAAATGTTTAGATGGAACCTCAACGAGTAGACATTTCATTATCATGCTTTTATTGCGTGGCGACCTTATAAATGTGATTTAAGGTATGTAGAATCTACTGATAAGCTGTGAGTTTAAGCTCATTGATATTGGCGCAAAGGACTTAGTGTTAGTGCGAGTGCTTGGTGGTGTGACTCTCGGAAAGAAATAGGAGTTCTGACCACATTTTTTTTTATAGGTAGGATAGGATTTTCCCTGTTCCATAATTGAAGCTAACGGACCTCCACGACCGACAAAGTTAAACAGTAGTGTACAAGAGGGGTTCCTTGTAGGGATTTTGCTTTGCGATATACTCCAAGCATGCACCTTAATGACGTCGGGAGTGGAGATATGTTATGGGATGAAAATATGTTGGTTTTAATGATAAGTGACATAGTATGGAGAAAACACTATAGACTGAGAGTCGTGCAATGATTTCATGTTTATGGGGATAGAAGTGCTATGGAAAAGCACTGGAATGGTTCTCTCACCGCAAGTAGGTGGGCGACGCAAGTTAGAGGAAATTAATTTAAATCGTATTGATAGGCCTTGATGGGTATGCTAATTCGGAGGTATGTGATGTTCATAACATGTTTTAAGTTAGAAGGCACCTCGATTAGTTAGATTTTCCATTGCGACATGGTGGAAGGATAGGGTGGTAGAAGAGAGTTAGTATATTAGTGAGATAGGATTTAGAACATCCCGTTGATGTGACTTAGGCCGTCATAACTCAATGACTAATGATGCAAGGAAGTAGTGCACCGAGATGGTTCCTTTGTCTGGATTTCTCTTTGCGAGACGTGCCACGCATCAAATCGAGAAAAATGTCAGAAGTTGATAAGGTCTTGGGCAATAGGGATTTAGTTAGAATAGTACTTTTTTTTGTATGAAGGAAACACTTTGATTGTTGGGTTATTAGGAAGTCAATCCAGTAGAGTTAGTGGCGCTAATATAAAAAGATTGTTGGGGGTTAACTAGAGAAATAATTGTGGATTAACTTTTTGAAAAAAAGAGATTTTTGGGGGCGTAGTATGTAAAGAATTAAGTTTTGAATTTTTGTGCTACGTGCTAGAAATATTGGTGGGTTAACTAAAGAATTAAGTTTTGAATTTTTCTCGGGTTAGGAAAACCCAGGTGCTAGTACCAGGCCGAGGAAGTGAGGCCCATCTTTAGAGAGAGTGTTACGTGCCGAAAATTTATAATGGCTCTGCAGATAGGCACAGGTTAAAAAGGTGTATGGGCACCTTCGTGAGTTTGTTTTAGATCCCGCCTGAAATAGAAGGGACGTAGTATATAAAGTTTAAGAAAATGCCATAAGGAAGTCATAATTGATGTGGAGTGTTTTAGATGGAATGTCGTAAGAGGTACACGATAATCCAGGTGTATGGGGAAATAAGGGTTAGCATGCCTAAGATAACCGATGAGACTAATGGGAATAGTTAAGTGCTAGTCAAAACATGAGTTTTTCTAACTCAATGCTCTGATACCTTCTTGTTGAAACACGAGGCCCCTGATTTGAAAACTTAAAAAAAAAGATAATTTTCAATTTCTTTTTAATAGATGCGGAATAGGGATGGTTCAAATAAATGGACTATACTATGCAAGATTCACAATTAAAATATTACAATTTTATTTCTTCCAAAATTAAAATTAAACTAAACCGGATTTCAATTTACTCAAAATTAAAAATTGCACTTTAAAACAAATTTGTGAATATTTAACTTATAACCCAAAAGTAATTTAATCCAAGTCCTAGAAATTTGCCCAATAAAATAATATATCCTTTTTTGCAAATTTAGATCAAAACAAATTTTATCAAATTAAAGTTAATGACTTGAACCAAATTAATTAAACATTACCCAAATTTAAATTAGCACCAATTTAAGTAAGTAGTGATTTAAACCAATTTTATCGTTTTACCTAAGCATGCATTCTAGGTGATTTTGCAAAAGATAAAATAAACAAATAACCAATACGCCACGATGTACGAGGAAAAACCCACAACGAGAAACAACCTCGGATGTCCCTAGCCTCAAATCCACTAAGTACGAAATGTACAATTACAAGCAAGATGACTTAAAACACTCGACTCGACTCCTTTATGCCTCGACGCGTCTTATTGTAACGACCTCTGCCTAGCAAATAACCACGAAGCACCACTACGGTCTTGGAATCCACCGATCGGACTTTTTCTGGTCACCGTCACCCGAACAAGGAGCCTTTATCCAAGTGGGTATGCCGCAACTGTAATACCCCGTACTTTTGGCTATATTTATTTATGGGATTAATTAATTAAATACGTATTAATTGGAAATTAATCCGGGTTATAAATACTAATGTGATGCGAATTGGTATTTGATTATGTGCATATATGATTATATATGAACTTGGTATTATAAAATTTGTCGTGGGATTTATATACGGCATTTTAGAAATTTTTGTTGAGACGCGTGGGACCGCCGCGTCACGGTATAATATTTTGATAATAAAAAGTAAATTTAAAATCAATATTCCGTATGGTCATTTTGAGTGCGCCAACGCGTTCGGAAGGGTCGAGATAGTCAGAAAACACTAGCCGGGGGTATAGTTTGGGTCCCGGGGTATTTTTAGGCCATACCGGCAACTTAAAGGGTATTTTGGTAATTTCACATTTTGAGGAATTAAAAGTGACGAAAATTAGAGATGTAAATCTGATGTGGATTAAACCCACAAAGCCCACTAACCATCCCATATTAAACCATTAAGCTACGGAGGTTATCTTTAGGTTTACAACTTTCCCCAAAATCAAACCCTAGCCACCTTAAACCACCATTGGAGGAAAAGCTTGGAGAGAGGAAAATCCTGCAGAAATCTTCACCAAACCCACATCAAATTCAGAAATCAAACCAAGGCAAGTGACTTTATTCCATTTAATTTCAGAAAATGTTTCCTCCATGTTAGAAATTCGGATTTATGGTTTGTTCTTGATAAAATATGAAAACCCATGTAGTTTAGATCATAGAACTTGAGAAATTTGAGAAGGATTGCATGTAGTATGATAGGTAGATGTTTTATTGATGATATACATGATGGAACAGAAATTAAAACGGATTTTGTTGGGTTAATTCATGATTCAAAATGTTAGGGTTCATGTTCTTGAGATAATTGGGGAAAGTGTAGAAATTCATATGTTAATTGATGTTGAAGAGATTTAATCCTTGAAAACATGTTAGGAGATGACTTGTATATGTTTAGGATGATTTAGAGACCCTAAACTGTTATTGGGATGAACTTTGGAAGAGATTAGAAGTGATAAAAATGGTGAAAAACGAATTGGGGAAAAATCTGGCCGAAACTGGTAGCTCGTTAGAAGCAGCCCCCAGGTCGTTCGAACGAGCTTCTAACGAGTTGACCAGTCGTTATTAACGAGTAGGGAGTTCGTTCGATATCTCGTTCGAACGAGATATCGTGAGAAGAGACAGTTCGTTCGAACGAACTGGATCTCGTTCAAACAGCCTCGTTCGAACGAGACTTCTAACGAGCTGACAGTCCAAACTCGTTCGAACACTCGTTCGAATGAGACTTCTAACGAGGTGGCAGTTTGGGCCTTTTTGGACTGTTTTGACTTTTGGGGTCCCGTGAACTAGTTCGAGGATAGAGATAGTACTCCTTTGATGATATATGGATAGATTTGGGACCTTTAGTCTATTACAAGTAAATTATATACGAGAGTTACATTAAATGTACGGTTTGGGTTGAGACGTGAGTGTCTACTACGACGTGAGAATATTATGGGCGTATGATGATAAACCGGACTAGTATAAATTGTGATAATTATAAGTTAGTACGGAAATGCGATATGTACTACGATTAAAATACAGTATTACTAAGATGTGTGTTTACTTAGTGTTAGTATATGGATTGTGTGTATGACATACCTACCATACTTGCTATCACGGGAGGTTGCGTTCGCTTAGGACCTTCTAATCCTTGTGTGCCTACGGGGGGGATATAGACTGGTACCTCGATGAACATAGGTCATAGAAAGACTTATTGGGATATTAATAAGTCCGCTGATCATGGGAGCGTAGGTATGTGCGTGACCCATGTGATGGTGACTGTGTTCGCCTCCAATATTTGTGATGTTGTTATCGGTAAACTATTCCTGAGATTCGGAATATGTAATCCTTATGTACGTGATGTACCGGGATGGATAGCAGAGTATGTGTGCACCACAGCTTAGTTCTCGGGGTGCTTGTATTGTATATTTACGATGTGAATAATATACATTTAATTAATGAGAATGCTCATGTTAATATTTTAAGCATATTACGGTATTGTTTCGAGAAATATAACGAGTTAACTGATAGTTATATATATTGCATATTGAGTATCTGAGTTTACGTTAAATCCCTGTATAATTACGTGCGTTATGAAGTTAATAAAACCGGGTAATAAGGGTAGGTCCTATTACAGTCTAGCTAGTTATGATGTCACTTAGCTAGTAGTTTATATCATTGTAGATGGGAACTTACATTAGGAGTGCACAGTTAGACGAGAGGTGAGAATATCATGTGAGTGTACGTCCTAACATGTACTTTGCATTTAATGTTTTAAATGTTTTTAAAGCACTTGCAGGTTTTTAAAATATAACTCCACTTTCGGGCTCTGACCCATTTGCTTTTCAAATCTTTTTCTTGTAAACCCATTTTAGGTGCCCAGCCACAGGGACACCAAGCATAGGATTCTCACTCAGGTGACGAGCTGTAGCCGGTTGTGGAAGCTACAGGGATTTGCATGTAGACGCTTCTATCTTTTTGATTCCGGAGTCACTATCTATCATTTGTAGGGCATGTTGCCCATTTCTATTAGACATTCCTCTATTACAGTTTTCAGACTTTGACTTGTATTGTTTTAGTATTCGGTCATTATTTCAGTTATGGGATTGTAGTGAGGAGTTTTCCTCCAGACTTTATTTACTCTATTGTGATGGTTATTCGTTTTACTTCATTATGGTGATTGGTGTTATAGTATTCTTTTTACACTTGTTGCATGTTAATCAGACTTAGTTAAAATTTGGCAACTTACTTTTTAAATACTAGGTGGTTAGTAATCTTTAAAATGTTTTCGACAGTGATGCTATTAACTAAGCCAACTTGGCATTTTGAATTAATTTAATAAAGGAGTAGCTACCCGGTATTTAATTAGTCGGGGTGTCACAGGTGGTATCAGAGCATGAGGTTCTAGTGTCCTTTAGGATCTGTACGGCTATTATGTTTCCGCTACGTTTCTTTGATATAGAGCCCTATATTTTAAGACTGTTGTACTCTTTTTGTGTATGCTTCGTTCTTCAGCTATATTATGTTTATAAACCGTGAACTTATAAACTTTGTTCTTATTTCAGATGCCTCCACGACGTGCACGAAGAGTTCCCAGGGATGCAACGCCCGAACCCCAGCCCGCTCCAGTTCAGGGCATGATGAACGCCACTGAGGTTGCTGCTATAGTAGCCCAAGCGGTAAATGCCGCGATTGCCGTGATTCAGCAGGCACCACCTCAGGCGCCGGTTGCCGCGCCAGTTCAGGTTAATGCATTCCCGTCTGCTTGGGAACGTGTACGTGACGCTTTTCAGAAAGCGAATCCGCCAGAGTTTGTAGGAAGCTGAGATGTGGTTGTCTCGAGCCAATGGAGGAAGGACATGCAGAGGCACTTGAGGATGCATGAGTGCACTGATGTTCAGAAGAAGGTACTAGCTACTTTCAAGCTAGTTGGATCTGCGCTACAGTGGTGGGCGTCTATTACCACCGCGGAGGAGAGGGATACCCTCACGATTCAGGAATTCTGGGTGCGGTTTGACCGCAAGTACTTTCCATCCGCGGTTCATACAGAGATGAGGAGGAAGCTTATGAGTCTGAGGCAGGAGAGCAAGACAGTGGCCGAGTATGAGGCCGAGTTTACTAATCTGTTGAATATCGTTCCAGATGAGATACCAACAGAGAAGAAAAAGATTGAGAAGTTCACCGACGGGTTGAATTGGAGGATCCGTCAGCATCTGCTAGGGAACCTATCATTGTCCATGTATTTTGATGTGGTTAACGCTGCATTGTTACACTGCCAGGACCACCGTTTTCATATGGCCGGGGGTAAAAGGTCGGGAGAGTCTAGCCATCAGGGCAGGACTGGAGGACATGGTGCCAGCGGGGCACAATCTGGTCAGGGGCAGCGTCAGAATGAGCAGGGCTCCCAGCAGGGGGATAATAAGAGGTTCCGGTCAGGGAATTACAGGCAGGGACAGGGAGGTTTCCGTCAGGGCCATCAGGGTCCAAACGGCCAGCAGGGCCAACAGGGGCAGAATGGGCAGCAGTTTCACCAGGGCCAGCAGGGCCAAGGGAGGAACGGTAACGGCCACCAGGGCCGGGGTCAGCAAGGGCAGAGAGGAGGGAACTTTCCAGGGAAGTGCTTCACTTGTGGCAAGACTGTCCATAAGAAGCAGGATTGTCCTGATAGGGGCAGGGCCCCACAGCAGCAGCAGGGTGCTCGCCAGGAGCCACAGAGACCCATGTTTCCCGCCGCTCTTCCCGCACCGCCACAGATGGCAGCATTGCCACCCATTCCAGTCGTCCCAGTACAGCAGGGGCAGCTACAGTATGGACGTGTCTACAACGTTCACCAGGCTGCAGTTCCACAGGCACCGCCCGCGATCGAGGGTACGTTTCCTATCCATGACACTATGGGTTGGGTGTTATTTGATACGGGTGCTACACATTGTTTTATAGCTACACACTTCGCGAAAGATTTAGGATTGTTAGCTACGGCAGAGAGCACAGTGACGTGTGTCGACTCACCATTGGGGAGTGGGTCACTTATTTTCTTTATATGCCGTGGAGTGGGGGTAGAGGTTGGTGGTTTGGTATTGCCTGCGGACATGTTAGT
Source organism: Sambucus nigra (assembly GCA_949130495.1). Classification (NCBI taxonomy): domain Eukaryota; kingdom Viridiplantae; phylum Streptophyta; class Magnoliopsida; order Dipsacales; family Adoxaceae; genus Sambucus; species Sambucus nigra. The sequence continues at coordinate 48,607,338 of OX422224.1, read as the reverse complement.
ATTAGACATGCATGTTCACAATGTGATCATCGGTATGGATTGGCTCGTAGCTTATAGGGCCATGATTGACTGCTTCAGCGGAAGCATTGTTTTTGCCATTCCGGGGCAAGAGATATTTGTAGTTGCGATGCCTCGCCCAGAGGGAGGATCGACCGCTCATCTGAATTACATAGAGGAGGATACCTCTAAAGAGGTTGTTATTCCTTTAAATTCTATCCCAGTTGTCAGGGAGTATTCAGATGTGTTTCAGGAGATACCAGGCTTACCACCCAGTCGAGAGATAGACTTCGTTATAGATTTGCTACCGAGTACGAGACTTATAGCACGCGCACCGTACCGTATGGCTCCGGCAGAGATGTGAGAGCTACGGGATCAGATTGAACAATTGTTGGGTCAGGGGTTTATACGGAGGAGTACTTCACCGTGGGGTGCCCCTGTGTTGTTCGTGAAGAAGAGGGATGGTTCACTGAGATTGTGTGTGGACTACCGAGAGTTGAATAAGGTCACGATACGGAATAAGTATCCGTTGCCTTGAATCGATGACTTATTCGACCAGTTGAGAGGAGCTTCTTTCTTATCGAAGATTGATTTGAGATCGGGATACCATCAGTTGCGTATCAGGGAGGAGGATGTCTCGAAGACTGCGTTCTTGTCGAGATATGGTTCTTATGAGTTTCAGGTTATGCCTTTCGGCTTGACCAACGCTCCAGCAGTGTTTATGGACCTGATGAACAGAGTGTTCAGGGAGTTCCTAGATCAGTTCGTCATTATCTTCATTGATGACATTCTGGTTTACTCTCAGACGGAGGAGGAGCACGCCGAGCATTTGAGGCAAGTTTTGCAGACACTTCATCAGAACGAGTTGTATGCAAAGTACGAGAAGTGCGGGTTTTGGATGAAGGAAGTCCAGTTCTTGGGTCACATTATTTCCGACCAGGGGGTATCAGTTGATCCGGGGAAAGTATCAGTGGTGAGGGAGTGGGGACAGCCCACGACACCAACGGAGATTCGTAGTTTCTTGGGTTTAGCAGGATACTACAGGAGGTTTATTCGGGGTTTCTCGGAGATAGCAGGTCCTTTGACACATCTTACTCGTAAGGGTGTACCCTACATCTGGAGTGATGCCTGTCAGTTGGCATTCGATGAACTGAAGGACAAATTGACCTCAGCACCTGTGTTAGCATTGCCGAGACCGGGAGTTGAGTATTTGGTTTACACCGACGCGTCTTTGCAAGGACTTGGAGGTGTGTTACAGCAGGAGAGACAGGCCATAGCTTATGCTTCCCGTAAGCTTAAGCCTCATGAGAAGAATTACCCCACGCATGATTTGGAGTTGGCAGCCGTAGAATTTGCCCTACGGATTTGGAGGCACTATCTTTTGGGGGAGAAGTTCCAATTGTTCACAGACCACAAGTCCCTACAGTACCTGTTCACGCAGAAGGAGCTGAATATGCGGTAGCGTAGGTGGCTTGAGTTTGTGAAAGACTACCAGTTCGACATCCAATACCACCCGGGTAAGGCTAACGTGGTAGCAGACGCGTTGAGCCGTAGGCCAACAGATGAGGTGGTAGAGGTGTGGAAGGCCAAGTGGAAGGAATTGGGACACCAGGATGCAGTGGCCCGATCTTTCTTGTCTGTGATGACCGTTACACCGCAGATTGTCACGAAGGTAGTACGGGCACAAGCTAATGACTCGTTCTATCAGGAGCAGATAGTTCGATTACTAGCAGAGGGAGCCGAGTCCTATACCGTTAGCTCAGACGGGGGATTACGCTTCAACGGGAGATTGGTAGTTCCAGAAGGGGAGGAATTGCGACACGATGTGATGGCAGAGTCGCACGGCTCACGGTTCGCGGTACATCCCGGAGGGGACAAAATGTACCAGGACATGAGACGCCAGTATTGGTGGAGCGGTATGAAGAGGGATATCACTGAGTTCGTTTCGAAATGCGCCACTTGTCAGCTTGTAAAAGTGGATCATCAGAGACCAGCAGGATTGCTACAGCCGTTGGAGGTCCCGGTGTGGATGTGGGAGAGCATATCCATGGACTTTATCACGGGGTTGCCTACGTCGCAGAGAGGTCACGACTCCGTTTGGGTAATTATGGACAGGTTGTCCAAGGTCGCTCACTTTTTACCCGTAAGGACTGACTACACTGCGGGACAGTATGCCCAGCTCTTCATTTCAGAGGTTGTGAGACTTCACGGTGTGCCACTGAATATCGTGTCTGACAGAGACAAGATATTTGTTTCGAGGTTTTGGGAGAGCTTCCAGGAGGCCATGGGCACAGAATTGCGGTTGAGTACGGCTTATCATCCGCAGACCGATGGGCAGACAGAGCGCACCAATCAGATGTTGGAGGACATGCTACGCATGTGCATTATTGACTTCGGAGGTGGATGGGAGCAGTACCTTCCACCGGTGGAGTTTGCTTACAATAACTCCTATCAGTTCACGATTGGCATGGCTCCGTTTGAGGCATTGTACGGTAGGCCTTGTCGTTCCCCAGCATGTTGGTTGGAGGTGGGGGACAACAAACTACTCGGACCGGAAGTGATTCAGGACACTTCGGCAAGAATTGAGCTGATTCGTAGTCGCATTCGGGTAGCTCAAGACAGGCAGAAGAGTTATGCCGATGCGAAGAGATTTTTCAGGGAATTCCAAGTGGGGGACCAGGTCTTGCTCAGGGTATCTCCGATGAAGGGGATTATGCATTTCAGGAAGAAGGGGAATTTAGCACCGAGGTATGTGGGGCCGTTCCCTATTATTGAGCGGATCGGACCGGTCGCGTATAGACTTGGGTTGCCGGAACATTTGCATCGGATTCACGACGTGTTCCATATTTCCTCGCTGAGGAAATACCTTAGAGATAATTTGGCTCATAAAATCAATTATTTTTGGTTGGGTTGGAATATAGATTGGGTTTTCAAATTATGGAACATCACGTGTAATGTTTGGGGAAAGATGGACATCTCAGAATATTTTTAGGAAATTTAAATTGAGAGTAAACCCAGAAAATCAATCACAGTTGGTTATGATCCATATAAAAAGGGGAATAGGGTAGAAACTCTATAAATTGTGTGTATTTAGAACTCCTAAAATATTTGGAGAAATGTGTGAAATATTTAAAGGAGAACGTTTATATTTACTAAAAATACGATTGTGGTCGAATATAAATTTGGTATATGAAACTGGTGAAATTGGTTATGTGCGTAAAGACATTTCAGTGAGGAAAAGCTGGGAATGAAAGTGAAGAAATTTTCGTGGTTGTTGACACAGTGGAGAAGAAGGAAATGAGAATGAGAGAAGACATCGTCGCCCGAACGACTTGGGCTATCGTTCCCGTGGCATCACCCGCCGTTTGAGTGATGAGGTGATCCATTCAAGCGACGCACCTAGCCGAGCCCAGTCTCGATCTATTTTCTGTTGGGTCCGCAGGGAAAGTATTGAGGTTTATTATAGCATTAGGAATTCTCTTGTATTATATGAGTGAGTTTTTATAAGGGAGTTGGGAATTTATTATTTTAGAATTGAGAGAAATAAATTTTAAGGATTAGTTTAAGGACTAGGGAATAAGTCTAGGTATTTTGAGAGAGTGTCACCATAATAATGAAGTAATAAATGTGCATATTAATTAAGTTAGATTTTGGAAATTGACTCGGATATTTTTAGGCTAGTGCTACGAGTTTTGTGCACGGATTAGCCGGGTTTAAATTGAATATATATATATATATACACATATATTGTTGTGATTGTGTAGTAAATATGTATTTGTGTGCTTTATAAAATTGGTGTGAATAATATTTATAGGAGTACATACTCCTCCAGTGCTATCACAGGAGTTTGCCTGATGTGGGTGAATCCCCTAGCTAGTGAATGCTGGGTGAGTACAGTCCCCAGGTCATAGTCCTCCAAGATTTTATTGTGTGATTTATGTATCAGAGATGAACCGAGTCGGGGTGTCCGGGTTGTAGAGTATGCCTGAGGTGATAGGATTGTACAGAACATCCAGTGAGTGTCTACTTGGGAGGATGGATTTATTTACGACATGGGTGAGAATGTTGTAATGTTATAGCGTATATATGGCGTAGATAGTTCTATAGGGGCAGAATACATAGAGTGCAATTGTGTTGAGTATATACGTATATATGGATGTAGATAATTATATACGGGCGGATCACGTGGAGAAATATGGTATTTGTTATATATAACTAGTGAGGTTGTTATATAGGTGAATTTAAAAGTGGCTAATTAACTTAGGAAGTAATGTTACGACTTACTCGGTCTAGAGTAGGATGTCGGGAATTTCAAAACAAGGCTAGTTAGACGTGGTAGTGTGCACTCTAGTTTAGGGGTGAGTAGTATCTCAAATGAGTGCGACACTAGTTTAAATATGGAGAGCATTCATGCATTTTCACTTTTGCATTTTAATTCACTTGCAAAATATTTTCAAAAGGACTTTGGGTTCTGACCTGGACTTGGAAAATATTTCCAAAACCTTTTAGGTGTCAATCCACAGGGATGCCAACCTTGTTTTTCTAATATAGAGATGAGTAGCTATAGAAGATGTGGATGCTTGCATGATTTAGACGCCTCCCCTTCAATTATTTTATTCCCAGAGTAGTATGCAGTCAGTATTTCATTTGGGCATGTCGTCCTAGTTATTTCATTTATTTTAGTCAATTGATATACTTAGTTTATTATTCGGTTGGTTTATTATTTAGGACATATGATTTGTAGTCGATGGTTTTTTTTACAAGTATTTTTATTTATTTATATCTCGTTATGACTCGGACTTTATTATGGTGTATGGTTTATTTTGGTTTTCCGCATGTTATAGTTATCTCTATAATGAAAGATAAAATTTTAGCACCAACTTAATCAACTAATAGGTGGTTAGTAATTAAAAAGGTTTTTGACAGTGATGTTAAGAATGAACTAAATGGAAATCATGTTTAATTAGGAGGAGTGTCACGTCGACTTACTGGGATAATCGAAACGATTTTCCATCCCTACCGAATCGATTCGTTACACCTGCTTGTACATATTTTCGTTACGATCGTGTGGGCACCGACCTCGTATTTTTTTTATTTTTTTAATTAGTTATGATTTTCCTCTGAAAGGGTGTGCGACATCATTTTTGTCCAAGTGAGGGACAGAGACCTATTCTAGGATATTAATGATATTGTTATGAACTTATGTACTCCATTAAACCGGGATGAGTTCTTGATATGGAAATAACTTAAAGTACAAGTTAACTATATTAATAAGACGATTTATGTGGGACTCTTGAATATAGATAATTCAAATAGATATATTAGAAGGCCGGGATTTATAGAGATGTATGGCCAATTTTGGTAGCGGCACACAGATGATAAGAACCTTCAAGGTATGATGATAATTTAATGATTTAGACGAGGTACCTTTAAATAAAGGAATATTTATTAAATAAACGTTGAATTCTCGATAATATAATTAATGGTTAGTTTCCTCAAATTATTAATGTATAAGGATAGTAAGTGGAAATATATCAGAAGCCTAGTGGGCTAATTTTAAATATTTAGCATCGATTGCAATAGTGGTTGGGGTGAAATTACTTGTTAGTATTAGTGAATCTCTTATATATGTACATATAATTCTTTTAGACTTTAGTTGACTCCTTATATATGTACATATAAACCTTATTGTAATGGTAAAAGGAAGTGAATAATTATTAATAATCTATAAGGATTTAATTCTAAGCCAAGCGCGCGACATTTTGAAATCAGTAATTATTTTGGGAAGGTTAGTTTGGGGTGACATACCTGTATATTATGGAGAAATAAATGATGAAGTAAATGTGATTATTAAGACTAGGAGGCAAAATACAAGGCTTAACATTTATTTGGGGTGTAGTCCTAAGATAGGGACTTAATACGAGTTATGTAATAACTGAATAATATGTTATAAATGTGTCGAGAAGGCTATATTTATATGGATGGAGATTCATTGGGTGAAAGGGCTTATAGAGTAACTGCTTATACATATTGGATGATAGTGTGTTTCATATTATTTTTGTCTTGACATAGTTGGGTTTGGGGACCGTCCTATCGATTGAGGTGCGTGCATTCGGGTCTGGAGCACACGTCGACACAGGTAGGCTAGGCGTAGTGTTAGGTCATATTATAAGTCCTAGGTAGTAGTGCCACTTTCGAGAGGTAGGTGTAGATGTTGGGATCTTTTGTCACTGTTGGGTATGGACTGTGAACTGATATACTGTGTTGGTAACGACCCATTTTCTCGTGTTATGTTGTTACCCGTTTTGGGTTGAGGGACTCCTCCGAGTATTACCGATAGAGCACAGACTAGAGGCTGGATATAAATGTCTTCGTGTGTTATACATATATGTGCGGGCATACATATTTATCTATACACATTGTGGTGTGCCTTGTATGATAATGTGTTTTACTCTCTATTGATTGGGCAATACCTAATGGTTAGAAAGTTGGATTAACATAGTGATTTGGATAATTAGTAACGGAAAATAAGTTCTAATGGTCTGAAGCGGTTGACAATTATTAATAAGAATAATAATTGGGTAGTCTAAGAATGTAGGCAGAAATTAAAGAGAATAAAATTTATAGTCTAATAGCGTAGACGATAATTTGTTTGAATTAAAAATCAAATAGTTTGACGAGATAGAGTAAGGCTAACGTACATTATATGATGTAAAGATATGAAGTGAATTTATATGGAACTTAATGGGAAACCTTATGAAGCTAATACAGGGGGATGGGATGTTAGGTGTGAATGCACACATTTAGTTGAGGCATAGCAAGATAGCTTTATTTTTACTAGTCACATTAAACAATCGAGTTCATATTTGATATTTGTTCGAGGATGCGAGTAGGATTGCGTTTAGATGATAGGTGAGATACTCGATACATGTGAGCATCGATGGAGAGACGTATAGTATGAGTTAGTTCCATTTTTGCAAGTTTATTAGTGAAGAATCCTTCCAACTTTAGGGCTCTAAATTATAAATGTTTCCCCCATAGGTTTTCTCATGAACAGGGATAGCAGGACTGATGATGGATTAAATCTATTGTTGCTTTGGATGTAGTGGATTTGGTTCCATTAGTTATAGTATAAGTTTTACTTCTTCATTTGGTCATTTTATTCCACATAGAGGGCATAATCCCGAGAGTTTATTTATATCAGTTTGCACTTATCTTTACATTATGGACGTTATACGATGATTACGTTTTGCATTCATGTATTGAATTAGTTTTTGTTCGGATGTTTCGTATGTATCGTAAATTTTGCTAAAGAATAAAATCTATTTCTAATTCTCAGTACCGAGAATGGTATACATTGTTAATAATCCCCATCTTCGGCCTATCATGTCTGGCCAACCTGTAACAACTCCCATTTTATCACGTAAAGGTTAGCCAAACACGATACGCTGAAGACGTGACTTGTTTGTTAAATTAGAACCATTCTCAACAATACCATATAATAAAGAATATATTTATGGACCGTAATTAAGTTTAAATCAATACTCCAATAACAATGAAAATCAAACCAAGCACTAATCGTATGATAAATCAAGCATAAAGTTAAATATCTCAAACCGACATGAAGTAAATAAGTCTTGGACTTATCCATACAAATTCACAAATGAAATAAATAAACTGAAGTTGAATAACATCTAAACTTAAAACTCCGATGATCAAAAGAGACCATAAGGTTGATACGTCAATCGTCCTGTTATTCCTGTCTAGGAACACCTGGGGGAGAAAATATTAAATTTAGGTCAGCGCTCTAGAGTTGCAAGAATTAACTTATTTAATTTAAAGTGCATTAAATATTGTCATTTCAAAGTAAATATTCGTCATCATCACTCACATGCGATTAACATGTCACCCCTTTGCTAAGTGAGATATTACCCGCATCCAAACACGTCTAAAAAATAATATATAACAACCATGTCAATTAATACCAATTGCTTTAACTATAGTCAACTCGATAAAACATAATTCCCCACATTCATGTTATCAAGTCCCAAGGTATACTAGTCACATATATCTCGCAAAGGTGATACAAACATCTATTATGCACAATGTAGTATGAGTATGTAACTTAATGTCTACATTCATGCAAAAATTAACTAGTATCATTTAGTTAGGGTAAGTTATATATATGTCCTTTCATATATGAGACACAAAAAGGCATCTCCTAGTGGTATCTCGTTCATGCTCTATATGAAAGGACATATATATAAAGGCATCTCCTAATGGTGTCTCATTCGTGCTCTATCAGAAAGTCCAAAGGTAATCTTTATCAAAGTCAGATATCACAAAGACACACAAATGTGGCGATCAGTACACAATACACTAGTTCACGGCCCATACCCAACAGTGATAAAGGATCCTAGCATCTACACCTACATCTCGTAGATGGCGCTATTACGCAGCATCTATAAAAATGACCTACACAACTTCTAGTCCACCTATGCTGACGTGTGCTACGGTCCCGAACGTGCCAACCCCCAATCCGATAGGACCATCCACGAACATTGATATGTCCACACAGATAAATATAAATTTATATTATTATTCCCATATAATATGTGTATGTAATTACTCTATAATTACTTAAAGTATTCTACATGTTGTCCAAAAATATTAATCCATTAATAACTTACAATCTACTTAATTACTAATTCCTTATTATTTAAAATATTACTTAACCATATAGTTAAATATAATTTCCCAATAAATATATGTCACATTTGCATTTAAAAAAAAATCGTTGTTGACCCAAACACTGTCCCACTAACTCCTATGGACTTCTAAAAATACCACAGATCTAACCCTGGTTCAAACTCAACCTGCCCCAGGTGCCAAATCGATTCTTCCTTTGGCCGAATAGATTCGCCAAATAGCCGAATTGATTCTCCTCTTGGCCGAATTAATTTGAACATCTGCTACGGTTTTCCAATTCCAGATTTCGTATTTTCTTCCCAGGATCCGTTGTAATTATTGATTCCTTTTCATAAATTTATGAACAGGTCCTTACTACTTAGTTACTCACCTTAGGGTCACTGATTTCATATATTAACATCAATTCTTTTCCTCGATTCCTAGACTTTATATGATTAATTCAAAACCCTTAGCCCAGATTTTTTGCCACAATATCAACTATGTATAATTCAAATTTGGAGGAATATAGCATGGGTTAAAAGTCACTAATTTACGATCGTAAAAATGCATCAAGAGCCTCTATAGGTGATTCCAAATTCTTCAAATTTATCCCAATAACCATAAGGCATCGATCATCTAATTCAAGATTTTGATTCTCCTAGATTTTCGGGTTAGCAACCTATATTACAATTAATGCTCCACATGCATAAGATTAATCCCTAACCCTAAATCATCAAATTTCAATCTAAAACCCAGAAACCGTACGGGGTTTACTACGATGAATCAAGAAGCACAATTAATGTTAAATTAAGCAATACCTGGATATACGATTGGTGAATTCCCCCTTGAATTCCTTATTCCTTATCCTTTTTGGCCTATGTTCTCTTCTCTCTTGAGGTGGGGATTTTAGGGTTATGTTATTTTCAAGTGTCTAGAGATGTAAATTTTTCCCTTAATCTTTTATTAGTCCCAAATCTCGAGTTGGGTTTATTTTCCTAGCCTTGGACGTCCAAATTGTCCCAAAACCATAATTAGACTAGCCCAAAATTCTCCCAACTTATATACATATACTCCGGGACCATTTCTAAAGGTTTAAAATACCTAAACGAGTCCATATGACTACCCAAAATGCATCCCAATTATTTTTATCCACAAATATATTTTTTATAATCGCGTCACACGTCATTTATAATATTTCTACAACACATGAAATTATTTTTTTGTTATAATTATTAACATAGAATAAAAACCAACCTTACGTGATTACGACATAATAAAAAATTAGTAGTTAGCAATTAACAACTCAAATTCACTGATTTAATTCAATTTCGAAGAATTTGATTTTACTCCAAAAATATAGTTTTATTTAATCTAGAAGAATATGCTATTACGTTCTTCCCCCTGATAATGGGATTCCGTCCTAGGAATCTAGAAGACTACATACCTTACTAGAAGATTTGTTGGTATTTTGTGCGCATGTCATCCTATCTTCCCAAAGTTAACTATTTCTCCCGATGGTGTCCCCACTGCAACTGAACTAAAGGAACAACCTTGGATCATAGTCGAAGCTCCCGACGATCCAAAATAGGTACATGGATCTACTCGTAGGTAGCATCTGACTAGTGGTCTATCTCATCAATATTGATATTCTGGTACTCTATCTCATCTCTAAGGAATCTCCACAGTGCGGATATGTGAAGGACGTCGTGCATCCCCTATAAATGGTCTGGTAGTCCCAACCGATACGCCATGGGTCCAATCCTCTCATGTATAGGGAATGTCCCCACATATCGTGGAGGCAACTTTCCTTTCTTACCAAACCTCATATAATGGCCCCACATAGCGTAAACCATGAGACTTAGACATAATGACTCCCCTTAACTCCTCGTTATTTGTGATAAATTATCTACCTAAAAATATAAATCCACCATCCGAACAAATAGAATAATTCTCTTCTCCCTCGGCTTACAACTATCTATCTCGCTCATGGAAAACTTTTGTCCTGCCTGTGCCTTCACCACCCAAATAATGATCTCGAGTGTGATGGTGAGAACTGCGATAAGCCCACGGGTCAAGTCGTCATCCACACGAAGTGATTTCCACTTTGCTTGCCACACTGCCACTAATTCCAACATCGTCTTGCAGCTCAAAGCATCCGTTATCACATTCGCCTTCCTCGGGTGGTACTAAATGTCACACTCGTAGTTTTTCACAGACTCTAGCCATTTCCTTTGCCTCATGTTCAACTCCCACTACATGAACAAATACCGTAGGCCCTTATAGTCTGTGAATAGATGGAACTTTTTCCCAATGATATAATGCCTCCATACTCGCAGTGAAAATACCATAACTTCTAACTCCAAGTCGTGGGTGGAGTAATGTCCCTCGTGAGGCTTAATATTTTGTAAAGGATAAGTTATTAACCTCTCCTCCTACATCCAAACCTTTATTATTCCATGCAAGGAGGCATCTATGTAGGCCATATAGCCTATCATTTCACGAGGTAGTGCCAAAAATGGTGTTGTAGTCAATCTAGGATTCAACTCATCAAACGCCTAATTGCACGTATCATCCCAAACAAATGACACTTCATTCATTGTAAAATTCGTTATAGGCCCGTCTATCTTTTAGAACCCATGAATGAATTTACGGTAGTAGCCAGCGAGTCCCAAAAAGCTACGTACCTTAGTGGGTGTAGTGGCTTGTCCCCGCTCCATAACTGCAGAAACCTTCCTCAGGTCCACTGACATCCCCCTGTCAGATACAATGTGGCCCAAGAACTGCACCTCCCTCAATCAAAAATAGCATTTCTCAAATTTATCATAAAATTTGTTGTCCAGTAGTGTGTGTAAGGCTACCCACGAATGTTGGGTGTGCTCTTCAACAGTTCAAGAATAAAACAAGTTGTCATCAATAAACACTATGATGAACTGATCCAGATAATATATGAACACCTAATTCATACTATCAGTGTGTTTGTTAGCCTAAATGGTGTCAACAAAAACTCATACGACCTGTATATCGTAAGAAATGTTGTCTATGAGATGTCCTGCTCTCGGACTCTCAAGTGGTCATAACCCGACCTCAAGTCAATCTAAGATAAATACGTAGTACCTTTTAATTGGTAAAAAAAATAATAAATACGGGGGAATGGATATCTATTTATTATAATGACTTTTTTCAACTCCGTATAGTTGATACAAAGTCACAATGATCCATCCTTCTTCTTGACAAACAATGACGGATAACCCCATGATGAAGTTCTCCTCCTAATGAAACCCTACCCCAATAACTTCTCAACCGGATCCCGAAGCTCCCTTATCTCCAAAGGATCCATCCAATACAGTGTACGTGCAATGGGTTTCTTTCCCGGAATCAAGTCAATCACAAAATCTAGCTCCCGACTAGGTGCCAACCCTGGGATCTCCCTAATAACATCTAAAAAATCACTAAATACCAGGATATAATCAAGTATAACCTCAACCTGTGCAGAAGTATCCTCCTCAGTATAGTATAAATGTGTGCTAGACCACCCCCAGGGTGGGGAATAGCATCTAGGTACATCTCCTGCCCCGAAATGGCAAAGATGATGTCCCGCTTAAAAAAAACACATGATATGTATGTAGCTAGCCAGTCCATCAACAAAACAACATTGTACTTATGCATATCGAGTACCAATAAGTCGACTACAAAAGTGAGTCACCATATCTCAATCCCGATACCCCAAAATATTGAACGTATGGTTTCCAAGTCGACTACATGTAATATGATATCGAAAGAAAAATATACCATCCAAGTCTTTCGTGCAAAACATGTGCTACCAAATGAATGAAAGGCCCCCGTTTCAAATAAAATGCGACCTACGTGACAAAAGATGGGGAACATACCCTCAACATCCTGTGCTGGAGTTAGCCCCTCTACCGACGCAATATGATAAACCCATCCATACTGTAGGGGTGATTGTCCCTGTGGTGGGGCGACAGGTGAGGGTGTGGCTTGTGCAGTAACTCTCAGAGCTAGCAACGATGGGCGTTGTCCCTATTGCACGTGATGTCCTCTCTGATCTTCCTTCTCGTCGGATGCTTAGTTACCCCAAGGATGATGCCTCGACATATGAACCCTCTCTATGCAAGCAAAACAATTACCCTAGAATCGGCACTGCTCGGTCTATCGGACCTACTTGTCTTTACTGCTGGCCCTATCCCGGCTTCCACTTACCCTATTGGCCATGTATGTTTTGATCATCAGAACCCTTGAACTTCTTACTCTAATATGCGAATGAAGTACTCCTGAATTACTGGGTTTTGGATCTGCTACCCCCACTCATCTTTCCCTGTTGGCTCGACGACTCAGCTCCTTGTTCTTTCTCACCCATGCTCTTCTGAAAAGTCCTATGATCCTGACAGCCGAGAAGTGTGGCATTCACCAATTGATTGTACATAGTAAAGGTCGGGTTCCCCAAAAGATCCTTCCTAATGTGCCAAGATGACGCCAGTATGAATTTGCCCATATTATTCTTTTCAGTATTCACATCTTGCTTTGCAAAGTATGAAAGGGAAGTTAACTTTTCTTCATACTCATCTACAGTAGGCCCCTCCTACTTAAGATCTATAAATATGCTCCTCATTTTAGACTGCATCGCTTGAGGAAAATACTTCCCCTTAAATATCTCCTAAAACTCATTAATCATCAGGCCATCTCTCTCGGGAACTGACGTAACAAACTCTCACCATTAGAGTGCAACCCCCACTAATCGAAATAAAGCTAACATTCGCTTATGCACTGGTGTGAACTTTACCATTCTTAAGTTCCTATATATGTCTCCCTTCAACCCGCTTTCCACTAGTATATTTATACTGCCTGAGAACTCTGGAGGTTATTCCTTTTAAACATCATTCATTTCCATATCCCGTATCAACCCCTGTGCCTGGGTTAGTACGACCAGCTGTGTGGTGTTGGTGGCTGCTATTGAGCCTGTGGCAGTGGAAAATGCTGAAGCATGGCCTCCATGGCTATGGAAACTGCTTAAGTCACAATAGTGGCGATATCTACTTGGGTAATCAATTATGGAGGTGGTGGGGCCTGTTGTTGTTGTTGTGGCTCCAATTGAACCTCCTTCTTGGTAGGAGGTACTACGAAGCACCTTGGTCAACCTCTCTGTCCATTTGCCATCTGAAACCAAGCAAGGTTCGAATTAGTACAATCTAAAGAATAAAGGAACCTTAAACATAGGCTCTACATATTACATGATGAAAATGCATAACGTAATGAGCGCAATATAGATCCTAAGGACACTAGAACCTGAATGCTCGATACCAAGTGTAATAACCCCAATTTTCTCACATAAAGGCTGGATAGGAACGATACGCCGATGATGGGGCTTGTTTTCCAATTAATACCATTTTCAGTATCAAGATAATACAAATAATATATTAATGCCCCATAATTGAGTTTAAATCAACATCTTAATAATAAATAAATCCAACTCAAAACTAATCTTATGATAAATCCTAAATAAAAGTAAATATATCAAACCAACATAAAGTAAATGAATCTTAGGCTTATGCCCATGTAAAGTTCCCAAATAAAATATGTAACTAGAGCTGAAAAGAACCTATGCCAAAATCAATAGATCCAAAATTCCTAAGGAGCAAAAGGGAGAATGTAAGATTTCTACGTTAACGGTCTCACTATCCTTAACTAGGAAAACCTGGGGGAAAACATTTAAATTTGGGTTAGAGCCCTACATGTGAAACAATTAACTTATCCAATTAAAAATGCAATAAATACAGTTATTGCAAAGCATATATCCCCCATCGTCACGCACATGAAATTAACATCTCACCCCCGTCTAATAATCATATTACCCGCATCCAAATGAGGTCCTAATGTAATGTATAACAACCATGCGAAATTAATATTATATGGATTAGCAATGATCAATTTCTAACACTATTCCAATTATATTCAATTACTAATGCCCAAATTATTCTAATATTATATATCTAAAAAAAGTGACATAAACATCTATTATGCCCGATATAGTAAGGGTCCGTAAATTATGTATCCATTCTTAGACAAATTAATTTATCTCATTTAATCTAGGTGATTTATATATGTGTCTTTTCATATATGCGACACTGAAAGGTATCTACTAGTGGTGTCTCATTCATATTCTATCAGAAAGTCCAAATAGATCTCTATCCAAGTCAGAGGTCACAAAACACATATAAGTGGGGCGGTCCCTACGCAGTACACTAGTGCATGTACGATACCCATTGGTGACAAATAATCCCAGCACCAACCCCTACCTCTCGTAGATAGTGCTGCTAAGTAGTACTTGAATGACCTACACAACGTCTAGCCCACCTGAGATGACAAGTGCTAAAATCCCGAATGCGCGATACCCCAAGTCGATAGGATCGTATACGAACATTGGTATGTTCACACAAATACTCATAATTACATATTATTATCCCCATATAATATCCATAGGTAAGTAGTCTATAATTACCTACATATCCCACATGATTTCCATAAATACTCATCCATTAATAATTGACCATCTAGTTAATTATTAATTCCATCTTTTTAAACAAACTTTATCTCTCCAGTTAAATGCAATGTCGCAATCAATATATATGCCACCACTAAACCAAATGATGAAAATTATAACATATTTTTTTTCCTATTTATAACGGATTTTGTCCATTACACATTTGTCAATGGAAAAAATCTGTTACAAATATATTAGAATTAAATGCAAAAGCCACTAAAAAAAAGTGGGAAAGGAGCGAGCGGATCCACTCTCCAACTCTCTCCCGTCTCTCTCTATACCTCCCCAACCCATTCGTCTCTCCATACCACCCGCGTTTAGCCTCTCCTTACGATTCACAGTTCATGCACAATCAGGTATTGTTCTCTCTTATTTCTCTCATTTCCCTCGTCTCTCTCCATAGGATTTATGGTTTTGTTATGGGCAATATGGGGATACTCATTGATATTGTCCCCACAACATTACGAATGAGTTTGATTCCATATATGGGTGATTCAATATATGAAATCAAACTTTTGGAAAATCACATTAGAATTACGAGTTACGAATGAGTTTGATTCCATCCCCTATAGCTTTACAAGTGAGTTTGTCATATATTATGGATGGAATCAAACTTTTGGAAAATTAAAATTCTTATTTTCAAAATTTTTTCAATTTTTTATTTGATTTTCAAAGAAGTAATGTGACACACTCATTCGTAAAGCTGCATGGGATGTGGGAAATATCAACAAAGTTTTATTTTTAAAATTAGGTTTTTTTTTCTTTATATTCCATTTTTCGTTTGTTCAATTTATAGTTTTAGTTCCCGCAATTTTTTAATGTAGGGTGTTGGTGTAGTCTGGAATTGGGGATGGGGTTGGGGCAGAGGTTTTGAAAACAACTCATTTTTATTAAAATTTGTTTGTGTCATTTTTTTTTATTTTTTAATTCTTCTAATATATCTAATAATTTTTTTAATTTAGAGGTCATGTGCAAAAATCTTATTTTTATCTAATTTCTTTAATATAAATAGTACCTGATTTTGTTTGTGAAGTATGGTTTGTGTATAGTGTTTTTCATTTCATGATAAAGAGGCTAAAACCATTGCAGAAGATCACATCGAGTTGTGAACTCATGAGGTACAAATATTATTAATTGATGAATATTTACTTAAAGCCATAAATTTATGGGCAGTATTTATATATTTTGTAATTAATATTTGTTTATAAGATGTGTAAAAACATTCGATACTAGTGTACTCGCGTGGGATATGTGCGATAGTAGTTTTTTCCGTGAAGTTTTCAACTTTAAATCTTGTGTTCTTATGTGATTACTTTTATTTTTCACATTTATTAATTGCATCACCAGTATGTAATTGAACTAATTAGTTTTATTCGATAAATTAAATGTTATTTCAATTAAGAACATGAGATTTTTTTATGGTTGAGCAATGAAGTAAGAATTATTTAATTTGACTTAGAGGAACTAATTAGTTTTATTCAAAAAATTAAAAGTTATTTCAATTAAGAACATGAGATTTCTTTATGATTGAGTAATGAAGTAATAATTATTTAATTTGACTTAGATCCCTAGCTATGAAGATACTTTTTCACTTCTAAATAGGCGTGGGACATTTTGTAAGTGACCCATGAAAGGACCTCCATTATGAAGCATAGTCTCATACAAACTCCAATGATTTGAGACGTTACAGGGAGGGTCATTTTCTCATCTCTGTATCTTAAGTTGAATAATATTTAGTTTTGCCCAATACACATATTGCGATACACATCATAAGTTTTATGATAAATCAAAAAGATCCCCACGAATGATCACGTCAGTTGCAAATAGAAATCACGATGAATTATGTGTTTTAGTTACTTGATATGATGAGTATGCTTAAATTTTCTTTTTATTCATCAAAACTGTGTATAGAATTTAGAAATCATAAATTTAGCATAAGTCATAGTATAATTAGTTGGCATAAATATACACCAACCGTTATCGAAGATTACAGTTGTAACTTATTGTTAATGTGTGTCTTATCTGGTTTTATAGAATGTCAAGACCGATTAACAAAGACTGGATGACCGAAGAGAATAAAGTCAGCTTGTCATATTTAAAGGGTATTGAAGATTTTATTAAATTTGGGAAAGAGAACAATGACCAGGGGTTGACAACGATGCCTTGTCCATGTTTGAAGTGTCGCAATAAATTGCATCTGGAATCGAAATAAGTAAAGAGACATTTTTGGAGGAACGGTATGTATCAATTGTATACTGTATGGATTTTTCACGGTGAAAATACATTCGTGAACATTATTGATCCCCCACCGGTAGAACAAGTTGAGGAGAGCATAGTAGAAGAAAACATTGAGGAACAAGGTGTTGGGGTGGAAAATCTTATTGATGTTTATTATGGAGTGCATGGGGAACCTTGTGTAGATGTTGAATGCGGTCAGCCGCGAGTTTACAAAGAAGATCATGTCATAAATGAGAAGTATGATGAATAAAAGGGATTATTAGTTGAGAAATTATATCCTTCATGCGAGGGTCCTAAAACAACTCTTTCTTCAATTATAGAACTTCACAACTTAAAGAAGTAATTTGGTTGGTCAGGAAATATTGTCATGGCACTTTTGTCTATCTCAAAAAGGTGGCTCCGAAAAGGTAATACACTACAAGAAAAATATCCAAAGATGAATAGTATGATAAAAGACTTGCGGATGAAGGCCAATTACATTCATGCATGCGTCAATAAATGTGTCTTATATTGGAAGGAGAATAAATATATGGATGAATGTCCCCAATGTGGAGAATCAAGGTATTCAGTTACTATGAGGAAAGGGGGAAGGATTTCCAAAGAACCTAAAAAGTTGTTGAGACATTTCCCTCTGATTCTAAGGTTGGTGAGATTTTATAGTATTCCGTGGATGCCCCGAGAAATTACATGACACCATAGGGAAACCACTTCATGGGATTACCAACAACATCCATGTGGTTCATCCCAAGGGAGGAGTTTCAAATCAAAATGGCCTGAACATTCTAAAGAAGGACGCAATGTTTGGCTCTCAATAGCAATCGATGGCTTTAATCCTCGTGGCATTCAGTCTGCTAGTTATCTCGGTGCTGAATAATCTTTCACCTTTATTATGCATGAAGAGCGAGTTTCAAATGTTGTCTTTGTTAATACCTGGTCCAAAGGCACCGGGTCAAGACACCGACGTTTCTCTTCAGCCATTAGTTAATGAGTTGAAGGAATTATGGGAAGTAGGTGTTTTGTCTTATGACATATATGAGATGCACCCTTTACATTGAAAGCATGGTAATGTGGGGGATTCACGATTTTCGTGCATATGGGAATTTATATGGGTGTATTACACATGGTTATATAGCTTGCCCTGTTTGTGGGGATGATACTACATCTATCCTACTGGTGCATAGTAATAAGATAGTTTAAACAAACTATTGTATTTTCCGTGACATGGATCACCCTTTTCGGAAAGGTGGGAGTTTGGGGCTTAGGTCAACAGATTGTACACCTCCTCCACATCGGTTGAATGGGTACGCACTTGTAAAGAAGTTACGTTGCATCGAGTATACACCGGGAAAATCTCCAAAAGTTTCCAGTAATAAGTGAAAGATGGGTGATACAAATGAGAATTGTATTGTTGAAGTTAAGGAGGCATGGTATAAAATGTCAATTTTATTTAACTTGGAATATTGGAGTTCTCATAAAATCCGACATGTTCTTGATGTGATGCACATTGATAAGAATGTTGCAAAGAATTTAATAAGTACAATCCTCGATGATAAAATGAAAAATAAAGATACAATAAATGCACGGAAGGAGATAAAATACTTGGGCATACATAGTGGTCGATGGATAAGAGAAGATGAGCAAATCGGGAAAGGGATGAAACCGAAAGCATCATTTATATTGGATAAAGAAGATAAATGACAGTTTTGTCAAATTTTGAAAGACTTAAAGTTACCTTCCAGTTTTTCGTCCAACCTGAGAAATATCGCCACCGTTAACCCATCTGGTTTGCACTCAATGAAGTCACAAGAGTCTCACGTTATAATGGAGTATTTGTTTCCCGTATTACTTCAGCTTTCATTTTCGAAAAACAAAGATTTGCGAAGAGCTATTCAACAGTTGAGCTTATTTTTCAAAGTATTATGCTCAAAAGTCTGAATTCGCGAGGATATGTAAAGGGACAAGTTTATGGTTGCAGATACATTGTGTGTGTTGGAGAAACACTTTTCGTCGACATTTTTTTTATATTAGTATCCACCTTAATGTTGATTTAGCCGAGTAAATATTCGCTTGTGGTCCTACAAGAACACGTTGGATGTATCCGTTTGAATGGTAAACTCTTTATATTAATTTTTATTTTCAGACAAACACAAACACAAACTCAAGCATATATGTATAGATCATTGTTAATGAATATTTCATATATACTTTTCTTCTTATTCACATGAATAGGAAGATGCAGGATTTTAAAGATATACCTAGCAGTAAGCGATTCATTGAAGGTTCAATTGCGGAGTCCTATGTTATTGTTGAATGTGTTAGGTATTGCATGGAGTACATGCCTAATTATCTTGAAGGACTATTGAAATGAAGATGGAGAGTTTTTTTATGAAGGACTATTGTTTGATGACAAGATTGTGATGTTGGAACCTAAATAGTTTCAACAAATACATCGATGGGTCCTATTTTGACTTGACGTTGATGGTCTTGAAGAAGTCTACAGGTTTGATCAATTTAATAAGTATTTATCAAAATTCACATTTAAATACTAATACACAAACTTATGTGAATAAAATGCACTGAGTATGAAACGTTACTAAAATCCACTCGGCGTGGTAAATGAAATGGGAGGCAATTAACAGAAGTAGAGATGCAAACTTCTTTCATGTCGTGGTTATACGATAAGGTGATATTGATTTTAATAGTATATTAAGTTATATTATTTATTATCCATACTCACTTTATAGATATTATTTTATTTCTATTGTGTAGCTAGTCACTTCTGGAGAGACAGAGGCAAATGCTATGTTGTGGAGATTAGTACAAGGGCCAAAACACAAGGTTAAAATATATAAAAAATACTGCACCAATGGCTTTGTATTCTCTCCCAAGTATCATGATGATACCATTGTGACACAAGACAATGATGTTTTCATGAAGGCTTGGACTCAATTTAGGGCAAGGATAAGTGATAAAAATATTAAAGATGCTTGGACAACGTATTACGGAGTTATCAGGCAAATAATTGAGTTGGACTACATGATATTTAAGAAGGTAGTATTTTATTGTGATTGGGTGAGGGTGGAGGACAAGATCAATAGTTTTAAACATTGTCCAGACTCCAATTTTGTGATGGTTAATTTTGATAAGTTCAAGAGTACCAATAATAAGCTTTATGAGCGTGTAATTCTCGCTTCTAATTCTAGTCTCGTCTTTTACTCAAAATATCTTAACACTCTTAATTGGTGGGTTGTTATACATTCCCCGAAGAGATTAACCAGTAGAGTAGACGAGCTAGAGATCCCAATTGTGTTACAATCTCCTCTTGAAGATGAACCTCATTTGGAGAACCTACTAGAGAAATAGGAAAAATCCTAGATATTGTTTTTTCACTACTTTTTAATGTGTTTTTGTTGGTGAGTTATAACATTTTTAATTCAATCGAGTGGTATTTTTGCATAAGTTGTTGACATGTTTTTATCAGTTTAGACTAATCCTTTAAATTCAACATGTCGTGCCATAATTATTGTCTTTCTATCATGATTAGTAATATGCTAAAAAGGAGAAATGATGCATTAATCGCTATATGATTTTAATTCAATAAGTATACTCTTTCTCATTTATTTTACTATAATATTACCATTGAACTAATGTTTTGTTTTTAAATTTAGGAAATGAAAAATGTCATCAGGTACAGGTTCAGCGCAACCTTCTTCCTCAATGTCTAAAACTCTAAATGAGAAAATCAAAGTCAATGTTGAAGATGACGGGTATATAGTCGGTGATAATGGAAAGTGGTGGAGTTCTCATACCAAGGATTTTGTGAGAGCTAATTGCCCGATTCACTTCTCGGACTGGAGACACGTGCCAAAGAAATGTAAAAATGATGTTTGGAATGCTTCGATGGTAAATATGATTTTATACTTCATCATTTTTTATTCTTCTTTTCTACTTTTATTCTTTTGCTATTTATTATTCTTTAAGTTTTTTTTTTATTTTTCTTAATGATAATAGAGAGAATTTGATTTTAACGTTCCCCCGGAAGTGGCTCGCCCATTAGTGGAGAAGTCATGGTCCCAAAAATTCAGGACTTTAAAAAATACATTGCGATCTTATTTGTAGGATGATGACGCTGAGCCTGAAGGTGTTGACCCTGAAATATGGAAGAAATGGAAAATGGTGAGGAAAAAAGGCAACAAAAACTAAACAAAAATTGAGAACCGCTCAAAGTTTAAGTATACCCATTGTCTCGGTCATCGTACATATGCCCAAAATAAATACTTGTTGGTGTGTATCATTTTTGTTTTACTTTTAACATTAACAATGTTCTTAGCTAATTTGATGATTTTAACAATGTACAGCAAAAAATTAATCCTGAAGTACATATTAGGAGGGTAGACAATTGGTTGTCAGGACGTATACGCAGTGATAAAACTGTGTTGGAAAGTGCCAAAAGTTTCTATGCGAGTATGATATTTTTATTGTTGAAAATTTTAATTTTTAGTTGAACTTTTATAAAATGATTAAGAAATTTATTTATAATAATATAGGAGGAAGTGAAGAATGCAGATGAGAAAAGAAAGGCCATAAGTATGATTGGAGAGGGTAGTAGTGATACTTTTGAGAATTATGACAATGATGTGTTAACACAAGTGTTTGGAAAGGATGTTAAAGACCTAATGCGTGGAGTGGGGCCATATGTCTCTAAGAAACAATTAATTCACACGGGGGTGGCGAAGGCAAAATTTATACAACATTTGAAAGGAAATGAAGAAATTTCCACGATGAAGAATGAGGTATCTAATGTTCACTCATAGTTGTAAGAGGTTACTAGTATGTTGCATATGTTTATGTCAAAATTGGAAAATGGAAGGGAGATCTCCCCTGTAGGGGTCACTCCTCACAGCGAGCTTGGTTCCACTTCAGATCATTATTCTATCACTTTATCTCAAAATTTGAGTAATCTTGTCAACACTCCCTCTCCTACTCTCAATCACACTCATATTCCTAACCCCCCCTCCCCGCCGCCCTCCTTTAAAAAAATCCTCGTCATTATACTTTATAGGTTTGGTGCAGAATTGGCAAAGGGGCATGTTGGGATACATAATGGTGACATGTGTCACTTTAAACGCCTTGGACTTTGGGGAAAGGTATTTTGGGTTTAAATAGTGCTTCAACCTGATGCTTCTCTGTATAATTCTCCTCAAAATGGTTTTGAAACTTTGGCAGGCTTTTCAGATGGAGGATTTGTTATTTGGATGGAAAGTTGGTTGAAGTATGTTTAGAATGTTCATCTTAGTTTGACACATTTTACTGTAGGAAAGATACTTTCGGATTAGTGTTTTGGATGATTGTTCTTAAATTTTAGTGTAGGAAATATACTTTTGGAATAATGATTTGGATGACAGTATTTTATGTATGTTTGTTTTTCTCATTAATCTCGCTTGCTATGTTGGGTAAAAGATACTTTTGGGTTAATGATTTGGATGACAATTGTTAAATTTTATATAAGCTTGGTTTTCTCATTAATATCTCTTGTTATGTTAGGCAAAACCTTTTTTACTCCTCCAATGCAATGTTTTATCTTTGCATTGCCGGTCACAAGCCCGGATAAAGGAGGAGGGGAGAGGTCATTGGTTCCAAAAAGGTCTGAATTCATTTTTTGATCTCCTACAGAATGACCATATAATGGTGATTGAATTGAAGATTCCAACTCGCCCCCTTGTTATTGCTTTGCTATCGTATTTAACATTCTAACCTTTTGATATCAGGGTTTGATGATATCATTTATGCTATTAGCCTATGAATTTTTCTTTTATACTACTTAATTCCAAATTTAGTGTACTGTAAGCCTGCAACTTCTGCACATGTGTGTTTAGAATTTTAAAAAAGAACAACACAAAAGGAACGGGTGTGCTTTCTGCATACATATCAAATAATCACCTTCTTTAATTAGGTAATGTAATAAGGAGGGGACAATATGCTATATATTCATAATATATACTTACATGAGTTACTAGTACTTGAAACCAAGATTGTACCTTGTGCTATTCTTAGAGAACAACGAGTTATGGAATGTGTTACTAACTTCAGAACAATAAGGGGGTAACATTAAACAAGTGGAGTGCGTTTTGCCTTCTAGGCATAATTTATATTGATTGCACTTATTATCCTTGCTACTTTGATGTTACATTTGCAGCCTAAGATGTTGGATGAAAAGCAGACAAAAATTTATAAAAGAGATATGGACAAGAATTATCACTTGAAAATGAAAGCATCTGGATTCATATTCGGTGAGATAAATCATAAATTCCCAATCATGACCTTTACAATAAGATTTATTTCTTTTCCTAAATGTTCTATTGAAAATTCTTTTCAGCTTATGTTTCTCGTTCTTTTACTGTGGCCTCAACTCCTCAATAAGATAGTGCCTACAACACTTCAATCTTCACAATTACATTTATTCAAAGGAAAACTTTTCAATGTTTTTAAAAATGTGCAATTGTCTTCTTAGTATAATGGACTTAATGTATTGGTCATTTCCTTCACAAAAACGAGATCACAACATTTCCTTATTGGCTTTCTGCCTTTTTAACATTTAAAATGTCTGATATATCTTCATAGTGGATTCCTCATCCCATTTATAGTAACCTAACACTAGCCTCACGAGACACAAGATTCACACATTATCTATACATTGTATTGAGAATTCATTTTGTTTTATACCATTTATTCTTTTTATGACCAGTGGATCATCATTTCCCAGCTAAGTATAGACTTTAGTACACCAATTTAGTATCATGTTCTGCATACATTTTTCCCATGTTTCTAGATAAACATAGGTAAGTTTGCATAAGATGCACAATGACACTTTTAGGTAGAATTTGTTATAGGAGAATCCAAAATTTTGCTTTTCCTTGCAGAAAACATTGATTAGGTAAATGTATTTCCTCAAAGGCTTAGTCATATTCATCTTATCACTTTAAAACTAGACAGATTTGAATAACTTTTATATATGAAGGAAAGTTCATCATTGCCATTTTCCTTTTCAATTGAACTCTTTCCATACCCCCATCTACCGATTATTCCTTGACAATATGTTTCATAATGAGACTAAGAAGATTTGGAGAGAGTTATAAGCCTTATATCTTTAAAGGGATGTTTCTCATTAGTCATTACAACTACACTACTATGAGGCCAAAGCAAAAAGCTATAAACTCTAGCCAATTCGCTTTGAGACGTTGTGGCTTCATGATTTCTTTTTCATGGAATATATCTATAGTTGAGTCATGAAAGATCAATGGCATATTGATGTATTTGACCATGAAAGAATATCACAGATAGTCTTATAATAAAAAGAGTCTCTAAGAGTCTTCGGTCATGATTTAGATATCTTTTCTTTTTCCTTTTTCAATTTTATATTATTAAAGTTACAAGTTGTGATTCATTTTGGGCCCTCTGTTCTGTTTTCATCATCTTATTTTGTACTCCTGTAACAGTGGGTGCCCTAAATATTATCACTTGTCAATTAATTGTTACTTGTTCAATTTCTACATGGACAAAAACAATCAATTCAACCACCAAATCACAAGCAATTTCATGTAGGTCCAAAAAAAAAAAAGTGGGAGCAGTTGATGAAAATACATATGTTCCAACCCTCACACCTCAACAAGTTGATGATATGAAGCTTAGTAAATATAAATTAACTACTTTTGTTGGCGGTGTTTGTGCAACTTTACTTGTGGTAATAATAGGAGTAATTGTATATTGTTGCTTGAATCGTCTTAAAAGATCCATAGGGAGAGAATCTAACACAGCATCTTCTGATACATCACCTCTTGGTAATTCAAATTTTTTATTTAGTTTCTCTTCTATATAACATTCTCCTAAAACATAAAGATCATCTCAGTTAGACATTCAGTTATACGTGGGTGGCTTTTGATACTGCTCCTACTGATCCAACCGTAGACTTGAATATGCAGTTGTAAGTAGCTAGTTCTTCTGCCAAATTTTATGTTATGCCATATGTTTTTATTTATCTAAGACATTTCAAATTGTTGTTTGTGACCAAAAATCATTACTATCCTTTTTATTTTACCTCTCTTTGAATTACACATATAGTTGTATTTGAACATGGCCATTACAAGATTGTGCTTTAGTTATCATCTTTGGCTTAACTTTATGGGCTAGTGCAGTTGGTGGAATTAGATTTAAGGAAAAGGGTGGGATGATAAATTTGAATGGACTCCGTACAGATGTTAGCTTATATGCTCTCTCTTGTTGTTCACATCTAGTTTTCCCTTGATGATGCTTCAGGTGGTGTGACATCTCTTCATCATCAAATCCATGAGTTCAAGATATGAACTTGTTTCAAAATTTTATGCATCTAAAATACCAGTGATAAATGTAACCACATCTCAAGGAGGGCCTATTAGTGAAGATAGGGTATCTGAAAAGGCTTGGTACACTGCACCGAATAGTTGTTGATGTGGTTAGAACAAATAATCATATGGAATTCTACGATGATACAAAACATTTAGCTCGAATGTTCTTGCTATTTATACCGAGGTTGATCCTGCAACAGGATATTTTAAGACATTCAAATACCCTATCTTTACTAATAGGCCCTCTAAAAACTTTGTGAGCTACGTGATACCCACTAAAAACACGTTCAATATCCTCATCATTTTGGCACGTAACACATTTATTGTTGTAGGTCAGACCTCTTAAAACTCTATGACGGTTACTGCACAATTTATCATGAAAAATAAGCCAGAGGAAGAATTTCAGTTTTTGTGGGACTTTTAGCATCCAATTTTTTGCCAAGCCTCATGGGGATGGGGAATGTTAATATTTAGGTTCACCGGGGAGCGGTATCAAGATTTTATAGAGAAATTCTCGTAAGCACTGGGTCCCCAACTGGATCTATCAACTCTGGTAGATGCACGTGGAAGAAGAGTACTAATGCTATTATTTAAAGTGATAATGGTGAAAGTGCTTTCTATTCTATAGGTGTCCCACTTCACATCACTGCTGATGAGGTAACTGACCATCATGTAGATGCCACTTTTAGGTTCATTTAGGGGCCTAATAGTACTACTCTCGCACCACCAGTCCTCAAAGGTGTGAATAGAACTACCATTACCCATAATATTCTTGTTGTTTATGCTTGGGGCCTAATGGAAGCATTGTGGCATATCTTAGAACTCACTAATAGGGAAGTGTTTGCTCACATGTCACATATATGTGCTGAAAGCCTTCATTTTTCCTTTCGGATGCTGTCGGTACTCTTCCGTCAAGAATTATCTTTCAATAAGGCACTTTGTATGTGGGAGATGATATGGGATGCTAATTTTGATGAATCCCTGGCTTGCATTTTAGAGTAACACTATCCAGAACTACTAGTAATACATGTCCCCATGGCATCACGTGCAGAAAGATGAGAAGCGAGTATTGAAAATGACAACAGTGTTCTTTCTTCTTTCTTATATATGGAGAGAATTTTGTATAGAATGTTTTGTTTTCTCTTGTATAATTGATATCTCTGGGGAGAAACAAATAGTCAAAGCTAATGGAAATTATATATTTGCTCCCCATAATGTTCTAGCCTGGGACACCTGATAATGTTTGTAAGGACACAAATTTCCAATTGAATCTTCATTTTGTGTTGACTCAATTCAGAAAAAAAACATTTGAGTCAGAGGATAGTGTTCAACTTTATCCATTCAACCCTATGACATGTTAGTTGAAGACGTAGTGGCCAAGATTATAAAGCTTCATCAAATTCCGAGTATATTGTTCCTTGTTTCTACGTCAGCGACCTTTGCTCCGTTTACTCCTATGGTATGAACGCACTACATATCTCTATAGGATCTTGGAACAATTTTAATTGGGTGTAAGTTTTGTTTAAACTGTTTCTTGTTTTCAGAAAGTTTCTTTAAAACTTTAAAATAAAGTTTATGGGATAAAATTGAATTTTAAAACATTGTGGAAAGTCGTTCAATATGGTTATTCGAAAGAGTTTTTCATTAGAATGAGAATTTCGTTGGAATGAGGGTTGCCAGCAAGCTACCTATGGAACTTAGTTAGAAGTATCGTTCGAACGAAACTTCATTCGAACGAAAATCTCGTTCGAACGAGATTTTAGGAGGGAAAATTTTCAGGCAGTTTTGAGCAGTTTTTCCCATGTTTCCACTTACCTTTACCAACTAACTTTTGACGAAAGTTATATGTGCGGGAACCAAGTTTGAAAAACCAACTTTTGACATTTTCTAAAATCCATTTAAAGGGAAAATTTTTGAGAGAAAAATTCCTAAGTTCAAAAGTTCATGTTTAAGTGCTTGTAGTTCAAGAACATTATTTGTAAAACACGTTGTTACACCCATAGTTTGCTTATTCAAAGTTTCCATATAAATATTGTTCTTGGAGCGTTTGGCATCGGATTTACTCTACCGATTTGAAGAGTTCATTTGGGTTTGCTTATACATCCCTCAAAGAAGAAGTTCGTTGTTTTGCTGCGGCATTCTCACATGGTGAAAGGCACTAGGTGTGGTTGTCGGTGTTTTTACAACTTCATTGGTGGAATCCAAGATTCTGGTGGTGTCCGGGATTGTTGGCTAGGCAGAGGTAGTTACAAGAAGATGCATCGGGGCTTGAAGGAGTCGAGTCGATTGTTATAAGTCATCTTGCTTTTAATTGTAAATTACGTACTTAGTGGATTTAAGCCTAGGGTCGTCCGAGGTTTTTTTCCATTGTGGGTTTTTCCTCGTACATCGCAACGTAGTGATTTATTTGTTTATTTTATCTTAACCAAAATTCACCTTAGATGCATGCTTAGGTAAAAAGATAAAATATGGTTCAAATCACTAATTATTTAATTTGGTACTAATTTAAATTTGGGTATATGTTAATTTAATTCAAGTCGTCATTTAATTTGTTAAAATTGGTTTTGCCAAATATGGTAATATTGAATATATGACTTAGGAAAATTTCTAGGACTTGGGTTAAATTGGTTTAAGTGAAAAATGTATTTGTTGTCCAATTTAATTTCACTTTGAGCTTGTTTAATTTTAATTTGAAATAAATTAAAATTTGGTGTTTGTGTGTGTTTATTTGAACCTTCTCGCTTCCGCATCTCTAGAAGGAAATTTCTTATTGAAAGATTATAAATTGGGGTTCTTCAAATTGTTATCAGATCGGGATCGCTAAATTATTGCATTTAAGATCCTTTAAATAATTTTACTACAAATGGAATTTTCCCCATTTTCAAAATTTCCTATTTTTGATGGTTCTAATTACGCATATTGGAAAGCATGCATGAAATCATCACTAAAATCTATCGACGAGAGAGTTTGGTTATCTATTGTTAACAGTTGGTCGCCACCTACACATTTAGTACATAATGAGCGTGTTCCCAAACCTACTGATGGATGGAGTGAGAATGAATTTAAACTATCTAATTTTAATTCCCGAGGTTTAAATGCCTTGTTTAGATCAGTCACACCAGATGAATTCTGTCGCATTATTACGTGTGAAACCAATAAAGAAGCTTGGGAAATTTTACAACTCACTCATGAAGGAACTAGTGTCGTAAAAGCTTTGAAACTCCTGAACCTCAACACTCAATTTGAAACCATCAAAATGAATTGAAAAGGTAACTTTTGATGAATTTTATGCTAGACTTTCTGATATTGTTAATTCATCTTTTAATTTCGGAGAGAAAATACCCGACAACCATGTAGTAAAGAAAATTTTGAGGTCCTTACCCGATAGATTTATTCCAAAAGTGACCGTTTTAAATTCGTTACCCACTTTAGCCTCTACAAAATTAGAAGAGCTCGTAGGTGATTTACAAACCTATGAACTAGACATGTTTCCCTCCAAAACTGAAAAGAAAATAGGAAAGGGTGTTGCTTTGAAAGCCCAAAAGGAGTAAAAACAAGTAGTAGAGAGTGAAAGTGATAGTGACTCGAAAAATATGGCTATGTTCGCTAGAAAGTTTCAAACATTTCTTAAATTTAAAAAAGATAAATTGTAAAATGATTTTAAGAAATTTTAAAAATCTAAGCATGACAAAGCCGAGAAGATCCCTAACACTTATAATGAAAATGTAAATAGGGAATAGTCAAATAAGTTTTTTGGTTGTGAAGGGTATGGCCATAGGGCTTTTGAGTGCCCCATTAAACTAAGAAGAGAGGGTAAGAAACCAATTTTCTATAATGCTACCCTTAGTGATAGTGATAATGAAGAGGAACCCGGTTCCACCACTAAGACCAACATTGTGGCGTTTATGGCTAGTCATGTGAGTGATAGTGAGCACTCTTCTATTGATTAAATTTTAACATATGACACTTCTATGGTCAATGTTTATGATTCCCTTGTTTTTTATGGTAGTGAGAGTGGAGAAGAAAGAGAGAGTGGTAGTGAAAATGAGGTTGATGTGAGTCAACTTCAAATTTCTTTTCAAGAACTTTATGAAGAATCTATTAAATTAAAAAGAGTTACTTTGAAGTTAGAAGCGAGTTTAAGAGAGCGTGTCAAGATCGTTGATGAGATTGCGTTGGTTGAAGACCTTAGGACATGCGAGAGGACTCTTCGAGAGAAGCTTGAGTATGTAGAAGTAGAGAGAGATAGCCTTAAAGGTTTAGTGGAATCCTTGGAAAAGGAGCTTCTCGAGTTTGGAGAGAGAAATTTTTTATTAGAGACTAACATTTTAGATTTAGAAAATAAATTAAAAGACTCTAGTAAAGCCTCGGAGAAATTAGATAAAATATTAGCAACGGTCCAAATAAAAAATGACACTTGTGGTTTAGGCTTGAGTACTTATTATGAATCAACTCAATAAGACAAAACCAATGTTTTATTAGAATCCTCTATGGACAATGTCATAGATCATTCCTTAGGTAAGTCTTTTCATCGAGTCTTTAGGTGCACTAATTGTGGTCGAAAAGGTCATCTTAGAAAATTTTATTTTGATCTTAAACGAGGTCCTAGAAAATCCCTTGTAAGGCAACCGAGGTAGTCAAGATTTCGACACCCCTTACAAGATAGGGTATTTTATTCTCATTTACTTTTACATGCTTCCTCCCTCGCAAAATATAAAGGTTGAATGTGTTAGTTTTATTTGCATACTTTATCTTTCTACTACATGCTATATTATATTCAACTGTGATGAAGTTTGCAATCAAATGAGAACTCCGTGAACATATTTTAAGTGATTAGATCTAAATTTAATTGTTGCTAGTTCACACCCCAATACTTCCGTTTCCATATGACACATTTTTGCCATACGAGTGCGAAAAACTTATTGTATTTTGTGTCATGTTTGGTGTCTATACCTATATATATGTACGTGTGGGTTAGTGATAGTCATTATGTCTATATATGTATGGTATTTATTTTGTATTTGCCTTGCTTTCTAGTGCATATATGCTTCCACTTCATGATTGATATCTATCTTGCTGCATTCTTTATTCATATCACATGCTTAATACTTTATGTATCATATTGGTATCATTTTCTTGCATCTTAGTTGGTATCCTTATTTTTTATATGGATTAGTTATGCCTTTGTTGCGTATATGATTTCACGTTCTTATCATTCTAAACTTTATGTTTGAATTAGCTTTTATCCTTTGTCTATTCCAGAACAAAAGGGGGAGAATGATAGGGAGAGAACTGGTCTCTATTCCAATTATAATCATATCTTAGTTTGGTGGAGATTTATCTTAGGGGGAGACGTCTTTCTATGTAGGTCATTTGTTTGATAAAGGGGGGAATTAATTTAGGGGGAGTATTTATCTTAATTGCATTTAATATTGTTGATATTACCTGCCCATTTAATAGTTTGCTTAAGTGTGCAGGATTTCTTACAAATGGCAACTTTCATCGTCAGCAACGATATTAATCCTTGGGTTTTGAGTCAAGGTATGTATTTATATTTTCGGTGGGACATTTTTATCAATCTACTAGAGCTTGACGACCCTTTAGGATTTTTGTTTTGGTTTTGCCCCGAAATAGCCAAAGGGGGAGATTCGTAAGGATAAAAACTTCCAATTGAGTCTTAATGCTGTGTTGACTCAATTTCGGAAAAAAATATTTGAGTCATAGGATAATGTTCAACTTTATCCATTCAAGCCTATGACGTGTTAGTTGAATATGTAGCGACAAAGATTATAAAGCTTCAACAAATGTCGAGTTTATTGTGCCTCGTTTCTACGTCAACAACCTTTGTTCTGTTTACTCTTAGGGTATGAATGCACTACATATTTATATCGGAGATTGGAACAATTTTAATTGGGTGTAATTTTTGTCGAAACTGTTGTTTGTTTTCAAGAAGTTTCTTTAAAACTTTAAAATAAAGTTTCTGGGCTAAATGGAATTTTTAAACATTCTGGAAAGTCGTTCGATATTCTTGTTCGAACAAGTTTTTCATTCGAACTAGAATATCGTTCGAATGAGAATATCGTTCGAACGAGATTTGCCAACAACCTGCCGATGGAACATCGTTAGAAGTATCGTTCGAACGAGATTTCAGGAGGGAAATTTTTCTGGCAGTTTAGAGCAGTTTTTCCCACGTTTCCACATACCTTTTCCCACTAACTTTTGAAGAAAGTTATATATGCGGGAACCAAGTTTGAAAAACCCACTTTTGACATTTTCTAAAAACCTTTTAGAGAGAACATTTTTGAGACGAAAATTCCTAAGTTCAAAAGTTCATGTTTAAGTTCTTGTAGTTCAAGAACATTATTTATAAAACACTTTGTTACACCCGTAGTTCGCTTATTCAAAGATTCCATATAAATATCTTTCTTGGAGTGTTTGGCATCAGGTTTACTCTACCGATTTGAAGAGTTCATTTGGGTTTGCTTCTACATCCCTCAAAGAAGAAGTTCGTTGTTTTGCTGCGACATTCTCACATGGTGAAAGGCACTATGTGTGGTTGACGGTGTTTCTACAGCTTCATTGGTGGATTCTAAGATTCTGGTGGTGTCCGGAATTGTCGACTAGGCAGGGGTAGTTACAAGAAGATGCGTCGAGGATTCAAGGAGTCGAGCCGATTGTTGTAAGTCATCTAGCTTGTAATTGAAATTACGTACTTAGTGGACTTAAGCCTAGGGCCGTCCGAGATTTTTTCCCGTTGTTTGTTTTTCCTCGTACATCGCGGCGTAGTGATTTATTTGTTTATTTTCTGTTAAGCAAAATTCACGTTAAATGCATGCTTAGGTAAAAAGATAAAATCTGGTTTAAATCACTAATTATTTAATTTGGTGCTAATTTAAATTTGGGTATATGTTAATTTAATTGAAGTCATCATTTAATTTGTTAAAATTGGTTTGGCCTAATTTGGTAATATTAAAAATATGACTTAGGAAAATTTCTTGGACTTGGGTTAAATTGGTTTAAGTGAAAAATGTATTTGTTCTCTAATTTAATTTCACTCTGAACTTGTTTAATTTTAATTTGAAATAAATTAAAATTTGGTGTTTGTGCGTGTTTATTTGAACCATCACTATTTCACATCTCGAAAAGGAAATTTCTTATTGAAAGATTTTAAAATTGGGGTTCTTCAAATTGGTTTTAGAGCAGGATCGCTAAATTATTGCGTTTAAGATCCTTTAAATATTTCTACTAAAAATGGAATTTTCCCAATTTTTAAAATTTCCTATTTTCGATGGTTCTAATTATGCGTATTGGAAAGCGTGCATGAAATCGGGACTTAAATCTATCGACGAGAGAGTTTGGAGTGAGGAGTGTGATGAGGCTTTCATGGAGCTAAAGTCATACCTAAGGTCTTCCTTGTTGTTGTCACGACTACTGCAAGGCGAATGACTACATGTGTACCTAGCCATCTTAGAATCAGCCATTAGTGCAGCCCTTGCGAGAGAAGAGGACGGAGTACATAAGTCAATGTAGTTCAACAGTAAGACACTCCAGCGGGGAGAGCAAAGATACCCAAGGATGGAGAAGTTATCCTATGTCTTGATCCATGCATCAAGAAAGATGAAGCCATACTTCCAGTCCCATACAATGGTCATCCTCACTAACTCTCCTCTTAGGTTGGTCTTGCACAAGCCAGAAAAATCGGGGAGGCTAATGGCCTGGGCTATAGAGTTGGGAGAGTTTGTCATTGTATATCAACCAAGGATGCCCATTAAAGGGCAAGCGTTAGCTGATTTTGTGGATGAATTTATTTAGGAAGATGATGAAGCTGAAGAGGAAAGCCTCGATAAGATAAATACCCGGCAAGGCAGAACCGTTGATCAATCCAAAAACAAGGCTGAGACAAGCACAGTTAGCGAAAAAGTGACTTAAAATGAAGAGGGAAGATATCTCTTTAGAAAGGTGTCCCTCACCGAGGGAAATTTCTCAGAGGAAAAGATAGTTTGGAACCTCTTCGTTGACGGGTCCTCTTGCCAAAGCGAAAGTGGGGCTGGATTAATAGTATTTGCACTAGACGGTACAGACATCGAGTACTCCCTAAGGTTCAACTTTAAAGACTCCAACAACGAGTCTGAATATGAGGCTCTGATGCCTCTCCTTGGCTAAGTCTCTTAGTGTCTACTAGGTCTTGGTACATAGTGATTCGAGACTAGTGGTGAATTAGATACTAGGAGCCTACGAGGCTAAGGATGAGAGAATGGCCAAATATCATGAAAGGATAAAGGCACTATTGAAGAGCTTCAGAGTAGTAAAGTTGAATAGGATACCTAGGCTTGATAATGGCCGGGCTGATGCACTTGATAGGCTAGCCTCAACAACTAGGACAAATATCAGGAGGACAGTTCCAGTAAAAATTCTTCTTCGACCAACGATTGAAGAAGAAGAGGGAACACTTGGCTCTTGATTAAATATCAACAGGGAAGCTTCGAGGATGGACCCTCAAATCAAATAAATTAAAGAGGGGGAGAT
Source organism: Sambucus nigra (assembly GCA_949130495.1). Lineage (NCBI taxonomy): Eukaryota > Viridiplantae > Streptophyta > Magnoliopsida > Dipsacales > Adoxaceae > Sambucus > Sambucus nigra. Next base: position 48,572,952 of record OX422224.1, on the reverse strand, counting down.
GCCAGAAGCAAAACAAAAAAAGAAAAAGTTGAGATATAGAGCCGCAAAATTCACTGTCATCGGAGACATCTTGTACAAAAAGGGGTTCTTTCTCCCATTACTTAGGTGTGTGCACCCGTCTAAAGTCCCACACATCTTGTAAGATATGCACGAGGGGTCATGTTCAAGCCACATTGGGAGCAAGCCTTTGTCGAAAAGGGTCATAACCCAGGGGTACTGGTGGCCGACCTTGGGGAAAGATGCCACAGCATATGTAAAAAAGTGTGATAAATGTCAAAGATTTTCCACCATCCCTCACCATCCCCATCAGCCTCTTACCTCCATTACATCCCCATGGACATTTGCAGTGTGGGAGATCGACCTAGTAGGACCCTTGCCTAGGTCCGTAAATAACTATCGGTTCCTCATCGTAGCAATTGACTATTTTTCAAAATGGGTGGAGGCGAAGCCGATGGTAACGATCACCGAGAAGAAGACCTTCCAGTTTATCTGGAAAAACATTATATTCAGATATGGTCTCCCTAACACCTTTATTTCGGATAACGGGACTCAATTCAAGAATACATCTCTAGATAAGTACTGTGAAAGGGTGAGTATCAAACAATTCTTCTCGTCCCCAGGCCGACCTCAAGCCAATGGGAAAATTAAAGAAACAAATAGAACAATCCTAGACGGGATCAAGAAAAGACTCGAGGAGGAAAAATGAAGATGGGTTGAGGAGTTTTACGCTGTATTATGGGCCTACGGGATGACGACGAAGACTCCTACTGCTGAAACCCCGTTTATGCTAGCATATGGCTCAGAAGCCGTCATCCATATCGAGATTGGGTTTCCTACCCGTAGAGACCAAATGTATGACCCCCAGGGAAAAATGGAAGAAAGGAGACTTGACTTAGACCTGATCGAGGAAAGGATGGAAGATGCAGAGATAAGGCAAGCTGCCTACCAGCAGAGGACTGCCAAGTTTTACAACCAGGGGGTAAAGCAAAGGCAAATCGCAGTGGGAGACTTAGTCCTCAAAAAGACTTGGCAAAAGCCTAACAAGCTCCACCCAAATTGGCATGGCCCATATTGGGTCATTCACGAAGTTGTCCCTGGAACGTATAGACTAGGGAAACTTGAGGGGGAACCCTTTTGCAACCCCTGGAACGCTGATCATTTGAAAAAATACTATCAGTAATGTTTTAATGTCCTATCGGACCACAATTGTAATTGGTGTTGCTGCAACAAAAAACTTGGAATGTTAATGAGAATATCATATTGGCCCCTCATCTTGTGTTTCGCAATTCTAGTATGATTGGGATCATCTTCGTGAAACCCCCATAGGCTATGATGAGGGTCAATGGTGGGGACGACCCCTCATTCACCCTCAAGAAAGACGAGGGGGGGACTTCAAATATAAAACCATTAAGTTGGTGGGAAACCACCCTTGGCTATGATGAGGGTCAATGATGGGGACGACCCCTCATTCACCTTCAAGAAAGACGAGGGGGGACTTAAAATATAAAAACCATTAAGTTAGTGGGTGACCACCCTCGGCTATGAAGAGGGTAAATGGTGGGGACGACCCCTTATTTACCCTCAAGAAAGATGAGGGGGGACTTGAAATATAAAAACCACTAAGTTGGTGGGAAACCACCCTTGGCTATGATGAGGGTAAATGGTGGGGACGACCCCTAATTTACACTCAAGAAAGACGAGGGTGAACTTTTAATATAAAAACCATAAAGTTGGTGGGAAACCACCCTCGGCTATGATGGGGGTAAATAGTGGGGACGACCCCTCATTTACCCTCAAGAAGGACGAGAGGGGACTTAAAATATAAAAACAATTAAGTTGGTGGGAAACCACCCACGGCTATGATGAGGGTAAATGGTGGGGACGATCCCTTATTAACCCTCAAGAAAGACGATGGGGGCTTAAAATATAAAAACCAATAAGTTGGTGGGGAACCACCCTCGGCTATGATGACGACCCCTTATTTACCCTCAAGAAAGACGAGGGGGGACCTGAAATATAAAAACCATTAAGTTGGTGGTAAACCACCCTTGGCTATGATGAGGGTAATTGATGGGTACGACCCCTTATTTACCCTCAAGAAAGACAGGGGAGACTTTAAATATATAAACCATTAAATTGGTGGGAAACCACCCTCGGCTATGATGAGGGTAAATGGTGGGGATAACCCTTTATTTCCCCTCAAGAAGGACGAGGGGGAACTTAAAATATGAAAACCATTAAGTTGGTGGGAAACCACCCTCGGCTATGATGAGGGTAAATTGTGGGGATGACCCCTTATTTACCCTCAAGAAAGACGAGGGGGACTTAGAATATAAAAACCATTAAGTTGGTGCGAAACCACCCTCGGCTATGATGAGGGCAAATGGTGGGGAAGACCCCTTATTTACCCTCAAGAATGATGAGGGGGGACTTGAAATATAAAAACCATTAAGTTGGTGGGAAACTACACTCGGCTATGATGAGGGTAAATTGTGGGGACGACCCCTTATCTACCCTCAAGAAGGACAAGGGAGGAGTTGGTGAGATTGTTAACTTAAAACATCACAAGATAAATCGTACAAAAGATAAGCATAGAAGACAGAAAGAGGCATTATATTACAAAATGTTATAGATGTTTGTCCAACAAAAGTAAAGTACAGAATGTGGTACATGAAGAGGGTATTGGATACAAACAGCCACCCTATTGAGCGGCATCCGAGGGAAAGGCCTCAACATCAATGGGAGTTTCTTCTATGACCAAGAGAAAATGATACTCAGACGTCCCAGTACCTTCGGCGTGTACTTAGGACTCCACATCGGCTAGGGCCTCAGCAATCAGGGTGTCATCTAGCTGAACCGCCTCAAGAGAGGGGCGGACAGAAGAGACAGCATCAGCAAACTTAAGGACGACCCACCGACAGGTCGACCTAATCCCCCTCTATAAGTATTCAAGACCGAAGCCTTGAAACTCATCTGAGAGTTTGTAGGCTTCCACAGCAACGACCTCAGCTTTCTTCACTGCACCCTAAAGCTCATACTTGAATTTAGCCCCCGGGTTGATCAAGGCTTCATCCTTTTATTTAATAAGAGAGTCATTTTCCTTCAGGTCTGCATCGTGCTGCTTCGTAAGCTCATCAAGGACCCTCGCATGCTCGGTCTTGGCATTCTCTAATATTTACCTGGCAAGCACTAATTCAGCCTGTAACTCAGCCTCATGCTAGATAGCTCTCTCGGCTTCATGGAACTTCTGTTAGTTCTCGACCATACACTTTCTAGCTGAGGTTAAGCCACAAACAGACTACACAAAAGAAGGCACATGTTAAGGGGCCGAGGGAACAGTTGGTGAAAATTTAACTGAGGAAATAAAGAAAAACCAAATACTTGGGCCAGAGTATGCAGACCGTAATCGTACACCTTTTTCGGGGGCATCTTCGATAGAAATTCGTAATCCGCAGTCGAGGGAGCAAAGAACATAGAAGCCTTGGCTGCCCTCTGATTGGCTATGAGGGAAGAGGGTTCAGCTTTCAAAAATGTCAAATTCTGAGACCAATAGGCCCCCATACTATAAGAGGAGCCGGTCCGCTCAGACGTCTCCACCCTCGCCCTCATCCTTGAATCCGGCCGAGGGTCAACAGATACTTCTGGTTCCTTTCTTTTACGACTATCAGCAGTCGTCTCAACATGTGTCAGCCCCACGACCTTGGTCTTCCTCGCAGGCTGCTGAGGATCCTTTCCCTTTTTCTTTCCCAAACCATACAGTAAGCTTGGGGCAGTCATTTCGCAAAGTTGGTCAGAGATATTTGCAGGACGACCTGACAAGGAGACGACATATCTGAAATATACAGAAAAAAGATGAAACACTTGGAAAAAATCAAAGATTAAGCAAAAAACTACTCACATAGTTCTTTTAAGAGGCCGACCCTCAGACCAGCTTCTTTGAGGAAGCGAGGGGTCATCAAATCATCAAATTTTGCAAGTCCGCCCTCTTTCCCTCGCTCTCTCAGATAGTCGACGATGACCCTCTCCTCCAAGCTAAGTCCGGGGTCTGAGCGCACTTTTTTTTAGGGATTAGACCAAACCCTGGGTACCCTCGGACCATCTTCCACGGGCTTTCCCTTGACTGGGAATTCCCAGTCCCCGCAGATAAAGAAAAACCTTTTCTTCCAGTCATGATTGAAAGTCTGAGCCATGTAGAGGAGATTTTTGTCAGACTTCCTAACCCCCAAATGGAAATACCCAGGTTATTTAGACGATGAGGTGATGTTGTAGCAGGCAAGGAATACATCGGCCGAGGGCTCGTCGGTAAATTTATTCTTCCAAAGCGAGATGTAGCAAGGAATAGTCCTCCATTAGTTGGGGGAAGTTGAGAAGGGAAACCCCAAGGGCAAACAAGATGTCGACTATAGAAGGGTGTAGAGGGAACCTAACACTGACTCTTAACATCTGCTCATAAACAGTAATCTCTCCCTCATCATCCTCAAAGACTCTCTCAGATTCAATAGGGACCCTCATACTTATGTTGGGTTGTATACCAAAGAGTTGCCTCCATACTAGGAGATCACAGTCCTTAACTAATGATACATAAGTCGAGTCAGTTGAAGAGTCAACTTGACCATCATCATCATCATAAGAACCCTCACTTTCGTCCTCAACTCTCTCATCACCGGATCCCCCGGCCTTTAGGGGGCCATCTGGAAAGGCTACTTGAAATTCAAGGGGGGACAACGTTGTTATAGGGACAGCCTCAGAAGGTATTGTGCCCTCGGCCTGTTGGCTTGGGCTAAGAGTGGATGTCTCTCCCCTCCCGAAAGTTCCAGCACCTGTCGGCGACGATGCTCTCTGATCCATTTCCCCCTCATACGATTGACTCTCGGCTGGATGACCAGACGACCCGCAGGACTCAGGGGGTACGATAGTGTCTAATGGAATGGGAAAAATGATTCATACCCAATTAGGGTCGGCCCCTCATCTTCTCTCATCCTCCTCCTCTAGTTGCCTAATATCTACGAAGAACTTCTCTCTCAGGGATGGGAATTCCTCGGCTAAATTGTAAAGCCTCCTAATCATTAAGAGGAAGACCTAACACTTGGAGGAATTTGGCTAGCCTAATTACAAATGAGTTTACAATTGACCAAGAAGGACTTTTGGATTAAAACCAAAGAAAGAAAGGGTTTAATTAAGAACACTCAAAGAACAAGAATAACAGCTCGCCGGAGAATAATGCCAAAAAAATTAAATAACCAAGGAGCAAGCAAAAAGAAACCCAAATGAAAATTATATTTGAAGTCTCAAGTAAGAATCTAAAGGAAAGAAAGGTTACCTGAGAATGAAGGCGAAAACAACGAGGCTTGATGCAGAAGAAATCGCAGAAATGTCTATGGAGCTGTTGAGAAGCTAGAGAGAGAGTTGAGGCGCAAAGAAGAAGAAAGGAAATGACTTTAAAAAATTATTTAAATATCTTGATAATGAGTGGTCCCATTAACCAAGGCAAAGCACGACCCACGAGGAGGGTATCATTAAGGCAGAAAGTCCTAGGCCAAGTGTGCACCCGTTACGCCTAGGAAACTAGAACGATAGTGGATATCTGCCTAGGTGTCACATCAGCTTGACAGATGTCACTTACCAAGCTAATCATACACTTATCTCAAAAGAAGTAATATCCCTCAGCTATGTCAATAACATCGATGGCTAAGGGTAGGGGGATGATTGATGTACCCATATATACCCTCGTTCCGACAGAGGACATCCTCCACCTGGACGAGGCCAAGATGATCTCTCAACCAATATCAAATGACCCTTCAAGGGGCCGACCCCTCATCAGGCTCAAACGACCCTTCAGGGGGCCGACCCCTCATCAGTCCCAGACGACCCTTCAAGGGGACGACCCCTCATTAGGGTCTAGATGACCCTCTGAGGGTACGACAGTACGGGGTACAAACCAGTCCAGGCTCACTGCCAGCAGGGACTTTGCCCTCGACCTCACATCGCAGGCCAAGGGTGACATCATTACAGCGCGTGGCTTGGGGGATGCATGGAATAGTGCGCGTGGGACTCATATGGAATGTGGAAGATCGTTATAATAATATCACCCCCTCACGTGAGGGAATATTATGTCATCATTAAGCACAAGTGGCACCTCCAGGTGTCAGGAGGGGATTGTCTAGATCTTAACTCACATGCACCATGCATGCTTGGGGGGTACACTATACCCCCCAAGACCTATATATACTTATCACCTAAAACCCTGTAAAGGGATCGATAATTGTAACCCTAGCTAAAACTCTGCTTGTACACAGAGTAGAGAGAGAGAGAGTGAGCTTATGTGCATTGTATCCAAGGCCATTAGTGCCCATATCTAGTGGATCACACACTCACAGTGGATGTAGGCCTAATCGGCTGAACCATTATACATCATTGTCTTATTCCTCTTATAATCATCCCCTTATATACACTCACACACATATCCATCTCTATGGCTGCCATTGTTGTTAGTGTTTGAACTCATCATCACTTATCTGGTGGTGCTGAATCTCAGCATCATCAATGTTCTTTACCATGCTTACATGGAGTAGTTGGATTTTGTGTTGATATAATGGATGCTATTTTTATATGCCTCAATTCACATATGCACGAGATCACTTGAAACTACAACATTATATGTATATTTGAGCTTTGTGAGGGGTTCTCCTACCAATCTAGTCATCTACGTATTATATGATCGAGGAAGACTAGTGCATGTTAAAATCCGTTGCACGTGAGATTTGTGTGTGATATATATATATATATATATATATATATATATATATATATATATATATATATATATATATATATATATATGTGTGTGTGTGTGTGTGTGTGTGCGTGTGTGTGTGTGCATCGGGAAGGGCTCCGAAAGGAAAAATCATCCTTTGTGAGTAAGCCACCGTTTGCTTGGACCTAAAAAAAATATGTGGTCCAAATGCCTAAAAGAATAATGGCATTAAAAGAAAATATTTGCCAAGGCCAATTTTTTTAGTTGATTTATTCGTTCAAAAGATTAAAATAATATGCTTATATTGAGGGAGTTTGGATGGTATATCAACGGTTTGCACAATGTTCGTTTATCCTAGTTGTACTTTCAATGTCATGACTCTATTGGTTTGTAGAATCATCAAAAGTCTAGGCTTGTATGAATTGTGTATGTTTGTTCATTGAGTTCAATCTATATTGTCACATGAGGTTATATTCAATTGTGATGAAGTTTGCAATCTAATGAGAATTCCGTGAACATATTTTAAGTGATTGGATCTAAATTTAATTATTGCTAGTTCACACCCCAACACTTCCGTTTCCATATGACACATTTTTTCCAAAGGAGTGTGAAAACTTATTGTATTTTGTGTCATGTTTGGTGTCTATACCTATATATATATGTGCGTGTGCATTAGTGATAGTCATTATGTCTACATATATATGGTATGTTTTTGTATTTGCCTTGCTTTCTAGTCCATATATGCTCCCACTTCATGATTGATATCTATCTTGTTGCATTCTTTGTTGATATCACATGCTTAATACTTTATGTATCATATTGGTATCATTTTCTTTCATCTTAGTTGGTATCCTTATTCTTTATATGGATTACTTATGCCTTTGTTGCTTATATTTTTTCATGTTCTTATCATTCTAAGCTTCATGTTTGAATTAGATTTTATCCTTTGTCTATTCCTGAACAAAAGGGGGAGAATGATAGGGGGGGAAATGGCCTCTATTCCTATTATAATTGTTTCTTAGTTTTGGCGAGATTTATCTTAGACGGAGACATATTTCTATGTAGGTCATTTGTTTGATAAAGGGGAGAATTAATTTAGGGGGACTATTTATCTTAATTGCATTTAATATTCTTGATATTCCCTATCCATTTGATAGTTTGCTTAAGTGTGCAGGAGTTCTTCTAAATGGAAACTTTCATCGTTGGAAACGATATTGATCCTTGGGTTTTGAGTCAAGCTATGTATTTTTACTTTCAATGGGACATTTTTATCAGTCTAGTAGAGCTCGACGACCCTTTAGGATTTTTTATTCGGTTTTTGTCCCGAAGTAGCCAAAGGGGGAGATTTGTAAGGATAAAAATTTCCAATTGAGTCTTAATGTTGTGTTGACTCAATTCCGGGAAAAAACATTTGAGTCATTGGATAGTGTTCAACTTTATCCATTCAAGCCTATGACATGTTAGATGAAGGCGTAGCGACAAATATTATAAAGCTTCATCAAATGTCGAGTTTATTATGCCTCATTTCTACGTGAACAACCTTTATTTCGTTTACTCCTAAGGTATGAATGCACTTCATATTTATATAGGAGATTGGAACAATTTTAATTGGGTGTAAGTTTTGTTTAAACTATTTTTTGTTATCAAAAAGTTTCTTTAAAACTTTAAAATAAAGTTTATGGGCTAAAATTGTATATTTAAACACTCTGGAAAGTCGTTCGATATTGTTGTTCGAACGAGGTTTTCGTTCGAACGAGAATATCGTTCGAACGAGGTTTTCCAACGACCTACCTCTAGATCTTCGTTATAAGTATCATTCGAATTAGACTTCGCTCGACCAAAAATCTTGTTCGAATGAGATTTCAGCCGGGAAATTTTTTGGCGGTTTTGATCAGTTTTTCCCATGTTTCCACATACCTTTACCCACTAACTTTTGACAGCAGTTATATGTGCGGGAACGAAGTTTGAAAAACCAACTTTTGACATTTTCTAAATAACTTTTAGAGAGAACATTTTTTAGAGAAAAAATCTTAAGTTCAAAAGTTCATGTGTTAAGTGTTTGTAGTTCAAGAACATTATTTGAAAAACACTTTCTTACACCCATAGTTTGGTTATTCCCAGTTTCTATATAAATATCTTGCTTGGAGTGTTTGGCATCGGGTTTACTCTACCGAGGTAAAGATTTCATTTAGGTTTTCTTCTACATCCCTCAAAGAAGAAGTTCTTTGTTTTGCTGTGGCATTCTCACATGGTGAAAAGCACCATGTGTGGTTTATGGTGTTCCTACAACTTCATTAGTGGATTCCAAGATTCTGGTGTTATTCGGGATTGTAAGCTAGGTTGAGGTAGTTACAAGAAGACGCGTCGGGGCTTGAAGGAGTAGAGTCGAGTGTTGTAAGTCATCTTTCGTGTAATTGTAAATTTCATACTTTGTGGACTTAAGGCTAGGGCCGTCCGAGTTTTTTTCCCGTTGTGGGTTTTTCCTCGTACATCGCGGTGTAGTGATTTGTTTGTTTATTTTATCTTAAGCAAAATTCACCTTACATGCATGCTTAGGTAAAAACATGAAATCTGGTTTAAATCACTGATTATTTAATTTATTGTTAATTTAAATTTGGGTATATGTTAATTTAATTCAAGTCATAATTTAATTTGTTAAAATTGGTTTGGCCTAATTTGGTAATATTGAAAATATGACTTAGGAAAATTTCTAGGACTTGGGTTAAATTGGTTTAAGTGAAAAATGTATTTGTTGTCTAATTTAATTTCACTTTGAACTTGTTTAATTTTAATTCAAAAAAAATTAAAATTTGGTGTTTGTGTGTGTTTATTTGAACCATCTCGCTTCGGCATCTGTAAAAAGATATTTCTTATTGAAAGATTTTAAAATTGGGGTTCTTCAATGTTCCTCCAGGAACTGTCATTGATAACAAAGTCTATCACCCAGGGAATAATGACTTTTACTTGTGCGCTCAAGGTGGAATGATAGTGAGTATTGCTACTTCACAATTATGATAGTTTATTTCAATTTGTTGATACGTTCATCGTGTCAATTGGTGCATATATAACCATTTTATTTATTTCATCTTTATTTTTTCTTGTTTGTCTACTTTTTCTTTGTGTTAATTTTGAAGATGTGATGTTTACTTTGTAGGGGACCACAAGACCCACACACTATCATGTTCTGTTAGGTGAAGTGGGTTTCTTAGAACATGATCTGCACGATCTTGTGCACTCGCTGATCTACGTGTACTAATGAAGCACAACTGTAATTTCTGTTGGTGAACCAATTTGGTATGCTCACTTAGCAGCCTTTCAGACGTGGCAGTTTATGAAATTTGAGGATATGTTGGAGACTTCATCAAGTCAAGGCGGGGTTACATCTGCTGGGTAAATTTTGGTCACTCAACTGCCTAAATTGAAGGACAACGTGGCGAACTCCATGTTTTTTTTTAAGGCTAGTAAGCCTTTTTCATCTCTTTGCTTATTTAAAATATTAGCAACTCAGATAGTTTTGGTATCATGAAAAGAAAATGGATGCTTAAAATAAGAAGCAGGTGACCACACACTACCAGTATTTTAGATTGTTACTATTAACATATGAAGTCTTGCATAACGAGACTTATTTAGTATCTAACTTATCTATTTCAACTACAGGAAATTACAACTCATGATGGTGTTGAGGAATATGATAGGCCAAAATATGAAATTAATCGTGAAGGTGATGAGGAAACCGGTCAGGTATTCCTACTTTATGCAATTGGGAAATTAACTGTATAGTATTTTTTTTATATAATGATGGGATCTTGAGTGAAACAAATTTTTATTACTATCATTATAAGATACGACTTCATTTTTCTCATTTCTCCATCCTCACCCACATTTCATTTTCTGCCCAGGCATTGTTGGAGATCCAAGAGAGAATAATGGGTATTTTTGTGTTTGACTTCCATTTTAAGTGAACATTAGATCTTATATAAGAAATATAAAACATACCAACAATTTACCAAGTTAAAATCTTTTGTTATCTACTAACTCAGTTCATATCTGACTTATATTTCTATTACTATCTTTTAAAACCAACCCATTTGAAGAGGCATTTCTTTGTTTCTATGATTTTGTAAATTTTTGAATTCTGGTTGTGTTTTTCATTTCGATGTGATTGTAAAAGGTAAAGTTGCGGCTTATAGTAATCAGGAACTATGTACAATGTAGATATTTGCATACTAACTTGAAGACTGTCTGTAGGAAAAATATAGGCACAAAAGTAGAAGAAATATGACCCCAGAGTACTCTTATGGTGTCCTTTTACACAAAGGTAAATTCCAATTTTCTTATATGCACTCGTAAAATAATAAGAAATTAGTCTTCTTATTTTAACAATTTACAAAATTATAAATGATGTAAGCGGAATCATTTTCGCAATAACATTTGAAATAATATGTTTTTCTCTTATTCATTCATCTCTAAAAGTAAAGTGGTTATAATAAATGATCAATGACTTTATTATAAATATGTAAAATGACTAAAGAGGACACACTAAGGACATTTCAAGAGAAAATCTAATAAAGCATGAGTAAAAATACACAGAAACTACAAACAAATCAAGGTATATATTACTCTCCCCAACAGAGAAAAGCACGTCCACAAGGGTGAAAACATGAGAGGTTACCGAGACATTCAAAGAATGCAATTATCCCCAACTGATATAGGAAGCCATCCACTTAAACTCCCAAGATATTGACGTGTAAACGGGTGGGGGCGACAATCAGAAATCCTAGTAATGGGCATTGAGGGTGAAAACTTAAGACAACAACATATCAGCCTATAAATAAGTACAAACACAATAAGCAATACAAAAGTAAATTGTCTAAATTGTCCACGCTCTCATCGTATCCTTGGTTAACGATATTGAATAGCATACGCTTCTTTTCAGGGTTAAAAATAGGAGTTGGGGGGAAAAAACTGAAAACAACAGCTTAGCGACCTAAACATAGGTATAAACATATCAAGTGATATCAATGTAACTTGTATAAACTAACTGTTACACCCCACCTAATTAAATACCGGGCGATCACTCCTTTATTAAATTAAATCATGGTAACCAGTTGGATCATTCTCATCATCACTGTCGATAAAATAATTTTTCCAATTTAACACCCTAAATAATTAAGCTAAGTGTCAAAAACATTTTTCATACGAACTTCCAATTTTAATTAAAGAAAAGATTTTATTAATTCAAAACAACATTTCTACAATAGAGAATCACACTACGAAAATTAAATAAAACCATACATTCACCAAACGAATGTCAATAATAAAAAAAACTAAAGTCATAAACCATTATGAATAAATCCCATAAACAATACTGGAATAACTGAAATATAAAAATCCCCAATAATAAATAAATGATGAAAAGGGCGACACGTGCCCCATAAATGAGAGTAATAAGAGTGGAGACAAAGACAGAAGCCGTCTACTCAAGGGACCTGCAACTCCCACCTAAGATGCAGCTCGTTATTCTCAAAGGATCCTAAGCAAGACGCCCCTGTGGCTGGGCACCTGAAAATATACATATATATACACAAGAGAGAGAGAGAGAAAAGAAAACGGGTCAGGGCCCGAAAGTGTGTTTGATTTTAAAATACGTTAAGCAAGTATTTAAAATGATACAGGCCAATGCAACATCATATTAGTTCGTCTCTCTCTTGAGAAAAATACTCACCTCTCTTCTAATGTGCACTCCTATCGCACTAACCTCCTCAATGGTTCGTTAATCTAAACTTACTCGTATGTTTTCAAAAACCGAACGATGCCAATGTTTTAAAAAGGTTATTCTCAATATGTAATACTCCTCTCATTTTAGCTTCATTAAATTATAAGGTTTCCCAGTGCCTTCACATATTTTCACAAACACCAGTATTTATAATTGAGTCAAGAACTATGTTCTACTTAACAAATCACAGTAGGCAGTTTAAAGTTTATAACCTCATATATATATATTAACTACTCGAATAATATATATATATAGTGGCACCCCAAATGAACTATGGTGCGGGCATACTCTGCTATCCAGTCCCCGTATCGCTCACATAAAGGGAAATACAAGTTCGGAATCACTCTCGAACTGTATTAACATATACAAAACAACGTTGAGGCGAAGTATAGATTCCAAGTCCAAGAGGTCAGTACATACCCACACGTCTCTTAGGACCGTCCGACTATCAGTCTAATAGCCCGTACCTAGGATCTCTATCTTCTAGGGTACGAATCAATATCCCCTAAAAGCAACACAGGATACGATCGTCCCAGCGCGGTAACCTCAGGGATAGCAAGTAGCGCGGGTACGCTTTTCACATGTATATAGTATATGTACACACAATATATCTAGGTACTTATTTCATTATAATAATATAGGTTTCTCTGGTAACCCAATAGTCATAACATTTATCTTTAAATACCCATTATTATGATTACGTATAAGGTTTCGTCTCTAACCTTAACTAGAAGAGTTTCACTCATTACCTAATACTTATGGGTTATATTCTTACCAATCTGAAATTCAGTAAGTAACTTTATTAAATACCAACGTAACTCTCTTACGCATCTTACCCTTAAGTTTCATAAATCTACCAACCTAAAGTAAATATCCCATAATTACCCTCCTCGTTGAAGATTAAGAGTTCTAACATATGTCCACATACCCTACTGGTCCTCAATATCTTCCAATTCATTTTATTTAGAATGCCCAAGGTTTATTCCACGATAAATTAATTCAACTAATTAAATAAGGGAAATAATAGGCTCCCAGGAAGGGTCGATCGATCGACGTCTGGTGGTCGACCGATCGAACCTTCGATCGATCGACGCTATAGGGTCGATCGATCGATCAAGCAGGTCTGCGAAATTCTGCAGAAGTGCAGTTGCGGGTTTTCTCAAAATTCTTCACCCAAATCCATATTTTCCAACCTTAATCGTCCCAAAATTCATACCACAAACATGATAACATATTACCAGATGTTTCTAACGTTAAGCATGCGTATATCCATCATTAAACAGGATTAAACAACCTAGAATTCCATCTAATCATCAAGAACCCTAAGTTTTCTTAATCTTTTGTTCTAATCAGTTTTCTCCAGAATTTTCTTCTACAATAGCATTACAAATTCGTGGGTTTATCATCTACATTACATAAGACTTCCAGAATATGGTTTTAATCTTTTCTACATGCAAATTCCTATCACAAAGTAGGGTTTTCTTCCATAAATTATACTCCTAATCATTCCTACACTAACATGATTATTGCACCAACAAAAATACGCAAGTTAAACACTTGCCTGGGATTTCAGAGGTCTGGTTTCCTGCTGATATTGGTGTGGCTGCGTTCTCCTCCTCGCGATCTACGCGTTGGTGGTGACGGTGGTGCAAAAGGTGGTGTTTTTGGCCTTGAATCACCTAGCAAGGTCTCTCCTCTCTTCTCCACTATCCTTCTTAGGGTTCTGAATGATCTAACCCTAAAAGGCTGACTTAAATGGCTGCTAAGGATGGCTGAAATTCGTGGGTTTAATTACCCTAATTTGTAAAATGACCAAAACGCCCTCCCGGGTCACTAATTAAGCCTAAAAACATCCCGAGACCCAAACTAAACCCCCGGGTACACTTTTCTGACTATCTCGACCCTTCCGGACGCGTTGGCGCACTCAAAACGACCATACGGACAACTTATAAAATATTCACTTTTTAATTAACATAATTAGTCCCGACGTGACACGAGCACGTCCCGACTTAAATTTCCGAAATAGTCATTTACTTCACTTATGACATTCAATATAACCAATATAATATATTACAATGCTCATTAGTAATATTCAACAAGTTTCCCATAATTACTAAATCTAGTCACGTTAATAATTATAACATAATTAATTTCCGGATTTTTACTAAATACATCCCCAAATTAAATATAGCATAAAAATACGGGGTATTACATACTTCCCCCCTAATAACGGAATTTCGTCCCGAAATTCGTAAAATAAGGCATACCTGGTAAAAACAACTCTAGATATTTCTCGCGCATCTATGCCTCACGCTCCCAAGTGGATTCCTCCACATTATGATGTTCCCACTGGACCCGCACGAGTGGAACTATCTTCGATCTCAATCTCCTCTCACTGTAGTCTAGAATAGCCACCGGTCTCTCCTCGTAAGAGCTATCCGACTGCAAGTCGATCTCATCTATCGCAATGTGAGTATGGGCCATATCATCCCGAAGATATCGTCTCAACGACGAGATGTGCAATACATCGTGGATGCGATGTAAATGTTCTGGCAATCCTAACCTGTATGCTACCGGCCCAATTCTCTCAATGATGGGAAATGGTCCTACGTACCTCGGAGCCAATTTCCCCTTCTTCCCGAACCTCATCACTCCTTTCATAGGAGATACACGCAACAACACTTGATCTCCCACATTAAACTCCCGAAAGAATCGTTTCGCATCGGCGTAGCTCTTCTGTCTGTCTTGGGCTACCCGAATACGACTCTTGATTGTCTCAATCCTCGCGGAGGTCTCTTGGATCACTTCTGGTCCTAATAACTTGTTGTCCCCCACCTCGAGCCAACAGGTTGGAGAACGACAAGGCCTGTCATACAAAGCCTCAAATGGAGCCATGCCAATCATAAACTGATAGGAGTTATTGTAAGCAAACTCTACCAGTGGAAGATGTGGCTCCCAACCTCCACCGAAATCGAGAATACACATGCGTAGCATATCTTCCAACATCTGATTAGTACGCTCTGTCTGTCCATCTGTTTGTGGGTGATAAGCTGAACTCAGTCTCAACTGTGTACCCATAGCCTCCTGAAAGCTTTCCCAGAAACGTGACACAAAAATCTTGTCTCTATCTGACACAATATTCAGGGGCACCCCGTGTAATCTGACAATCTCCGCGATGAACAACTGAGCATACTGACCCGTGGCATAATCTGTCCGTACTGGCAGAAAATGGGCCACCTTGGTCAGACGGTCTACAATCACCCAGATAGAATCATGGCCTCGCTATGATGTAGGAAACCCTGTAATGAAATCCATGGAAATACTTTCCCACTTCCACGTGGGTACTTCCAACGGCTGAAGTAATCCCGACGGTTTCTGGTGGTCCACCTTCACCAGCTGGCAAGTAGAACACTTGGACACAAATTCGGCGATGTCCTTCTTCATCCCACTCCACCAGTACTGATGTCTCATATCCTGGTATATCTTATCACCTCCCGGATGTACTGCAAATCGGGACCCATGAGAATGAGTCATCACCTCATGACGTAGCTCCGCTCCTTCGGGAACCACTAATCTCCCATTAAACCGCAACCCTCCATCCGAACTAACAGAATAGGACTCAGCACCCTCGGCTAGAAGTCGTACAATCTGTTCCTGACAGAACGGGTCTGTGGTCTGTGCCTGTATCACCCTCGTAACAATCTCGGGTGTGACTGCCATCACGGATATGAAAGAACGTGCTATTGCGTCCTGATGACCCAACTCCTTCCATTTTGCTTTCCAGATGTCAGCTACATCGTCAACCGGTTTACGGCTCAACGCATCAGCAACTACGTTGGCTTTCCCCGGATGATACTGTATATCGAACTGGTAATCTTTCACAAACTCTAACCATCTGCGCTGACGCATATTCAGCTCTCGCTGAGTGAACAGGTACTGCAGTGACTTATGGTCTGTGAACAAACGAAATTTCTCGCCCAATAAATAGTGCCTCCAAATTCTCAAGGCAAAGACGACCGCAGCTAACTCCAGGTCGTGGGTGGGGTAATTCTTCTCATGCGGCTTAAGCTTGCGGGAAGCAAAAGCTATAGCCTTCTCTTCCTGCTGAAGTACTCCCCCAAGTCCTCGTAAGGACGCATCTGTGTAAACCAGGTACTCCACACCCGGCTTTGGTAAAGCAAGGACTGGTGCCGAAGTAAGCTTGTCCTTCAGCTCGTCGAAAGCCAACTGACAAGCGTCATCCCAAACATATGGTACCCCCTTGCGAGTCAGATTCGTCAACGGACCCGCTATTTTGGAGAATCCCCGAATGAACCTCCTGTAGTATCCGGCTAACCCCAAGAAACTATGCACTTCCGTCGGTGTCGTGGGCTGTCCCCACTCCCTCACCGCTGACACTTTGCTCGGGTCAACTGCTATCCCCTGCTCAGAAACAACATGGCCCAAGAATTGTACCTCTCGCAACCAGAATCCACACTTCTCGTACTTCGCATACAACTGATGCTCTCGTAGAGTCTGAAGAACCTTCCTCAAGTGTTCGGCATGCTCCTCCTCGGAGTGTGAATATATTAAGATATCATCTATGAAAACGATGACGAACTGATCCAAGAACTCTCTGAACACTCGGTTCATTAAGTCCATGAAAACGCCTGGGGCATTTGTGAGTCCAAACGGCATTACCCTGAACTCATAGGACCCATATCTCGACAAGAAGGCAGTCTTTGAAACATCCTGCTCTCTAATCCTTAGCTGATGGTACCCCGACCTCAGATCTATTTTCGAAAAGAAAGTTGCTCCCCTCAACTGGTCGAATAGGTCATCGATTCGAGGCAACGGATATTTATTCTGTATCGTGACCTTGTTCAACTCCCGGTAGTCCACACACAATCTCAGTGAGCCATCTCTCTTCTTTACAAATAAGACTGGAGCGCCCCAAGGTGAGGTACTCCTACGAATGAAGCCCTAACCTAATAGCTTCTCAATCTGATCTCGTAGCTCTCGCATCTCTGCTGGAGCCATACGGTATGGTGCGCGCGCTATAGGTCTCGTATCCGGCACTAAATCAATAACGAAGTCTATCTCGCGACTGGGCGGTAGGCCTGGTATCTCCTGAAACACATCGGAATACTCCCTAACAACTGGGATCGAGTCCAAAGGAATCATAACCTCCTTAGAGGTATCCTCCTCAATGTAATATAAATGAGCGGTCGAACCTCCCTCTGGGCGAGGCATCGCTACTACAAACATCTCTTGCCCCGGAATGGCAAAAACAATGCTCCCACCGAAGCAATCAATCATGGCTCTATGAGATGCGAGCCAATCCATACCAATAATCACGTCATGCTCGTGCATGTCTAAGACTAGCATGTCTGCAGGTAATACCAAGCCACCGATTTCAACCCCTACACCCCGGCATATAAAGAATATAAGTGACCCACTCCCCAGTGGTGAGTCGACACACGTCACGGTGCTCTCTGCTGTGGCTAACAATCCTAAGGACTTCGCAAAATGTGTAGCTATAAAACAATGCGTTGCCCCCATATCAAACAAAACTTTACCCATAGTACCATGGATAGGAAACATACCCTCAATCGCGGGTGGTGCCTGTGGAGCTGCTGCCTGGTGAACGTTATAAACACGTCCATACTGCAATTGCCCCTGCTGCACTGGAGCTGCTGGAATGGCTGGTAGGGCTGGCACCTGGGCTGGAGCTGGAAGGGCAGGTGGAAAAAGTGGCCTATGCGGCTCATTACGGGCTCCCTGCTGCTGTGGGGCCCTATCGCCCTCGGGGCAATCCTGACGCTTATGGTCGTGCTTGCCGCACACAAAACACCGGCCTCTAAAATTACCGCCCCTGTGTCCCTGCTGACCACGGCCCTGCTGGCCGTTACCTCCACGCCATTGGCCCTGTTGGCCCTGATGTGCACGCTGTTGGCCTTGCTGGCCCTGTTGCTGTCCCTGTGGTCGGTGTTGGCCCTGCTGGCCCTGCTGATTAGGCTGACCCTGATGGCCCTGCCTGAATCCCCCGAATCCCTGCCTAGAATCACCTGAACGGAATCGCTTAGCAGGGTCCCCCTGATGGGAACTCTGCTCGTGCTGGCGAGTCTGTCCCTGAGTTGGTGCCCCACTGGCACTATTACCCCCGGTCCTGCCCTGCTGGCTGGACTCTCCTGCTCTCTTGCTTCCCTGAAGATGGAAGCGGTGATCCTGGCAATGTAGTAACGCTGCATTGAGTACGTCAGTGAAAGTACTCAGGGATAGATTCCCAATAAGGTGCTGACGGATCCTCCAAGCTAACCCGTCGACGAACAGCAAAATATTCTTGCCTTCAGTGGGTGCCTCCTCCGGCACAATAGTGAGAAGTCTCGTGAACTCCTCCTCATACTCGGCTACGGTAAGGTTCTCCTGCTTCAGATTTAGCAATTTCCGCCTCATCTCCGTCTGCACTGCAGGTGGAAAGTTCTTGCGGTCAAACCGCTCCCAAAACATCTGAATAGGGATCGTGTCCCTCTCCTCCAAAGTAGTAGTGGACTCCCACCACTGTAATGCGGCTCCAACCAACTTGAAAGAGGCCAATAGCTGCTTCTGCACTTCTGTGCACTCATACATACGGAGATGCCGCTGGATGTCCTTCTTCCATTGGCTGACAGTAACTATATTGGAGCTACCAGAAAACTCAGGGGGATGTGCTTTCTGAAAAGCATCCCGAACCCTCTCCCATGCAGATGGAAGCTGTGCTGGTACTGGCGCCACTGCCTGGACCTGTGGTGGAGCCTGCTGAATCACCGCTATCGCGGCATTTACCGCCTGAGCAACGATGGCGGCCACCTCATTCGCATTCATTGTGCCTGGTGCCGGAGCTGCTGGCTGCTCGGCTTGGGCACGTCTATCTTTCGGAGAACGTCTCGGAGGCATCTGAAACGTGAACAAGTTTATTAGTCTACAGTTATCATCGAATCTCAATTAACTGAAGACTTAAACGTAAAAGCAGGAATACAACAATCCTAAAAATAGGGCTCTATAGCAATAACGTTAAGCTGAAAGCGAAATAAGCCGTACAGATCCTATGGACACAAGAACCTGATGCTCTGATACCACCTGTTACACCCCGCCTAATTAAACACCGGGCGATCACTCCTTTATTAAATTAAATCAAGGTAACCAGTTGGATCATTCTCAGCATCACTGTCGATAAAATAATTTTTCCAATTTAACACCCTAAATAATTAAGCTAAGTGTCAAAAACATTTTTCATACGAACTTCCAATTTTAATTAAAGAAAAGATTTTATTAATTCAAAACAACATTTCTACAATAGAGAATCACACTACGAAAATTAAATAAAACCATACATTCACCAAACGAATGTCAATAATAAAAAAAAACTAAAGTCATAAACCATTCTGAATAAATCCCATAAACAATACTGGAATAACTGAAATATAAAAATCCCCAATAATAAATAAATGATGAAAAGGGCGACACGTGCCCCATAAATGAGAGTAATAAGAGTGGAGACAAAGACAGAAGCCGTCTACTCAAGGGACCTGCAACTCCCACCTAAGATGCAGCTCGTTATTCTCAAAGGATCCTAAGCAAGACGCCCCTGTGGCTGGGCACCTGAAAATATACATATATATACACAAGAGAGAGAGAGAGAAAAGAAAACGGGTCAGGGCCCAAAAGTGTGTTTGATTTTAAAATACGTTAAGCAAGTATTTAAAATGATACAGGCCGATGCAACATCATATTAGTTCGTCTCTCTCTTGAGAAAAATACTCACCTCTCTTCTAATGTGCACTCCTATCGCACTATCCTCCTCAATGGTTCGTTAATCTAAACTTACTCGTATGTTTTCAAAAACCGAACGATGCCAATGTTTTAAAAAGGTTATTCTCAATATGTAATACTCCTCTCATTTTAGCTTCATGAAATTATAAGGTTTCCCAGTGCCTTCACATATTTTCACAAACACCAGTATTTATAATTGAGTCAAGAACTATGTTCTACTTAACAAATCACAGTAGGCAGTTTAAAGTTTATAACCTCATATATATATATTAACTACTCGAATAATATATATATATAGTGGCACCCCAAATGAACTATGGTGCGGGCATACTCTGCTATCCAGTCCCCGTATCGCTCACATAAAGGGAAATACAAGTTCGGAATCACTCTCGAACTGTATTAACATATACAAAACAACGTTGAGGCGAAGTATAGATTCCAAGTCCAAGAGGTCAGTACATACCCACACGTCTCTTAGGACCGTCCGACTATCAGTCTAATAGCCCGTACCTAGGATCTCTATCTTCTAGGGTACGAATCAATATCCCCTAAAAGCAACACAGGATACGATCGTCCCAGCGCGGTAACCTCAGGGATAGCAAGTAGCGCGGGTACGCTTTTCACATGTATATAGTATATGTACACACAATATATCTAGGTACTTATTTCATTATAATAATATAGGTTTCTCTGGTAACCCAATAGTCATAACATTTATCTTTAAATTCCCATTATTATGATTACGTATAAGGTTTCGTCTCTAACCTTAACTATAAGAGTTTCACTCATTACCTAATACTTATGGGTTATATTCTTACCAATCTGAAATTCAGTAAGTAACTTTATTAAATACCAACGTAACTCTCTTACGCATCTTACCCTTAAGTTTCATAAATCTACCAACCTAAAGTAAATATCCCATAATTACCCTCCTCGTTGAAGATTAAGAGTTCTAACATATGTCCACATGCCCTACTAGTCCTCAATATCTTCCAATTCATTTTATTTAGAATGCCCAAGGTTTATTCCACGATAAATTAATTCAACTAATTAAATAAGGGAAATAATAGGCTCCCAGGAAGGGTCGATCGATCGACGTCTGGTGGTCGACCGATCGAACTTTCAATCGATCGACGCTATAGGGTCGATCGATCGATCAAGCAGGTCTGCGAAATTCTGCAGAAGTGCAGTTGCGGGTTTTCTCAAAATTCTTCACCCAAATCCATATTTTCCAACCTTAATCGTCCCAAAATTCATACCACAAACATGATAACATATTACCAGATGTTTCTAACGTTAAGCATGCGTATATCCATCATTAAACATGATTAAACAACCTAGAATTCCATCTAATCATCAAGAACCCTAAGTTTTCTTAATCTTTTGTTCTAATCAGTTTTCTCCAGAATTTTCTTCTACAATAGCATTACAAATTCGTGGGTTTATCATCTACATTACATAAGACTTCCAGAATATGGTTTTAATCTTTTCTACATGCAAATTCCTATCACAAAGTAGGGTTTTCTTCCATAAATTATACTCCTAATCATTCCTACACTAAGATGATTATTGCACCAACAAAAATACGCAAGTTAAACACTTGCCTGGGATTTCAGAGGTCTGGTTTCCTGCTGATATTGGTGTGGCTGCGTTCTCCTCCTCGCGATCTACGCGTTGGTGGTGACGGTGGTGCAAAAGGTGGTGTTTTTGGCCTTGAATCACCTAGCAAGGTCTCTCCTCTCTTCTCCACTATCCTTCTTAGGGTTCTGAATGATCTAACCCTAAAAGGCTGACTTAAATGGCTGCTAAGGATGGCTGAAATTCGTGGGTTTAATTACCCTAATTTGTAAAATGACCAAAACGCCCTCCCGGGTCACTAATTAAGCCTAAAAACATCCCGAGACCCAAACTAAACCCCCGGGTACACTTTTCTGACTATCTCGACCCTTCCGGACGCGTTGGCGCACTCAAAACGACCATACGGACAACTTATAAAATATTCACTTTTTAATTAACATAATTAGTCCCGACGTGACACGAGCACGTCCCGACTTAAATTTCCGAAATAGTCATTTACTTCACTTATGACATTCAATATAACCAATATAATATATTACAATGCTCATTAGTAATATTCAACAAGTTTCCCATAATTACTAACTCTAGTCACGTTAATAATTATAACATAATTAATTTCCGGATTTTTACTAAATACATCCCCAAATTAAATATAGCATAAAAATACGGGGTATTACATACTTCCCCCCTAATAACGGAATTTCGTCCCGAAATTCGTAAAATAAGGCATACCTGGTAAAAACAACTCTGGATATTTCTCGCGCATCTATGCCTCACGCTCCCAAGTGGATTCCTCCACATTATGATGTTCCCACTGGACCCGCACGAGTGGAACTATCTTCGATCTCAATCTCCTCTCACTGTAGTCTAGAATAGCCACCGGTCTCTCCTTGTAAGAGCTATCCGACTGCAAGTCGATCTCATTTATCGCAATGTGAGTATGGGCCATATCATCCCGAAGATATCGTCTCAACGACGAGATGTGCAATACATCGTGGATGCGATGTAAATGTTCTGGCAATCCTAACCTGTATGCTACCGGCCCAATTCTCTCAATGATGGGAAATGGTCCTACGTACCTCGGAGCCAATTTCCCCTTCTTCCCGAACCTCATCACTCCTTTCATAGGAGATACACGCAACAACACTTGATCTCCCACATTAAACTCCCGGAAGAATCGTTTCGCATCGGCGTAGCTCTTCTGTCTGTCTTGGGCTACCCGAATACGACTCTTGATTGTCTCAATCCTCGCGGAGGTCTCTTGGATCACTTCTGGTCCTAATAACTTGTTGTCCCCCACCTCGAGCCAACAGGTTGGAGAACGACAAGGCCTATCATACAAAGCCTCAAATGGAGCCATGCCAATCATAAACTGATAGGAGTTATTGTAAGCAAACTCTACCAGTGGAAGATGTGGCTCCCAACCTCCACCGAAATCGAGAATACACATGCGTAGCATATCTTCCAACATCTGATTAGTACGCTCTGTCTGTCCATCTGTTTGTGGGTGATAAGCTGAACTCAGTCTCAACTGTGTACCCATAGCCTCCTGAAAGCTTTCCCAGAAACGTGACACAAAAATCTTGTCTCTATCTGACACAATATTCAGGGGCACCCCGTGTAATCTGACAATCTCCGCGATGAACAACTGAGCATACTGACCCGTGGCATAATCTGTCCGTACTGGCAGAAAATGGGCCACCTTGGTCAGACGGTCTACAATCACCCAGATAGAATCATGGCCTCGCTGTGATGTAGGAAACCCTGTAATGAAATCCATGGAAATACTTTCCCACTTCCACGTGGGTACTTCCAACGGCTGAAGTAATCCCGACGGTTTCTGGTGGTCCACCTTCACCAGCTGGCAAGTAGAACACTTGGACACAAATTCGGCGATGTCCTTCTTCATCCCACTCCACCAGTACTGATGTCTCATATCCTGGAATATCTTATCACCTCCCGGATGTACTGCAAATCGGGACCCATGAGAATGAGTCATCACCTCATGACGTAGCTCCGCTCCTTCGGGAACCACTAATCTCCCATTAAACCGCAACCCTCCATCCGAACTAACGGAATAGGACTCAGCACCCTCGGCTAGAAGTCGTACAATCTGTTCCTGACAGAACGGGTCTGTGGTCTGTGCCTGTATCACCCTCGTAACAATCTCGGGTGTGACTGCCATCACGGATATGAAAGAACGTGCTATTGCGTCCTGATGACCCAACTCCTTCCATTTTGCTTTCCAGATGTCAGCTACATCGTCAACCGGTTTACGGCTCAACGCATCAGCAACTACGTTGGCTTTCCCCGGATGATACTGTATATCGAACTGGTAATCTTTCACAAACTCTAACCATCTGCGCTGACGCATATTCAGCTCTCGCTGAGTGAACAGGTACTGCAGTGACTTATGGTCTGTGAACAAACGAAATTTCTCGCCCAATAAATAGTGCCTCCAAATTCTCAAGGCAAAGACGACCGCAGCTAACTCCAGGTCGTGGGTGGGGTAATTCTTCTCATGCGGCTTAAGCTTGCGGGAAGCAAAAGCTATAGCCTTCTCTTCCTGCTGAAGTACTCCCCCAAGTCCTCGTAAGGACGCATCTGTGTAAACCAGGTACTCCACACCCGGCTTTGGTAAAGCAAGGACTGGTGCCGAAGTAAGCTTGTCCTTCAGCTCGTCGAAAGCCAACTGACAAGCGTCATCCCAAACATATGGTACCCCCTTGCGAGTCAGATTCGTCAACGGACCCGCTATTTTGGAGAATCCCCGAATGAACCTCCTGTAGTATCCGGCTAACCCCAAGAAACTATGCACTTCCGTCGGTGTCGTGGGCTGTCCCCACTCCCTCACCGCTGACACTTTGCTCCGGTCAACTGTTATCCCCTGCTCAGAAACAACATGGCCCAAGAATTGTACCTCTCGCAACCAGAATCCACACTTCTCGTACTTCGCATACAACTGATGCTCTCGTAGAGTCTGAAGAACCTTCCTCAAGTGTTCGGCATGCTCCTCCTCGGAGTGTGAATATATTAAGATATCATCTATGAAAACGATGACGAACTGATCCAAGAACTCTCTGAACACTCGGTTCATTAAGTCCATGAAAACGCCTGGGGCATTTGTGAGTCCAAACGGCATTACCCTGAACTCATAGGACCCATATCTCGACAAGAAGGCAGTCTTTGAAACATCCTGCTCTCTAATCCTTAGCTGATGGTACCCCGACCTCAGATCTATCTTCGAAAAGAAAGTTGCTCCCCTCAACTGGTCGAATAGGTCATCGATTCGAGGCAACGGATATTTATTCCGTATCGTGACCTTGTTCAACTCCCGGTAGTCCACACACAATCTCAGTGAGCCATCTCTCTTCTTTACAAATAAGACTGGAGCGCCCCAAGGTGAGGTACTCCTACGAATGAAGCCCTAACCTAATAGCTGCTCAATCTGATCTCGTAGCTCTCGCATCTCTGCTGGAGCCATACGGTATGGTGCGCGCGCTATAGGTCTCGTATCCGGCACTAAATCAATAACGAAGTCTATCTCGCGACTGAGCGGTAGGCCTGGTATCTCCTGAAACACATCGGAATACTCCCTAACAACTGGGATCGAGTCCAAAGGAATCATAACCTCCTTAGAGGTATCCTCCTCAATGTAATATAAATGAGCGGTCGAACCTCCCTCTGGGCGAGGCATCGCTACTACAAACATCTCTTGCCCCGGAATGGCAAAAATAATGCTCCCACCGAAGCAATCAATCATGGCTCTATGAGATGCGAGCCAATCCATACCAATAATCACGTCATGCTCGTGCATGTCTAAGACTAGCATGTCTGCAGGTAATACCAAGCCACCGATTTCAACCCCTACACCCCGGCATATAAAGAATATAAGTGACCCACTCCCCAGTGGTGAGTCGACACACGTCACGGTGCTCTCTGCTGTGGCTAACAATCCTAAGGACTTCGCAAAATGTGTAGATATAAAACAATGTGTTGCCCCCATATCAAATAAAACTTTACCCATAGTACCATGGATAGGAAACATTCCCTCAATCGCGGGTGGTGCCTGTGGAGCTGCTGCCTGGTGAACGTTATAAACACGTCCATACTGCAATTGCCCCTGCTGCACTGGAGCTGCTGGAATGGCTGGTAGGGCTGGCACCTGGGCTGGAGCTGGAAGGGCAGGTGGAAAAAGTGGCCTCTGCGGCTCATTACGGGCTCCCTGCTGCTGTGGGGCCCTATCGCCCTCGGGGCAATCCTGACGCTTATGGTCGTGCTTGCCGCACACAAAACACCGGCCTCTAAAATTACCGCCCCTGTGTCCCTGCTGACCACGGCCCTGCTGGCCGTTACCTCCACGCCATTGGCCCTGTTGGCCCTGATGTGCACGCTGTTGGCCTTGCTGGCCCTGTTGCTGTCCCTGTGGTCGGTGTTGGCCCTGCTGGCCCTGCTGATTAGGCTGACCCTGATGGCCCTGCCTGAATCCCCCGAATCCCTGCCTAGAATCACCTGAACGGAATCGCTTAGCAGGGTCCCCCTGATGGGAACTCTGCTCGTGCTGGCGAGTCTGTCCCTGAGTTGGTGCCCCACTGGCACTATTACCCCCGGTCCTGCCCTGCTGGCTGGACTCTCCTGCTCTCTTGCTTCCCTGAAGATGGAAGCGGTGATCCTGGCAATGTAGTAACGCTGCATTGAGTACGTCAGTGAAAGTACTCAGGGATAGATTCCCAATAAGGTGCTGACGGATCCTCCAAGCTAACCCGTCGACGAACAGCAAAATATTCTTGCCTTCAGTGGGTGCCTCCTCCGGCACAATAGTGAGAAGTCTCGTGAACTCCTCCTCATACTCGGCTACGGTAAGGTTCTCCTGCTTCAGATTTAGCAATTTCCGCCTCATCTCCGTCTGCACTGCAGGTGGAAAGTTCTTGCGGTCAAACCGCTCCCAAAACATCTGAATAGGGATCGTGTCCCTCTCCTCCAAAGTAGTAGTGGACTCCCACCACTGTAATGCGGCTCCCACCAACTTGAAAGAGGCCAATAGCTGCTTCTGCACTTCTGTGCACTCATACATACGGAGATGCCGCTGGATGTCCTTCTTCCATTGGCTGACAGTAACTATATTGGAGCTACCAGAAAACTCAGGGGGATGTGCTTTCTGAAAAGCATCCCGAACCCTCTCCCATGCAGATGGAAGCTGTGCTGGTACTGGCGCCACTGCCTGGACCTGTGGTGGAGCCTGCTGAATTACCGCTATCGCGGCATTTACCGCCTGAGCAACGATGGCGGCCACCTCATTCGCATTCATTGTGCCTGGTGCCGGAGCTGCTGGCTGCTCGGCTTGGGCACGTCTATCTTTCGGAGAACGTCTCGGAGGCATCTGAAACGTGAACAAGTTTATTAGTCTACAGTTATCATCGAATCTCAATTAACTGAAGACTTAAACGTAAAAGCAGGAATACAACAATCCTAAAAATAGGGCTCTATAGCAATAACGTTAAGCTGAAAGCGAAATAAGCCGTACAGATCCTATGGACACAAGAACCTGATGCTCTGATACCACCTGTTACACCCCGCCTAATTAAACACCGGGCGATCACTCCTTTATTAAATTAAATCAAGGTAACCAGTTGGATCATTCTCAGCATCACTGTCGATAAAATAATTTTTCCAATTTAACACCCTAAATAATTAAGCTAAGTGTCAAAAACATTTTTCATACGAACTTCCAATTTTAATTAAAGAAAAGATTTTATTAATTCAAAACAACATTTCTACAATAGAGAATCACACTACGAAAATTAAATAAAACCATACATTCACCAAACGAATGTCAATAATAAAAAAAAACTAAAGTCATAAACCATTCTGAATAAATCCCATAAACAATACTGGAATAACTGAAATATAAAAATCCCCAATAATAAATAAATGATGAAAAGGGCGACACGTGCCCCATAAATGAGAGTAATAAGAGTGGAGACAAAGACAGAAGCCGTCTACTCAAGTGACCTGCAACTCCCACCTAAGATGCAGCTCGTTATTCTCAAAGGATCCTAAGCAAGACGCCCCTGTGGCTGGGCACCTGAAAATATACATATATATACACAAGAGAGAGAGAGAGAAAAGAAAACGGGTCAGGGCCCAAAAGTGTGTTTGATTTTAAAATACGTTAAGCAAGTATTTAAAATGATACAGGCCAATGCAACATCATATTAGTTCGTCTCTCTCTTGAGAAAAATACTCACCTCTCTTCTAATGTGCACTCCTATCGCACTATCCTCCTCAATGGTTCGTTAATCTAAACTTACTCGTATGTTTTCAAAAACCGAACGATGCCAATGTTTTAAAAAGGTTATTCTCAATATGTAATACTCCTCTCATTTTAGCTTCATGAAATTATAAGGTTTCCCAGTGCCTTCACATATTTTCACAAACACCAGTATTTATAATTGAGTCAAGAACTATGTTCTACTTAACAAATCACAGTAGGCAGTTTAAAGTTTATAACCTCATATATATATATATTAACTACTCGAATAATATATATATATAGTGGCACCCCAAATGAACTATGGTGCGGGCATACTCTGCTATCCAGTCCCCGTATCGCTCACATAAAGGGAAATACAAGTTCGGAATCACTCTCGAACTGTATTAACATATACAAAACAACGTTGAGGCGAAGTATAGATTCCAAGTCCAAGAGGTCAGTACATACCCACACGTCTCTTAGGACCGTCCGACTATCAGTCTAATAGCCCGTACCTAGGATCTCTATCTTCTAGGGTACGAATCAATATCCCCTAAAAGCAACACAGGATACGATCGTCCCAGCGCGGTAACTTCAGGGATAGCAAGTAGCGCGGGTACGCTTTTCACATGTATATAGTATATGTACACACAATATATCTAGGTACTTATTTCATTATAATAATATAGGTTTCTCTGGTAACCCAATAGTCATAACATTTATCTTTAAATTCCCATTATTATGATTACGTATAAGGTTTCGTCTCTAACCTTAACTATAAGAGTTTCACTCATTACCTAATACTTATGGGTTATATTCTTACCAATCAGAAATTCAGTAAGTAACTTTATTAAATACCAACGTAACTCTCTTACGCATCTTACCCTTAAGTTTCATAAATCTACCAACCTAAAGTAAATATCCCATAATTACCCTCCTCGTTGAAGATTAAGAGTTCTAACATATGTCCACATACCCTACTGGTCCTCAATATCTTCCAATTCATTTTATTTATAATGCCCAAGGTTTATTCCACGATAAATTAATTCAACTAATTAAACAAGGGAAATAATAGGCTGCCAGGAAGGGTCGATCGATCGACGTCTGGTGGTCGACCGATCGAACCTTCGATCGATCGACGCTATAGGGTCGATCGATCGATCAAGCAGGTCTGCGAAATTCTGCAGAAGTGCAGTTGCGGGTTTTCTCAAAATTCTTCACCCAAATCCATATTTTCCAACCTTAATCGTCCCAAAATTTTTACCACAAACATGATAACATATTACCAGATGTTTCTAACGTTAAGCATGCGTATATCCATCATTAAACATGATTAAACAACCTAGAATTCCATCTAATCATCAAGAACCCTAAGTTTTCTTAATCTTTTGTTCTAATCAGTTTTCTCCAGAATTTTCTTCTACAATAGCATTACAAATTCGTGGGTTTATCATCTACATTACATAAGACTTCCAGAATATGGTTTTAATCTTTTCTACATGCAAATTCCTATCACAAAGTAGGGTTTTCTTCCATAAATTATACTCCTAATCATTCCTACACTAACATGATTATTGCACCAACGAAAATACGCATGTTAAACACTTGCCTGGGATTTTAGAGGTCTGGTTTCCTGCTGATATTGGTGTGGCTGCGTTCTCCTCCTCGCGATCTACGCGTTGGTGGTGACGGTGGTGCAAAAGGTGGTGTTTTTGGCCTTGAATCACCTAGCAAGGTCTCTCCTCTCTTCTCCACTAGCCGTCTTAGGGTTCTGAATGATCTAACCCTAAATTGCTGACTTAAATGGCTGCTAAGGATGGCTGAAATTCGTGGGTTTAATTACCCTAATTTGTAAAATGACAAAAACGCCCTCCCGGGTCACTAATTAAGCCTAAAAACATCCCGAGACCCAAACTAAACCCCCGAGTACACTTTTCTGACTATCTCGACCCTTCCGGGGGGTTACAAATTAAATTGGTCCTGGGATTTATTAATTACAAATAAAAACATTTGTTACAAATATATGACACTCCC
Source organism: Sambucus nigra (assembly GCA_949130495.1). Taxonomy (NCBI): domain Eukaryota; kingdom Viridiplantae; phylum Streptophyta; class Magnoliopsida; order Dipsacales; family Adoxaceae; genus Sambucus; species Sambucus nigra. The sequence continues at coordinate 48,542,766 of OX422224.1, read as the reverse complement.
AATCTGTTACAATGTATTTTGTAACGGTTTTATCTGTTACAACTTCTATATTTGTAACGAGTCAAAATTGTTACAAATTAATAAATCCGTTACTAATATATTTAATGTGTACCAATGCCAAATCCATTACCAAATAAATTTCAACGGTTATAGTTAATTTTGCAATGGATTTTATCCGTTGCAAATTTCATTAGTAAAATAAGTAATGCCAATTTTCTAACGGATTTAATTCGTTACTAATATTTTTTGTAATGGTTTTTGCCCGTTACAATTGAGCTATTTTGGTGTAGTGGATGTTTACATTTTTTTAAATTCCACGTCAAGTGAAAATACATTCGGTCTAGTTCGCATCTGAAAATGCATACAAATTTGGAGATGATTGGGACAGAAGTTGGCATATAAAAATACGCATATATAATAGACTAACATGAGTTGTGTTAACTTTAGGTGTTATAAAAAACATATATAAGTCTTCATAGAGGCTTGAAGTTTCAACAAAATAAATAAATACATTTATAAATAGGAACATTACCCACATCTAAGCCAATTAATGTATGTTTCATATCTTATGAAATATTCCAAAGGGAAAGCGGTAGCACAAACCCATGTACATGTGATGTATACTTAAAAAGAAAACCTATAATAAATACAAGACATGCAAAACATACTCTTAGAAACATATCCATCGCAAGAAACCAATGATCCTTCATAGAAAGTTATAATACATGTTCCTTGATATATAACAACCCAATTGGACAAATGAAAAGAAATAAGAAAAAAAAAATGCAAATGTAATTTTTTTTTGCTTAAGTTATTTATTTTTATTTACCTTGACCTGGACCCAGGAACAAGGGAGTTTTATTCTACATATTCACATTCCAATGATTGCAAAAATATGCAACTTCCATGTGACAAGAAGAGTAGAAAATTACAGTGTGATCCATCTTAGGATGGGAGATGAAAATGATCTATTGAGAGATTGCGCGTTGCGAGCACTTGCCAATGTCGAAACCTAGGCTTAGGAATGGGAGCATTATGAAGATCTCGTGTCTAGCAATCGACAAACCCACATAAGCATTACTAAAATGTTGATAGTGCTCTAATTCACCTTATATAGATTCCCAAGAAATTAGACAAGTTGAATCATGCCACGAGACAAAAATTATTTGAAATTTTGATAGTGCTCTCGAATTTCAGCAATGGTCAATACTTAGTTACTTATTTAGAATTGTCTATCGGACCAGGATGTATCCACGCACTAGTGTCTGGGATATCCATAGTAACTACAAATATATAATTTTCGTTAATGAATCAAATCAAAGCATAAATTATAATTCAATATGGGGTTGTGAAATGTCATTACAAGTCATTCCTTTCTTTTCATATCATCATACATGATTATTTGGATCAAAGTGATAAACTTGCATGCACGACCATCATAACTTATTTCGAATCATCGCACTAGCTCTCGGTCTCACCTACAACTGCACCCATATTTCTGCTTCATAGAAATTAGGATTTCTATATAACCACACTTAAATAGGGAAATCACACTCTGATAAGTAGTTTCAAGGTGTGAAATATCATATATGAAAAAAAATATTAATGGTTGTCTTCAAACACGCAAATATGTAATGGTTATACCTTCTCAAAAAATATAGGTGGTTCTTAATGATAATCGTTAGAAGTCTCAAGTGTTCCATGTGAAGTATTTTTTGACGACAAACATTATAGATATAAGTAAGTTATCTCTTACCAATTGAGAAAATATGGCATAAACGTAAGGCGCATATAATAAGACCGAAGGGATTTTTTTCAAAATAAGCACCTAGCTATCTAGTTTGTCAAACTCTATAATTGTGGGTGCATTTGGACATCCACTACATTTGAAATCTCCCCACATGATCATCTCATGGATTGGCTCATATACAACAACCATCCCATCCTACTTAATGAGACAACCTATGAAAAAATAATATCAAAATATAAGCATCACTAAAATTAAGAGACACATGGAGATAATTTGAGGTGAACAAAATACAGCTTAAGTCAAAAGATGATAAATCAATACCATTAAATATAGCTTAAGTTAAAAGATACAAGTGAAAAATTTATAGTTATTGACATTACCATAAACAAGAACGGTGAGTTGCGAGTTTCAGGTTTTGTTTAATTTTGGTTTGAAGGTTAACTGTTTGAGAGTTTAAGTCTAAGTGTTTAATAACATTCAGTCTCAATGTTTATTTTCCATGAAAAACACAAACATGTTTAGTTTTTGTTATTTTTATATAACATTCAACTAAATCCTCTGATGTAGTATATAGGGTATTTATGAGAAAGATAGTGCATTAAGGTGGGAGAAGGGATGGGTGTCTATAGGAGACTGGGTCCTCTGATAATATACAAGAACATTTGTTCTTTTACAAAATGTGCTTTTACGGGTTAGGTATCAATTCGTGGACATCCATTCAATGCAATAAACATTGGACAAGAAAAATAATTAGTTTATTTATGATTCCCCTTTAGGAACAGTTTTGGTTTTGGTTGTATCCACTATGTATATTGGATTGATGATAGTACTTTTGGTTTTGGGTGTATCCCTTCAGAATCAAAATAGTTCCATGGAACTGTTTTGGTTTTGGGTTGATGATGGTACTTTGTGAAAAGATTTTGAAGCTGGAATTAAAATATACCTAGTGGAGATTGTACATCCTAAACGAAGCAATCAGAATACAATAGAAAAAATCATGTGTTTTTGTAACCATCAAGTTACGTCCTGAAGGCGAGGGACCTCCTCCAGCTCTACGATTGTGGGTTACTTCCCTTCTCTACAGTTATATATATATCCAAATACAAATAGTTATATTTTTTTATTCCTATATTTGGTGATTCATGATGTCATTTTGTTTCATTATTAGCAGCAATATAATCAAGCTAAAACAGATTCTAACATTAGTATTTTAATGAACAATTAATGGTAATGAGTGTTAGTACTTCGTTTACATTGGTGATTCCCAAATGTTACATTTTTTAGGTGGGAATTCAATGTTTAGTGTTACTACCATGTTTCCATAGGAAATTAACTAAATGATAGAATTCCAAAGTGTTTTGATTTTAATTTTAATTTGCTTTAGAATATTAGTCTCAGGTGGATGCAAAAGTGTCTGGTAGATTATCATTTTAATTTGTAGGAGTGAGTAATATTGGTTGATCATCTCATTTCATTTAAGATAAATGTCTGATCATCTCATCTCATTTCAAGCACTTATTTAGATGGCTGACATCTCCTTATTAAGTCGACATGTTTTAACAAAAAATGAGTCGACATGTTTTTGGAAAAACCGAACTTTGTATTACAAATATAAAATGTGATTTTGTGCAGTGGAGTTTTTTTGCATTCAATAAATGGTTTTGTGTCTTAAAATATGTCGTAAACATCATAACATGTAGATATAAAGACCTCACCTAGCAGCAGGTTAAGTCATAATATTAGGTATTCAAATCAACTAATATATGGAGGGTGTGGGATTACCATAAGTGTTTAGGAACATATGGACTTATTTCAATTGTCCTATTTCTGTTTGATGATGTTTTGATTTTAACATGATCACCTTTTGTAAGAGCTCTATCTATCTCATTTGCTTATTAATCGTTTCCTATATGGAAAACTGATCTTTGGTTATACATCATACCCTCTGTTCTCTTTCTGATTCTCTGCCTTTCTCCCTTAACTTGAGTTTTTTTTTCTATCACATTATCTATTTTTACGGATAATTTCTTCTTTTTAGTAGAGATAATTTCCTCTATTATGCTTCCATTCCATTTTTTTTTATTTTAGACTTTACATGGATAAATGCCAGATTCTTGAGGATAAAAGAGATTCATACACAAAGTGATCACACATTGTTTTGTGAGTATTATTTGGAACCTGAGTTGCTTTAGATTTTCCTTATAATTTATTATTTATGGGGATGTTTCTATATTGTGGTTATAGACATTATTACTCGATTCAGGTGTTGATATTTTAGTTTGCTTTGATCTATTGGGGAATCGTGGACTTTATCACTCGATTCATGAAAGTTATAATGTGAAAGTTCTTTTTCTAAAGGTTAAGAGCATATGCATTAAGTAATGATACCTTGGACTAATTAAGAGTTGAACTTCTAATATTATTTTAATTAATGAAGTTCCTTTTCTTTTCCTGAATTTCTTCTAATTTCTTACCTTTATGTAGATTTGGATACTAGCAGTCCTTGGAATTGTGTTGTTTATATGGTTAGTTTATATTCGCAAAGCTCATATACATTTTATTTTTCAAAAATTTGATTAAGCATATTAACCTTTTCATTTGAAACCAATAACAATAATTCACCCTAGGTTTGAATTATGTTACGGAAATTAAATTTATTTAGGCATGTTATATCCTACATTAGGAATTCTTAGGAATGCTATATCAAACATTAGCTCTTTTTTGTTATGTTTTTAATTCAACCCAAAACACAATATTTCTAGACAAATCAGCTAAGATAGAACTGTAAGTTTATATATAAAATGGATGGTGTATGATTAGTAACTAAATTTCAACCATACATGGGGCATAGGTTATGTCACAAACATGATTGTATTTGTGGCCATTTCCACATGTATTTACACCATACATGTATGGGAAGAAAGTCTACAGGGATGCCATGTGAGAAATACATATACGAGCACATGTATCTGACACAATACATACGCATAATAAACACATTTCTCTTTCTATAATTACTTCTTTATCGTTTATGATGGATTTTTAGGATTTATGCCTTCTGTTTTGAGGTGCGAAATCAAAGAAATGGACCTCTTTATGATATGTTTTTTTATGTTTAAGTTCATGAATTTTGGGGTTATTTCAAATAACATGATGTAATTGTAAATCTTATTTATGTTTATTTGTTTTACAATTCAATGTACTTATGTTTATTGAGCATGCGCCACTGAGAATTTATTTTGTCGACCCTGGAAGTTGTCCCTTTATTTCGGTAAGGTTCTTACCATTCTCTCTTAATAGGCTCCAATCATTACAACTTATTGAAAAATGTTACTAATGCCGTTTAATACAATGATTAAACTGTATAAGCAACTCCGAGATGTTTGTTGAAGAAACCCTTTTCTTTTGAAAATAAAAATGATAAACAACAAGATGTGTTTACAAAAACTTATGTCCGAGAATAACCAAGACTTTGTAATCAGTTTTAAAACTAAGATAGTTTCAAAATATCAGCACACTATAGAATGAGATGAGGAGATGAAGATAATCAGAACACACTATTTTTAACGTGGTAAAACCTCTCCCAATAGAGGAAACATCCACGGTGACATCTAAGTCACGAAAGTAAAAATCCACTAAAAATAAATAGCAGTTACAAACCATACAACATACATGCACACAACTCAGCATATTCTAAGTTTAGGAATATACCCCAATTGGTGTCCTTCTAACTTCTTTGTAGATCTGATTGTGGATGATGTTCTTCCAGTTTGATAACTTCCCCTTTGCTTTAGCTTTCCTTGCGTCGACTCAATAATCTTTGATCTTATTCTCAACACTTTCGGTGTGGTAGTGTGTCAAGTGTTTGTGATGTGATTTATACCCACATGCATGAACTCACACACACTTAGTTTGTACAAACAGTCCTAGAAAATTATATATAGAGACTATATGCTGTGATTTTATTTTCTTTCTTTCTTACAGAACTTGAAACCTTTTTGACCTTTTAAACTATCCCAGATTCCACGGTTATCTTGCTTCAAAATCGGTCAAGATCTTAATCAATCTCAGTTTTTAAAAATATTTTCGAGATTGAAAATCTCCAAGTGAGAATCCAACTAGGTCAAGGTTAAGTTTCATAAGAACAGAAAACATAAAATATTTACAGATCTAAATCAACAAATATTTTATTAAAATGAGAAAAAAATATGCAGATCTAGTGATATGTAACATGCAATAGTGTAGATCTAAGATTTCTATGATAAAGAAATACATATCTCACCAAAATGTCTAAGTTGATAACAAGATCACAGATCAAGAGGTTACAGCAACAAACGATCAAACCAGTAACACCAATCTCTCTCAAACACTCAAGGTTGTGTTTGGATTTCTGAAAGTACGAAGGTTTGAATATGGTTTGAAGTTGTTTTAGGGTTAGGGTTAGGGTTTCTCTAACTCAGTTCCCTTTCTCTCTCTTCTCTCTTTTCTTTTCTCTCTTCTCTCTCACTTCTCTCTTCTCTCTTTTTTCTCTCAATTTGGACGAGTGCCAAAAGTCTTGAAATGCTGAGAATGAGAGGGTTTATATAGGAGCCAAGGAAGGTTCTGGATCGCTGATAGCAATCAACGGTTGAGATTCAGTCTTCCTTATATTGACTTGATCCAAGGGTGGTAAAAAGGCGGTGGGTTAAAACGAAGATGATTGGTCCACAGTGATAACACATGGATAGACTTAAAACACATGCAGGCCATAGATAACGTTTGATCTAACGATCCACAATACACCAGGAAGTTCTCTCACAAAATAAAAACAAATGAGATAATAAGAGCATGACAAATGTTGGCATTTCGTTGGCTGGCAAACGCGCGTCCAAATTAATTACATGCAACACCCTGAAGTCTCTGGCGCATTGATATTCTACCCAATCAAACATTCTAATGAAAAACTAATTTTTCAAAATAGCATTTTAACCACACAAAGTTTATAAACACACTTTTATTAAAGAAAACATTATTTTAAAAATGTTTAAAAATTCCCAAAAAATTATTAAAACAACATTTTAAGGGGAATTTAACACACAGTCAATATGAGCAATATATACACATGTATGCACTTCTAATGTGTGTAGTGTGATTCAATTTATACCTTGTTTGGATCATTAAAGAGGATTAGAGAGTGAACAAGTCTGAGGTTCTTTGGATTCTAGGTTTAGACAACTAATTTGGTCACTATTTCCAAATTAGATGAACACTTATACAATATAGACTTAAGTAAGTCAAAGGTATAAGGTGCTTCACTTATGACAAATATAGTATTTTTTTTTTTTGGTTAAAAGTAGAGAATGGATGTTAATGAACCCATTCACTCATTTTCTTTAGTGTTCTTTTCTTCTTTTGTATGTACTTATGGTGACCAATATTTCAACACAAATAGTAATGAAAGACAATCACCAAGAGAAGAAGAACAATAAATATCACAATCACACAACAAAAAGATATACGTGGTTTGGCATACAGCCTATGTCCACAGAGAGGTCTACTATTATAATAAGTAACTCTCATGAGAGGTTTTTCTGTATGCCTTTTTCCCCAGTCCAAGGGTACAATATCTATTCAATAGATGAGAGAGGGGTGCTGATAACTACCCTGCTAGCCCACTACCCCCTGAATATCTCGTCCTATATCTTTCAGGATAGAATGGGTCAAATCCTCAATTCATTATTTAGAACATCCCATAATTTGGGCCGAACATCTTTTATTTTTTGTTGGGCTTTGTCCGGCTACTCTCACGGGCATAAAAGATAAAGAAGGTACCCACAATTACCCCTAAAATTTTAGGTTCACAACATGGGCTCAAAAAATTTAAATATTGATTCCGGTTCCTTCCAGGTGACACTCTTGTGAATTGTAACAAATTCGGGGTGCAAAACGTTTCTATTTAGGAGATTCATGTGGAAAATCTTATTCGATTCTTGTGCACTATCATTAAGAGTTTAAACCAAGATACTTACACGGTTCGTCTCGCCACTTTTAATCATCATTTTCTCTTGTTCTCAAACTGTCTGTTACTCTCAAGATTCCTTTTGCTGTCAAGTTCGTTCTTCATATCTTCCAATCTATATTTTGCTTCAATCATTTTCATTTTCTCTTGGTTTCCATCGTTAAAAGATCCATTGTTTTCCCTATAATTTCTCAGTATTCCCTTTTTGTGTATTTCGTCTCGTCGTATTTAATTTTACTGTAGCTAATGTTTTCTCATGGCAAGGATAGACAACAAATCCTTGAAAGAATTTAAGAAATGTTATAACATCCCTAGTTGGGTAGAAATAGTGTAACCCTGTTCTTCGTAATGTTCACGATGTTGAGGATGACCATTGGATTCACGTTCTCTTATTGTCCCAAGGGGGTTTAACTTTTCCTCCAAATCGTCTCTTTTTACATTTTTTTCAATATTTTGATATAGTCCTAGCCCAATGTTTTTCGAATGTTTCGAAGATTGTTAATGTTGTCCATAGAATAAATCAACTATATGGCACTAAGTTAGGCATGGTTGATTTTTTTTTTTGCTACTCCTTCACTCTCACCAGCTCTGGTCTTCTTTATTTGGAAGCGAGGAGTCCGGATAGGGTGTTGGTAGTTTACCTACCTCATTCCCATAAAGATTATTGGACTGAGCGATTCATAGCTAGGAACTTGCAGTTCCCTCCTAAGGTAGGAGGTGCGAGGCACACAGGGCCTCTAATTCCTACCTATGGAGAGGAATATATATGATGTTGCTCAATCTCTTTATCTTTTCATTGTTTCTATAATGTGCTCTTTCTTTAATGCAGTCCTTTTTCCTTTGCATCAATGTCTAAGAATCAGGAGCCCGCTCTCCAAGAGATCCATGCTGATGAGTTACTCAAGGGTTGGAATATACGAGATTCCATTGCAAAAGGTGAGCATCCAAGATCGGCTGCCATCTTACTAGAATATAAGAACACTACTTCCAGTTTCATCACCCACCCAGTTGATTTTATTCCTCATCTTGACGTCTCATAGGATGAAGAGGGGGAAGAACGTACTCCTCAACCTATCATCCTAGACAAAGAGGAGGATAGTAGTTCGGAGTTTGGTGCTACTAGTGGTGGTGAGGCAGGATCTGGTTAGGTAACTTCCAGCTTAGAATCAGATTCAAAAAGGTCGAGAAGGGAGGATATGGCTCCCTTAAAGAGGAAAACTTTAATTGTTGATGATGATGATGTTTCCTACTGCACAGGTTGAAGATACAGAATCCTGGGTCTAGGGATACTGCCAGTGGTTCCCAGATCGTAGCACATAAAAAGGAGAGGAAGAAGAGAGAAGATGAGTTGAGGAGAGAGAATGAGAGAAAAACAGAAAAACAGAGGAAGAGAAAGGATGTTGAGAAGAAGGAGATAGAATAAGAGAGAAGAAGAGAGGAGGCGAGGACAAAAAAGGCACTCGCTATTCTTGCCCCTCTATCTATCCCAACTGAGGGAGCCTCTATGGATTTGACCCCTCATCTCTCTCCTACGATGAACAAGAGGGCGGTTCTATCAATGGACCACTAGCGGTCATAAAAAATGGGACTTGACCAGTTAGCCTTGAAGGCAAGTCAGGGGATTACATTGGTAAGTATATTCATTCTTTCCTCTATTTGTTATAGTTCCTCTTATATCCTTTTTACTTATATTCCATCCTTGTCTGCAGTTGTTGTCTCACTACACAGTTCTTGACCGGAGTCATGGTGAGCAAGTGACGAGGAATTCTGATCTCAAAGCAAGCTTGAAAGTTGCCAGTGAGGATCCGAAGTCCTCTGAGCGTGCTCTTATATAGGCTAAGGCCTCTTTTTATAAGGAGAGAAAAGAAGCGTCCAAGGAACTTCAGGAGTTGCGAGAGTCATATGGCCTAGTTGTGGCGAGCAAACTCGCGATCACCGAAGATAACAAGGCACTCGTCGAGGAGGTGGCAAAGCTGAAGTCCGAGTCTTCGTCCATCAAGGAGAGTGCTTACAACTATGGATGGATAGAGGCGTACGATGATACCGAAGTTCAAATTGGTTACATTAGCCATTCTAACTTCAAAAAGGGTCGGGATAGGGCTCTGCCTGCTGTGGGGGTGGCTACTGATTCCCCTCTTTTTGACGATCATGACCCAGGTACCAAACTAGTTATAGAGGATGTGGCTGGTCCTGTTATTAAGGAAAGGGTTCCAAGTGCTCAAATTGGTGGAGGCCACGTTGATACTGGTGCTCCTGTTGATAAAAGAGAGGGCCCTTCTCCGATTAAAGGAGATACAGGTGGGACTAGGACGAGCGAGCCCTCTACTGATAAATGAAAAGATCCAGCATCCTCTGAGAAGGTCAAGGTTGCCAATTAGTCTCCTAGGGTTCCTCTTGTATTTTTGTGTTCACTTTTTCTTCTTTCTGATCAATGTACGTGTACCCAACTTGTGTCGATTTTAATGAAATGAAGAAATTTTGGATATTTGCATCTGCTGATACTTTTACTCTTCGTGCCTTTATGATTTGAAGTTTGTTGACCTTGACGAGTATATTTCTGCTACTTCTCGTCTAGGCCAAATTATTGGTACCAACGTGAGCGATGAAGTTCACCGTACCTTTGTGAAAATCTTCAAGTCTCTCAGATCAAGGAACCAGGACTACAAAGACCAGTGCGAGATGGCTACCAAGTTAAAAGATAGACTTGAGGAGATATAGGAGGTCTTCACCTCTATTCAAGAAGAAATGGATGCTCTGAAGGATAAGCTCTTTTATGCCTCTGAGATCAATCAAGTTGGAGAAATCTTGTAATAGGAGAACGATGCATTAAGAAAGGAAGTCCCACATCTCGGGGAGAATGGCCGAGAATTTCCCCTCAAATAATACGAGGTTCTTCTTCGTCAACTAGGTGACGAGCTAGGCTTGATGACAGTGGTTTAGCTAGGGAGATTCTCGAACTACGAGGAGACATTCATAGGGCGTGCGTGATATCTGCTAGTCTTCAAAGGGATTTCACCCTACTGAAGCACTTGTTCAAGAAAGGTCCTCGGCAGGTGTGGGAAGATGGGTACAACCAGGGCTGGACAGATGCTCCCACAAGGTTAAAGGAGGTCGAGTAGCTATCCTTTATCAGATGGTGGATGAGTGCCCTTATGGAGTTATAAGTGCCCAGTAACTATGTACTTTGGTACAGGCGTGAAATTACTCCCTCATCTTTGATCCCAAATCCATTAAGAAGGTATGATCCCTAGATCCCAGTAGATACGATACAAATACAGCTATTAGAGCATAGCTTGGATTATGTCGAGGAGGAATTTATCCCTCACCCGTATGATGGTCGAAGAGCACGGGGAGCTGATTACCTTGCCCAGCGGCCTGGTCCTCTTTAAGGTTTGATTTATTTTGGCTCATGTAATTGCTGTACATGTAATGATGTAATAAAATATTTATGTTTTTCGCAATTGCCAGCTAAACATGTGTTGTTTTGTTTTCGACTTCATTGGTCTTATTTCTAATTATCTTGGTCTTTTTTAGCCGACTAGACATGACTAAGATAAAGCTAATTTCTCAAATGAATATCCCCCTAGTCCAGTACACTTTAGTTATACCATTATGCCTCACTAAACCTTTTAGGTTATGTCGTCACACTGCCTTAGGACTAAGTAGGGTAATGGCGAGGATATACCTGATAAACGGATAATCCATCCAAGCAGGATTTTTGAGCCAAACTGTATTGGTTACCAATCCTGGGTTGGTCAAATTTCTGAAGGATCCCAAGTAAGGCTTTATGTATTACCGGGGGCAAACTACAAGGCCAATTGTGTTCGTAACAAAGTACTATGGAGGCTTATTATATGTTAACCATACTAATGCTTTAACCACTGTGGTGCAATGGTAGGGGTTAGATATAAGATCGTTTGGCTGGAGTAAGTTGATCAACTTATTGTAACCTGTGATCTTTATTGTGCCTGTTAAGAGTGAAGCCTATAACTTATAAAGGATGCATATACTAAAATATATGTGAGAAAACCAGCACTCAAAGAATGCCAAGGCCAATCAAATTTTATTAATCAGAGTCATGAACAGAGAGAAACATTAAGTTTGTATAATAAAAATTTGCCTAAATTAATGGTGGATGAAAAGAGAAATCTAGAAGTATAATTTCTTCATCTTGTTCGCATTCTAAGATCTTAGTATATCCCTATCCTCATGTGTTTCCAAGTGATAGGATCCTTGCAGGTCATCCCTTATCACCTTGAATGGTCCCTCCTAGTTCGGTCTTAGCTTTCCATCTGATGGCTTCACGGCGCTGCCAAGAACATTCCTTAGGATATAGTCCCCAACTTGGAATGTCCTTAGATTGACTTTCCTATTATATTACTTAGATAGATGCTGCTGGTAGGTTGCTAGTTTCACTAGAGCCAATTCTCGCCATTCATCAGCTAAGTAAAGTTCAACGAGTAATGCTCCATTTCTCTGTCCTTGGTCGATCAGCGTGGACCTCATGGCAGGGATACCATCTTCTAATGGAATAACTACCTCCATTCCATATATGAGTGCAAACGGTGTCTCTCCAGTTGCTCGCCTTAGGGTGGTGCGATAGGCCCAAAGGATATGGGATAGTTCATTTACCCATGCTCCCTTAGATCGCTCTAGGAGCTTATTTAGTCCATCGATCACTATTTTATTGGAAGCCTCATCTTGACCGTTGCTCTGAGGGTATGCCACAAAGCTGAAGTAGTGCTTGATTCCATGGTCACTCTAAAAGCTATGGAAGGGGCCACTCTCGAACTAGGTTTCTTTGTCAGTGATGATTGTCCTGGGTATCCCGAAGCGAGTAATGATATTTCTTCATATGAACCTCATCATGTCTGCGTCTTTGATATTCTCCAGTGGTTCCACCTCTATCCACTTGCTGAAGTAGTCTGTGGCGACCAACGGATACTTTCAATTTTTGACAGTAGTTAGCAGAGGGCCTATGATGTCCATACCCCACTAGGGGAAGGGCCACGTGCTGGTGAGTGAATTTATGTTTCTGGCAAGCTGGTGGACCATAAGTGCATGCATTTGGCATTTCTCGCACTTTTGAGCGTAGACTCCAACGTCCTTCTGCATATATGGACACTAGTTTCCTTCCTTCATTGATCGAAAGGCTAAAGACCTTCCTCCTATGTGACTTCTACAAATCCCTTCATGTAGCTCGTGTAGGACTTGCTTGACGTCCTGTGGATGAACACACTGGAGGTGTGGACCTATTAATTGTTTTGTTTTCCCTCAGGAGATAAGTGAAAGCGGGCATCTTGGACTCTTATCTGATGGATAATATTCTTATTACTTGGCAGTACATCACTTTGTAAGTAATCTACTATGGGGTCCATCCATTTAGGAGCCTTTTCTATATGGAGAACATGCTCGAGGTTTGGCAATTCGATTCTTTGGTTGATGCTCGATTGTGCACGGAAAATGATTTGAATTGTTCTCCTTAAGTTGGATTCATCCGCTGAGCTTTGAGATACCAGAGCATCGGCATGGCTACTTTTCCCCCTGGGAAACTGTTAAACATTGATGCGATCGAAGTTAGCCAATAATATTTTCACAGTGGAGAGATAGGCTGTCCTCTTTTTGTCTTTTGCATTTAAGTTTCCACTTATTTGGTTGGATACCAGTTGTGAGTCACCAAAAACTTGAAGGTGTCTTTCCATAAGCAACTGTGCCTTCCATAGACCAGCGATCAGTGCTTCGTATTCTTCTTCATTATTGAAGGCTTGAAATCAAAGCCACCTTGCTCGAGCACTGTGTTTTCGAAGGTAGATAGCACAAAGCCTATTTCTCCCCCTCTGTAATTGGAGGCTCCATCAACATATAACCTCCAAATGCGTGGCTCTTGTGGGAGTTCTCTCAGATGACTGGTCTCAGTCTGATCACAAGTCTATTCTCTCGTGAACTCAGCAATGAAATCGACGAGGACCTGCCCCTTAATAGCAGTCCTTGGTTGAAAATAAATATCAAATCTTCCGTGGTCAACCGACCATTTTGATAATCATCCCGAGGGGTCTATTTTTCTTAGTAAAGCTTTGATGGGGTGCTAGGTAACTATAAAGATGGAGTGGGCCTCAAAATAGTCCTTCACTTTTCTCAAGGCTACCTCCAGTGTAAAGGAGAGCTTCTCTAGTGGAAAGTACCACTTCTCGGCATCTAAAAGAGTTTTTCTTGTATAATAGACCAGATGTTGGCTCCCATATTTCTCACATACCAACGCGGATCTCATAGTATAATCTGATACTAAAATGTAGAGACATAAGGGGTCATTCTCTCTAGGGATTACAAGCAAAGAGGGATTTTTGAGGTAGGCCTTAAGCTTCTATAAGGCCCTTGATCAACCCTCGTTCCATACCAAGCTCTTAGTTTTCTTTAGTAGCTGCAAAAATGACTAACATTTTTCTAAAGATTTAGAGATGAACCGGTTTAGGGCAACGAGCATTCCTGTGAGCTTCTGTACATCTCTCATAGTTCGAGTGGATGACACGCTATTGATAGCATCGATTTGGTAGGGATTAGATTTTATTCCCGTCTCGCTGACCAAGTATCAAAGGAATTTTCCTGACTGGACGTCGAAGGAACACTTACTTATGTTAAGTTTCATTCGGTGCATCTTGAGGATTTCAAAGGTCCTTGTTAGGTCGAAGAGGTGGTCATCTTCGAGCTTATTTTTTATGAGAATGTCATTTATATACACTTAAATGGTGTCTCCCATTTGGTCCTTAAACATCCTGGTAACCAACCGCTAATAAGTTGATCCTGCATTCTTTTATTCGAAGGGCGTAACTTTGTAAAAAAATAGGCCAATAGGGGTGATGAAGGCGGTCTTATCCTGATCCGCCTCGTGCAGAGGGATCTGGTGATATCAAAAATATGCATCTAAGAAGCTCATTCTTTCATGAGGTGTTGTTACATCTACCAGCTGGTCGATATTTGGAAGGGGGAAGCTATCCTTGGGAAAAACCCTGTTGAGATCGGTGAAGTCGATACAGACTCTCCACTTCCCATTACTGTTAGGGACTACTACTGGGTTGGATAACCATTTGGGGAACTGAACTTCCTGTATGGACCCTACATCCAGTAGCTTCTCCACTTCCTTCTCTATTGCTTTGGCCTTTTTTAGAGCTGTTCGATGGGCTTTCTATATAACTGGCTTAAAGGCGGGATCCACGTGTAATTGGTGGCAAGTAATGTTAGGACCGATTCTAGGTGGCTCGTAGGGATACCATGTAAAAACATCAAAATTTCTTCGAAGGAGGGTGACCAATTCCTTCTTCTCGCGATCAGTAAGGGATGTTCCAATAAAAAATGTTTTCTCAGTCGATCCACTCTCGGCTGTAACTTCTTCCAGGTCCTCGACGACCCTTTCAGATGGGAGGAGCTTGGTCTCCTCCACTCCTGGTTTGCCATATCTTAACTAATATTTGGAGGACATCACTCTCTCCTGTTCTTCATCTTTGTTTCTCTCTAACTCCACATTTTTCTTTTGTTTGGGTCATATGGCCGTTATGAGACACTTTCTTGCCATTGCTTGATCTCCACGAATTTCAACTACTATGTGCTCTGTCACACATTTTAACTTTTAAAAATAGGCTGATGAGACGGCCTTCATCGCGTGAAGCCATCCTCTACCGAGGATGGTTTGGTAAGGTGACTCAATATCAACAACAAGACGGCCTTCATCGCGTAAGTTACTTCTTGCCCTTACCGGTAGGATTATATTTCCCAAAGGGATTGTTATCTTTTCAGCAAAGTCAACCAAGGGAACAGTGGCCTCTCTTAGGTCAACAATGGTTAACTTAAACTTTTTAAACAATTCAAGGTTCATTACTTCGTATGAGCTTCCTTAGTCGATGAGTAATCTGTCGATGTCAAAGTTAGTTATCCTGAGTGTAATGACCAATGCATCATGGTGTGGAGTTATCAATCCCACCAAATCCTTACTTGTGAACACGATATGCTCGTTGTAGTTGATTTCCTCTGGATGTCCATATTTCCCAGATTGTGTTTTAGCTAGATCAATCTGAAAATCTTGCATCACTACAGTCAGTTTCTTCACCTGCATTTCAGGTGCATTCCCTTGGATCTGCTTGAGGTCGGATGCCCCATGAATTATTGTGAACTCGTGGCCGACATCCTCTTCGAGAACATTATCGAGCTTCCGATTACCATTTAAAACTACCTTCTTTGCTTTCTTCTCTATGAATTCACTTAAGTTCCCAACTTGAGCTAGCTCTTCGAGGCTGGACTTGAGGGCCTTGCAGTGCTCAGTTTTATGTGCGCCTTCCTTATGAAACGCACATCTCAATGCATTATTTCACTTGGAAGGGTCTCCACCCATATTTTAGGGCCACTTAATGAATGGTTCATCTTTTATTTTTGCAAGGATCTTATAGATCAGTTCTCTCAAGATAGTATTTACGGCTTGGAATGCCTTCGAGGCATCACCTTTGTTCCCACTCTTGGGTCACTTTTGCCCCCGTTCTTATTCCCTTTCTTTTGAGTGTCATTTTTTTCATCCCCTTGCCAGTAACCTTGGTGCCACCATTTTCTCCTTCATAAGGATGGGTCACATCTTTGACTTTTGCGTATTTCTCGATACAGGCCATCAAGTCGTTGACGATTGTGGCCTCCTTCTTAGTGAGGGACTAGTGTAGGAGATAGGAGTAGGGTAAGTCAATCATGAAGGATGCTACATCGAACTGCTCTGATCAATCCTCGGCTTGGTTTAACACCTCCTAGTATCTCTTCGCATAGTCTCTAAGGTTCTCCTGAGGTTTTTTCTTCATTGTCAGCAAAGCGTCCATTCTCTTAGGATAAGACCTGCTTCTAATGAAGCGAGTTATGAACAACTTGGCTAAAGACTTAAAGTTCCTCATAAATCTATGAGGGAGCTTCTTGAACCATTTTTGGGCGACATCGTGCAGGCTTGACGGGAAAAATCGGCACATGAGTGATCCATTATGGTTCCATAGGTTAATGGTCTGCGGATATTGTTTGACATGATCGGTGGGTTCAATGTTGCCATAATAAATCTTGAATCTGGGCTCTGTGAAATTCTTTGGGGCTTCTTCTTCCTCAATCTCCCTCGAAAAAGAGTACTTCATATGAGTTCTGAAAGCTCGCCTGGCCATCTCTCTTGTTGATATATCACTCCGATGAGATGGGTGTTGGTCCATTTCTCTCCGGACTAAGCTTCACCTATGGTCGTTCCTTTGGCTAAGGCTCCTGTATCGGTGACCTGATTATTGCTGCTCAAATTGGTCGTCATTTAACGAGTGTCTCTCAGACCTTTACGACCCATGCCCTGGGCTCCTTCCTCGATTGTGAGGTTTGCTTGCCTAAGGTCTATGAGTCGGATTACAGCGTTGCCTCGTGTTACAATGGAGATCCCTTTCCATATTCTCTAGTCGCCTTTTGAGGCAAGCATGTTTAGATTCCTATTTCAGAGTGGCATCCTCCTATTCTTGAAGCCTGACCTCGTAGGTGTCTATTAGCATAGAAATCTGTGTGGATCTAACTGTCCCCTGGCTCTCTTCTGAGAGATGCCTCTACCGGTGGATCCTCTAGTTTGAATGATGGATTTCGCACCTTACCCTAGGAGGGATAGGCTGATCTTGAATATCCCCCGCTTATGGGACATTGCAGGTCTCTGCTGGTGAAGGCTTTATTAAAGTAAAACAACCTTTGCCCACAGACATCACCAATTATGGTGATAAATATTTCTACACAAATAATAAAGAAAGACAATCACCGGGAAAAGAAGAACAGCAAATATCACAATCACACAACACAAAGATGTACGTGGTTTAGCAAATTGCCTATGTCCACGGAGAGGTCTGTTGTTATATTAAGTAACTCTCAAGAGAGTATTTTCTTTATGCCATTTGCCCCAGGCCAGGGGTACAGTTTATATTCAATAGAAGAGAGAGGGGCGCTGATAACTGCCCCGCTAGCTTACTATCCCCTGAATATATCTTCCAAGACTTTTTGGTATATAATGGGTCAAATCCTCAATCCGTTATTTAGAACATCCCATAATTTGGTCCGGACATCTTCTATTTTTAGTTGGGCTTTGTCTGACTACTCTTATGGGCCTAAAAGATAAATGAGGTACCCACAGTACTTTATTAAAAGATTACTTAAGAGCCATAGAGGAGTATATAAATTTATATGTTTGATTGCGCATTGGGATTTTAAGAATATTAATATATGACATCTGATTTGTTAATGGCAGCATTTTCTTTCTAAGGGAAAAATTGGGAAGTTCATGGCTTTACGTGAACGTGACATCACCATTGATTGTGGCTTGCTCATCATTGACGCGACTAGTGTTTTTTCACGAATCGAGTTAAATTGATCACTAATGTATTAGTAATGTTGGAGTATTATATATTTCTCATTGATCTATTAATGATAATTATATGAGGTCCAAGGGGAACTATTACTATTGTTATTTGTGTATTTTTATTTGTTAAACAGGGTGGATAGTCCTATAAACAAAGGTAACTCTGCCCAAATTTTAAAATTATTTACAATTTTGTGTTATAAAATAAACTTCAGTTAAATTATATATGATTGAACTTTTCCCATATTAATAATAGTATAGTTGATACTTTGTTCTTGAAATGGCGAATTGTTCTACAAATAAAGGAATTTTCTGCCCAAATTTTTTAAGTTATCAAATTTAGCATTAATAATAGTATAATTGAAATTTTTTTTCTCAAATAGGGTGAATTTTCTCATAAATAAAGGAAATTTTTCCCAATTTGATGTAACTAATAGGTTCATACCATAAGTTATTTAATAAATTATACATATATATATATATGTATTGTCTGGGACACTGAAAATGCCAAATCCACATGAAAATGGTCAAATTTGCGAGTTAGCTTTGTAAAATCTGCAAATATCACCAAAAATCACACTATGTTCCATTACCTCACTTTATGTATTAGGAATTATCATCTAGTAGTCAAGTAGGACCTTATATTTTTTCTTTCATTTTTTTCTTTGTTTTACTTATTTAATTTATTTACTTTTTTAATTTCTTTTACTTGTTTAATTTTATTCTTTGGTATCATATTGATTTCTCTTTGAAGATTTCCATCAATTTTTTGCCTCTTTTGACTCTCCTATCTGCACACACGAGCACACCTTATGAGATGCAAAGATCTAAACTCGTGACCTCCAAGTTGTGAGGTAACAACCCATGCCTCATCCCTTTTGGTTTAATTTCCCTTTTCCTTTTCACAACCATAATTTATTCTTACTACCTACTTTTGATAGAACGTTTGTTCATTTTTAAGCAACCATTTTGGTATATTTAAGCAGCATGCTCTACTATGTTTCATTTTACTAGACATACATGGATCGGGTGTAAAATCTGAAATTATGAGACTAAATTTCACTCTCCCCTGATGTTGCCTTACATATTTTAAATTGCAGAAGATACGAGTATCAACGAATTTGACATCTGACAACAAATAGATGCAAACATTTAACTGGTACAACAAAACATGATCAGAAACCACCATATGACATTTATAACAATTTACAATCAGGGAATTCATGTTAGTTGTTTGAGAGCCATAAATGAGTATGATCATTGTAACTTCAATTCAAACTCGTGACATCAAAATTTAAGAGATGGAAGTGATAACTAAAGTAAAACCTTGTTCAATAAAACCATGGCAAGCCCTACATATCAAATCAAAATAAATTAATAACTAATATTGGGGGGGGGGGGGGGGGAGAGAGAGAAAGAGTGACCCTTAAGTCATACTGTGAGGGTGCATTGACTTATGTCATAATGTGAGGGTACGCTGACTAGTATATTCCAAATTGTATGAAGATTGTGTTGTGAAGAGTAGAAAATATTATTTTCCACCTCACTTCTTCCTTCATTCTTCAACGGTAATCACTATACATGCATTATAAATGGATAAAACAAATCTCATTTTGCACAACCTAGACGAACCTTATATATGCATGCATATTGTGATATATTAATGACGTGAAATATAAATCTAACCTCATAA
The DNA here is from genome assembly GCA_949130495.1 of Sambucus nigra. Taxonomy (NCBI): domain Eukaryota; kingdom Viridiplantae; phylum Streptophyta; class Magnoliopsida; order Dipsacales; family Adoxaceae; genus Sambucus; species Sambucus nigra. The sequence continues at coordinate 48,522,938 of OX422224.1, read as the reverse complement.
CCATAATGAGTCTTGGGGTAGATACAAAAACAATACAATGATGTTGACTCTCTTCTTCTGCAAAGAAAATAACAAATCAAAAAATTAATTTTAACAACCAACATGCACTACAGTGAAACAACACAAATCAATTATTGTATTAAAAACTACAATAATAATAATAAATGATGAATGGAACGTCTGAAGAAATGACGAGAATTTTTCATTAGTTAATACAAGTTCACATCTGTGGGCCAAATCTAGCGCTAATTGATTACTTTCAAACATTGACTTGAGGTAGAGACTGGCTTAGCCCCCAATAAAGCAATGTTCGTGAGAAATTCCCCCACATATGCATATATGTCCACTAGTAAGGTGTAACACCTCGTAATTTTAATTTGGTAATAATTTAAATTAATTCGGATTTAAAGAAAAATAAAAATTTCGGAATGTGTTTAATTTTGATATGTAAAAAAAGTTGTTTTTTATATATAAAAAAGAGGTTTTAATCGGGATTAAAATTTGGAAATTAAATTTTTTTATATAATAATCGGGAGAGGATTTGACCTACGGAGGAAAAACTAACAAAAAAAAAAAATTCGACTGCCCGATCGAGCTGAATTTTTTTACAATAGTTTCATCTCGCTGTCAGCTATGGTCTGATCGTCCGTAATAAATTTTTGAGTGTTTGTGTTTGATTAGGACTCAAATTCTTTTTGGTATATAAACATAAAGTGATGGGTTTAGGACTTTTAAAGCACATTTTAACCTTCTCAAAAATCCGTAGCTTCCTATATTTTCATCTTCTTCCACTACAAACTGAGTTTTCTCAAGATCATCAAGGAACACATTTTTGCCAACTTCTCAAGAGGAACGTGACCATCAATTCAAAATTCTTAAACGATTTTTCTAAGTAATGAATTTTTCTATTATCTCTCTTTAGTATTATGCGTTTTAAGTGTCGCCTAAACTTTAATTAATGTGTTTTTCCAAAAATAAATTAGCAACCTAATTAGGAAAAGTGAAAACTAATTTGAGACTATTTTTCTTGAAAACCTTAATCGGATTTAATACGTTTAACCCTTGTGTTCTTAGGTTAGAGTTTGGACTTTGGATAATATGGGTGTAACATTGCATGTAGAAACCATAGAAATTGTATGTTTTTTATAAGCAAAACTTGGGAAGTCACAAAGGAATTATGTTGCTTTGCTGAAAGTAAATATTGTTAGGAGTGCCATAAACTCGCATGCTATTTGAAATCATAATTGTAAAATTAAATAAATTAGATTAATTATGTCGACAACTTGAACAAATTAAATTTAAATTAATTGTGACCACATGTGAAAATTGTGTCATTATTGATACGTTAGAATGTGTGAACTATTGTGTTGATTGTTTATATAATTGCGGGGACGACGGGATTTTGATAATATGCTCTTACCTAAATTTTAGGAATATTTTCTAGGTATGGGTATTGTAGGTAGGCCTTAGTTTCGATTAGCACTTTCTAGGTATGGGACTAGTTAGTGTAAATTTTGAAGGATGGGACATTCCGGAGTGAGGCTGATTTTAGTGTCGTTTTGTTAATTTGGTTAGCCTAGGCGTGAGACTAGGGAGACCTTAATTATAGAAATTCATCCTAGGAAATAGGATAGGACGCAGTTGTGTTTTGGAGACCTCTAGGTATGGGACTAGGGGTAGGTTGAGGTTTATGATCCAAAATAGGGTGGGCTAAAATAAAATAAAATAAAATAAAGAGAAATTGAGATGATGGGAAAATAAAAAATTAAGAATTAATGCCTAAGATAATGAACGGGTATTAAAATATAATGTTGTCGATAATAATTGCAGGACTAACAATATAATGCGTTGGCTGGATATTGCGACGTGTGGGTTTGTGACGGCGTAATAAATGCAGGGCTAACAGTTAAACGAGATGACTGGCTAGTATGAAGTGTCGTGCATGGAACCTCATCAATAAGTGCAGGGGTGACAGAATACGGATTGGTTGGCTATTACGATGGGAATGGGTGTGGTATAAAACTTTAAGCGGGAGTCCCGCAACTGATATTAATGATGAAAATAAATAATAATGGGGATAATTAAATTAAAGTAAATGGATATTTTTGTTAAAAATTATAAAGTTGAACTTGGACTTTAGCGGGATTTTTAAAAATATTTTTCAAGGGATATTTGTGCTAATTAATGATGTGCTGAAATTTAGACCACACTACAAATAAATAAAATAATAATGCGGGATAAATGTGAGGGGGAAACGATTATTAGATAATTCGAGAGATTATAATTTCTCAATTAGATTATTTATTTTTATTAATTTGTATATATATTTGAAATATTCAAAGACATATATAAATTCTCAATTAAACTCTCGTTGCAAATGTGAAGTTAAACATAATCTGTTTAGTATATAAATATTCAAATTTCGCACACTCAATAAAAATCAGACTTTAATATTTTCTAAAAAATACCCGCTAGGCAAAATTTACTAAAAGTAATTCAACCATTAAAACTAAGCTTTAGAGTTGAGAAATCCAAGCTAAAATATTATTTAGAAAATATATATCTCTATTTTAGTTAATAAATAAATATTGCAATATGAATCTACTATTTTCTATCTGAAATAATCCACTCTCTATCGAGGCATGTCTTTAAATTGCAAATTTTCAATAATAATATTCAAAGCGGCATAAACATAAAAAAATTAAAAATAAAAGGAATAAAATTAAGGGTTTCATCTTACCGTTAAATGGGGTATTTAACCACTCATTTTCAATTATTACATATAAAGTATAATAATATGATAATAAAATGTATAAAATAAATAAACAGAAGAGTGAACAAAAAAAATTAAGTCTCCTAAAATTTTCATTGCACCCCCAAGCTTGGATATGAATAATTACATATAATTCCGAGTATATGAAAAACTCTCAAACAAAAACAATTTTTGTCTCACGAGATATTTTATCACATATCAACTAATTAAAAAAGAATTAATTACATTCGGACCCCCGAACTATGCCTCTACTAAGACTTCACCTCTAGTTCTTTCACTTTTTTTAATTCCCACCATATAGTTTCACTAACAGTGCATGTTGAACAAAAACGGGACGAACGTTTCTTTTTTGCCGGGAGATTGGTCACATGTGTCTCACATGAGTTTTAAGTTATCTCACATGAGTTTTAAGTTAGGGTAACTTGGTCATTTAAGGGGGGAAATGAAAGGTTTCGATACTTTCTTATGTCAAACCTATTCTGTATGAGAAAAAGATCTTGAAGAAGTTGACCCAAGAGGACGAAGGCAGAGAAAGAGAGAAATAGAACGGAAAAAAAAAAGAAGTATGAGAGAAAAATAAGTATGAGAAAAAAAGAAGGAAGAAACTCACTATGGAAGGAATATGCTACTATGGTAATGCGATTGTGATTTGTACATCTTCGATGGATTCCAACCCTCGAAGGAGTTTTTATTCTTGTTCATCTTATGCTACTTTATGTGGAAAGATCATCCAATGTGTCCAAGATCCAAGAACATTATTCCTTTTCTTATTTGATGGATTCAGGGACTTGAGGCTAATGTGGGTAAAAATAAGTAAAGGGACAAGTTTTTCTATATGGGTTGGGTATTTTGTATCTTGTTGGTGTTTGTTTTAAGTATTGTTAAGTGGGGAAATACAATGAATGTCAAAATCAAATTGGATCTCATGTAATATTTTATGGATGTACTAAAGAAGTTTATGCATCAACGAAATGAAAATTATGCAATAATGTTGTTTGCAATCATAAGTTTACTAGATTTTAATACCTAATAGAAAAGGTTGCTTCAAAACATAAAGTTACAAAAATCACTTCCATTAAAAGTGAAATAACAAAATTAAAAAAATAGGACCAATGTTAAACTTCACAAAACAACTAACAAAGAAAGGAAACTATATAGAAACAATAAATCCATCAACCTTTTGAAGTTGGAGGAGGTTGTGAGGGACCCGGTTTTATCACAGAGTCTACTACAACATTTTTCATGTCCCTCACCTACATAAATAAACATATTCAATTATTATGCACATTATTCTATTATAAACAAACATTTACAATTGAAAAGTAAACATGTAAAATTACAAAGGAACTTATTTGAGTATTATACTTACCCTACCAAGTTCATTGTCTACCCTACTCTGAGTAGGGATAACACCACTAACAGTAGCTACATTAGTGTTCTTTATATTCTTTCAACATCCTCTTTTTTTATGCCCATGGGTCCTATAAACCTTGTAAGTCATTATATCCCCTTTCCGCCTTAATTTGACTAGATTTGTAGCACGTGGTTTACCTTACCCCCTCCTCCTTGCCCTTTAAGGTCTTCCAAGTTCTGTTGTGTTATATGGGGGGAGGGTGGTGTTTAAATTTTTCTTTGCCCATAAATATCTTACATTAATTTGGTTGATCAAGTTATAATAGGTTTTTATGTTGGTCTCCACATAATATGTTTTGCTCACATACTTTTCAGGTTCTTATCCCAAGTAATGTAAGGACGCTACCACATAAGAGAAAGTTAGAATGGATGTTTATGTAAGTCTCTTTTTTTGTATTCTATCCATCAGATTGGTTCTAATTGCTTCTAACATTGCAAAGATTGACGTGTTCCTTACATCATTTATGTTGGCATTGAAGCTCTCACAAAGATTGTTGATAAGCATATCATTCTTGTAAAAAGTGCTAAAGTGTGACTTACTCCAATACGTAGCTGGATTGTCTCGTAGCCAATCATATGTCTTCTCATCTATTTCCTTCATCTCCATCATTGCATTTTGAAATTGAGGAAGTGTGGTTTATTTTTCTTATTTCCAAACCAGTGTTTTCACTGTTAAGCCCTTGAACTACCCCTTGACGTTATTGTAAAGAAGCTTTACACAGGGCCTATGCTCCGAGTTTAGGAATCTCTCCTCCAGTTTAGGTACTAGTCCCTATACAATACAGTTAGACATGATGTCAAGTACATATTGATGTGGAAATTGTAGTTAGAAATGAAGGGGAAAGTGTATAAATTATGTTATATATATATATATATGAAAGTTGTCATTATAGTTAGCAAATGTATGTATTACCTTTTGTTTGTCTGAAATGAAGGTGTACACGTTGGAGTTAGCAATGATCAAATATTCCTCCAATAGTTCCAAAAACTAGCTCTATAGTTTCTTCATTTCCTTCCCCATAATAGCTTAAGTTAATACCATCAAGTCCCATTACAGTCAGTAAAATACCATTAATCTATCATATTAAATGAGAACCATCTTGGCCAATTAGAGGCCTATAAATTTCTAAAAAAACATCTTCAAGTCCCCCCAACAAATATACATTATCTTAAAGGCCTTACCTTCCTCCTTTGAAGAAAACTTTAACCTAATTATTGTTCCTGGATTGGTTCTCTAGAACGTAATACCATATTACCAAAGCATGCTAAACTGGTCATTATTTGTCCCATCTATCATTGCAAAAGCCTTCTTCCCAGCTTTATAAATTGGTCAATGTCTAACTTTCACATTGAAATCCTTATAAACAACTTCTTTGAAAGATTTAGTAGGACAATTAGGATTTGACCTGATCTTCTCAACATTCCTTTATGCCAACCATTAAGAGTTTGCATATTTCACCTCAAATGACATGTTATATGTTATTCTATCCATAAATTCCTTAACTTGTGAAATGACCTCACATTAAATTTGGGAGGCATAAATGACCCAGGTTAGCCTGCTTTACATTTGACCCTGACTTTGTTTTTATCATTCTTGAAAAATGTTAGTTGTTTCCCATTTTTATGGCTTATTACCTTACTACATCCCTAAAACATTCACATTAGAGAATACCATACCTAATTTACCTCACTAAAAATTGGCCCATGTTATTTTTGCAGCAGACATCCCAATATAGTCCTCCTCTCCTAATGATGACATGTTTTTAATTTCATCTAAAGGGCCCTAGTCGGCGTCAGTGTCTGAATTTAAACCCTTCCAATTATATGGCCATTTTTTACACCCTTACCTTCATCAACACCCTTTCCTTTGTCTATCCTTTCTCCCTTGCTTAGGACATTATCTGTATCACTTTCACTTCCAGCTGTTTGTGACAACCCGCTCACCAAAATATGGGGTGGCCAGCCTGATACTCCAATTTAACAGGAGTCATGGATGGAATCATTCTCAGCATCACAACAATATAATAAGTATGCAGGATAACCACCCAATATATTAGAAAAATGGGTTGCCAAAAAATTTTTATTTAGTAAATTAAAGAATGCATTTGAACAACCCAAGTTGAAATGAAAGTGGAAATCTAAGAAAACTATTATTACAACCACAGTTATACAATAAGGGGACCGAATATGCTGTTGGTCAACAATCCATACAAACAAAATATAACAAGTTAATTAGGTTACATAGTACATCCAATAGACAATTACAAAAGTTTGGTCCACACGTCCGAGTGAAAGACCCGATCATAACTAGATTACAAAAATGAAGGCGTCTAACAACCTATCTCGTAATATCCACAATGTATTACGGCTCCCCCAAAAGCAACGGAGTGGAAAGTCAAAACGGGCGTCCTTACGGTGGAGCATCTGAGCAGATACGAGATACATGCACAACAAGGAATATGAACGGGTCAGGGCCCGGTTTTATATGATAACTAGATGAATAAGAAGTATGACAGTTATAAACAGTTAATCATGAAGGATAAAGATGATGTTCTAACATGTTAACATCATTTTATTAAGTAAGACAATGTAAATGATTATAAATTTAATTCAGTTATACAAGACGATATGAGTAAACATCAATAATTAAAAGCCTTTATTATTTCTCACCTTTTTATTTTATCTTTCCATTCCTGATCAGGAATATAATCACTATCACATGCTCTTAATGGCATTCCATTCCTCAGCAGGAATATAATCATTATTTCATGCTCTTTGTGTCATTTATTATACATCAAGTACCACTTCATTAAGAATAGCTATATTCATATACATATAACGATTCTAAGACCGCCCTTCCGGGTTTCCCCACTGTGCGCGCCCCTAAATGACCATCATCTTCTAGGGCCTATATACAAAGACAACCTGGGCACCAAACGCAAGATGTCGGGTAGCAGCCATATGCCTGCGGGATAGTCATGACCACACCCAGAATCACCTATCTAGCACAGAAAAATATATAACAACGGTCATATGGCCTAGGACTATATCCACCCTGCATTCATTAGCCAGGGGGCTTCACCTCACACGCGCACTTCCCTTATGATGGCATTTAGAGAGGTGTGTTTAAGAAAATTATCATTTACCATGTTCATGATTAAGTAATTTATCATTTACCAAAATCATTTCATTATCCTTTGTCATGTGCATATTTCATTTTATCCGAAACCAAAATCCATTAATATCATCATTTTGTACGTTCCCGAATTATTTTCCAAGAGATCATCAGACTTCTATTATTGACAAGGTTTTAGATATATACCTCAATTGAGCCCCTCAAGTCTCCCAATATGACATTACAACTCCTAGACTCCTAATAATTAACTAAAGGAAAGTAATGCCCGAACATCACTTTAAACGCTCTCGGAATAAACCCCATTTAATACATTTCTAACATAGGGTAGTCAACCGACCCATCTAAAACTCTAGGTATCTAAGTTTACTTCATTAATGAAGGTTCCTAGTTCCTAAGCCTAAAGAAAAGGATAAAAATTGAGTTGGAAAAATCAACTCAAAACAGCAGGGTCCGAATCGATTCACCCTAGGGCCAAATCGATTCGCCCCATAAAGCGAATCGATTCGCCCAAATAGAGAATCGATTCGGGTGATACACCCAACTTTCTGTAATAACCGAATCGATTCGGGTCCCTAGACCCGGAAACTGTCCCCTTAACGAATCGATTCGCCCTAGGGGCCGAATCGATTCACCCCTACAAATGGGCCAAGAAGAGGGCTACGGGTTATGAACCCTAGTTTTTCCCCCAAACCAATTTCTCTTCCATTTTTACACACAACCATCAACATTAATCTATCCCAAATCATTCTACAAGATTAACCAAGACTATAATCTATCACATCGTCACCATAAACCATAATTAGGGCTCAAACATCTTAAATTTCCATTTTTGATCCATAATTTCAAATACACAACTATCACACAAATTACTCATCTTCAATCACATAGTCGTAAGTAGAAAACTTGCCTTGAAGAAGAAATCTCAGATTTCTTTGTGGTGGAAGCAATCCAAGCTCCAATCTCTCTCTCTTTTCTTCCTTTCTCATCTTTCTCCAATGCTCTCTTCCTCTCTCTAGGTTAATAAATGCACTTAAGGGAAATAAATGAAAGGCAAGACATAAATCGTACCTTAAGTCTAAAATTATCAACTTAAGTGGTTAATACCACCTTAAAATGACTCACAACTACACATTTGAGTCAAAACCAGTCAAAAGTGCTCGAAACAAAAAAATGCAATATAGCACTTATTTTGACTGTCTCGCACATTTCGGGACTAACTACGCCCTCCAAATTATCATTTGGAAATTTTATATTTGGTTTCAAAACCCGGTTTCATTTTAAACTATGAATGTCATTTAATGCACATGACACCATAAACGCAACATAGTGATATTTACTTACACATACAGTAAATATACAACAATCATAGCAAATATTAACTTTTACCTCATATAATTAATATTTACTCCATATTCCAACATTTTATATAATTACTTCGCATAGTAAATAAATATAAAATAGGTTCTCAAAAGCGAGGGTTGTTACATACTCCCCCCCTTATGAGGGAATTTTGTTCCCAAAATTCAAGCGTACCTTGCTAGAAGAGATGCGGATATTTTTCCCGCGTGTCATCCTCGCACTCCCATGTCGATTCCTCGAAGTTGTGATGACTCCATTTCACTCTAACAAAGGGAACTACCCGTGATCTCAATCGCCTCTCTCCGTGCTCTAAAATAGCAACCGGTTGTTCTTCATATGAAATGTCGTGTTGCAACTCAATATCCTCAAAAGGAATGTGCCAAAGGGCACCTTCACACCTCTTGTACTTGTTCAAAGAGGAGACATGGAAAACATCATGGACTTGCTGCGAATGTTCTGATAAAGCAAGTTGATACACCACTGAACCCACCTTAGCAATAATAGGAAAAGGTCCAACGTAAGGCAGTGCAAGCTTCCCTTTCTTCCCAAAACGCTTGATGCCCTTCATAGGAGACACACGCACCAACACCTGGTCCCCGACCTCCATCTCCACATGCCTTCTACACGCATCGGCATAGCTCTATTATCAATCTTGGGCTATCCGAATGCGATTCCGAATGAGTTCAATTTTTGAATAAGTATCCCTGATCATTTCAGGTCCAAGGAACTTATTATCCCCCACTTCTAACCAACATGTGGGTGATCTACAAGGCCTACCATCCAAAGCTTCATAGGGCGCCATCCCAATGGTGAATTGGTACGAATTATTATAAGAAAATTCGACCAAAGGGAGATATTGTTCACAACTACCCTTGAAATCAAGCACACACATACGGAGCATATCCTCCAACATTTGGTTGACCCTTTATGTCTGCCCATCTGTTTGAGGATGATAAGAAGTTCTTAACTTCAATTCGGTTCCCATGGCCTCTTGGAAACTTTGCCAAAAGTGGGAAACAAAAATTTTGTCTCGGTCGAAAACTATATTCAAGGGCACCCCATGCAATCTAACCACCTCCTCAATGAACAACCGGACATAACGAGCGGTGTTGTAATTGGTACTCACCGGTAGAAAGTGTGACAACTTCGTCAAGCGATCAATAATAACCCAAATAGAATCGTGACCCTTTTGCGACGTTGGAAAGATCGTAATAAATTCCATTGATATGCTCTCCCATTTCCATACTGGGATCTCCAACTGTTGCAACAAACCGATCGGTCGTTGATGATCTATCTTGACCAATTGACAAGTGGTGCATTGAGACACGAACTCAAAAATATCCCTCTTCATGCCTGGCCACCAATACTGACGGCACATGTCTTGATACATTTTGTTGTTACCCAGATGCATTGAAAATTTAGAACCGTGATATTCCGCCGTTACGGCCCTTCTTAAGTCCCCTTCATCCGGGACAATGAGTCTCACGTGGAAACGCACCCCACCCTCAGAGCCAATCGAGTAGGATTCTTCTCCCTCGGTCAACAACTTGTGTATGTGGTCTTGACAACCTTTGTCCCTCATTTGTGCTTCAATCACCCTTGTCACAATAGTAGGTGTAACAGTCATTACAGATATAAACGACCTAGCATCTTCATCCTTTTGGCCAAGCTCCATCCATTTTGCTTTCCATACTTCCTCCAACTCCCCTTCGGGCTTTCTACTCAAAGCATTCGCTACCACATTCTCCTTGCCCGGGTGGTAGTGGATGTCGAATTGATAATCTTTCATGAACTCTAGCCATCGTCATTGTCGCATATTTAAATCCTTCTACGAAAACAAATACTGCAACGATTTATGTTCCGTGAAGAGACTAAACTTCCCCCTAGGAGATAATGCCTCAAAATCTTTAAGGCAAAGACTACCGCAGAAATTTCCAAGTCATGAACCGGATAATTCCCTTCATGGGGCTTTAACTTGCGAGAAGCATAAGCAATAGCCCGTCGCTCTTGTTGAAGTACACCTCCCAATCCTTGTAGAGATGCATCAGTGAAGACTAAATATTCCAACCCCGGCTTTGGCAATGCAAGGACTGGAGCAGAAGTCAACCTATCCTTGAGCTCATCAAAAGAAAACTGATAAGAATTATCTCATACAAACCGTACCCCTTTTCGGGTTAGATTTATCAAAGGGCTATCAATTTTGGAGAAACCCTTAATAAATCGGTGGTAATAACTCGCCAAACCCAGAAAACTACGAATTTCGGTAGGCGTCATGGGCTGACCGCACTCCCTCACTGCAACCACCTTGCTTGGGTCTACCGAAATACCCTGGGTCGTCACAATATGTCCCATAAATTGCACTTCCTGCAACCAAAAACCACACTTCTCGAATTTGGCATAAAGTTGGTGATCACTCAATCTCTGCACGACCAACCTCAAATGGGTAGTATGGTCAGATTTTGTTTGAGAATACACTAGAATATCATCAATGAACATGATGACAAACCGTCCATGAATTCCCAAAATACCCAATTCATGAGGTCCATAAACACAGCGGGGGCATTGGTTAGTCCAAAGGGCCTAACCCAAAATTCATAGGACCCATATCTCGTATGGAAAGCAGTCTTGGACACATCTTGATCTCGTATCCTCAACTGGTGATACCCCGTCCTCAAGTCTATCTTAGAGAAGTATGACGCTCCCCTATGTTGGTCAAACAAATCATCAATCTGAGGTAATGGGTATTTGTTCCGGATGGTGACTTTATTCAACTCTCTGTAGTCAACACATAACGGGAGATAACCATCTCTTTTCTTCATAAACAACACCGGAGCACCCCATGGCGACGTACTACGCCTAATAAAACCCTTGCTCTAGCATGTTCTGAATTTGGTCCCTTAGCTCCCTCATCTCAATAGGAGCCATACGATACGGAGCTCTCGCAATCGATAGAGTTCCCGGTGCTAAGTCAATTACAAACTCAATCTCCCTACTAGGAGGCAGACCCGGTATTTCCTAAAACACATCTTGAAAATGTCTAACAGCCGGAATAGATTCTAAGGAAACAACTACATCCCGAGAAGTCTCCTCCGCAATACAATACAAGTAAGTGCTAGTACCTCCTTCTAAATGAGGCATAACCACCAAAAACATTTCTTCCCCCGGAATGGAAAACACTATGCTCTTACCATAGTAATTAACTATCGCATGATACTTCACTATCCAATCCATAGTCAAAATCACATCATAACGGACCATGTCTAGGACGAGCAAATCGGCCTCAAAGCATAAATTACCAAGAGTTATCCCTATTTGTTTACAAACAAAGAAAATGAGTGAACCATCACCCATAGAAGACTCAATACTAGTGAAGGTACTCTCTGCAGATTTTATCAACTCTATGGACTGAGCAAAGCTTCTAAAAATGAACGAGTGTGTCGCACCCGTATAAAATAACACACGACCCATGTGCCCCTGAGTAAGAAACTTAGCCTCAATGACAGGAGGAGCGGGCGGATCCGGAGGAAGAATAGCATCCTTAATATGATAAACACACCCATACTGTAGCTGACCCTACTGCGGAGGGACAACTGGATTAGGTGCCCATGGTGGTATCTAAACATGTGGCTGTTGTGGGATCCTAGGAAGCTGTCCCCCAATCAAGTGAGGACACATCCTTTTGATATGGCCCGACTCTCCACATTGAAAGCAATGATTCGATAGGTTCTCCTGACCTCGACCCCTGTTATTTCTAAACTGCCCACAGCTTTGGCCTGGATGGCCTCTACCTCCATTTCCAACTCTACTTGCTTGTTGCGGTTGTGGTCCCCCTTGACCTTGCCTATTGTTATTGCCACCCGCAATAAACCCATCAAAGCGTTGCCTCTTTGACGAGTCCCCTTGATGGGGGTCCCTTTCTTTCTGCTTATTAGTCGAAGATTGGGACGAGGGAAATGCTCCTCCAACGGTCCCATTACCTTCAGGCTTTCCTTCTTGCCCCACCATTGTAGCTTTCTTTCTACTCTACATGTACAACCGATGCTCTTGGCAATGAAGCAATGTCTCATTCATTACCTCACCAAAAGTCTGCAAAGCTGGATTACCTAGCAAATGTTGTCGGATCCTCCAGTTCAGACCTCCCATGAACTTCGAAACCTTCCTCTCTTTCGGAGTCACTTCGTCCGGTACAAAACTTGCTGACTGGGTGAACTCCTCTTCATATTCCGCCACGGATCTCTCACCTTACACCACATCGTGAAGCTTCCTTCTCATCTCCCTCTGAACGGAGGGAGGGGAGTACTTCCGATCAAACAGAGCCCAGAAATCATTGATAGTCATGGTATCCCTCTGCTCTGGTGTAGTCATCGACTCCCACCAATGTAACGCATATCCAACGAGATTGAAAGTAGCAAGGACTTGTTTCTTCTCCTCACCACATTCCACCATACGCAGATGGCATTGTATGTCCTTCTTCCATTGATTAGCTCTAATAACATCAGAGCCTCCATCGAATTTCAGGGGATGTCCCTTTAGAAAGAATTCTCTAACTCTCTCCCACGGAGAAGGTCCCGTAGGAGCTTGTGCGTCCTGAGGCCGTTGTTGAGCTTGTGGCAATTATTGAACCACTGCGGTCATGGCAGCATTAACCGCTTGAGCCACGATATTTTCTACATCTGCAGCATTAATAGTTCCTTGTGGCGGCGGTTGAGGGCCAACATCCTCTTCAACAACCCTATGGCGTCTCACGGGGCGACCTCTCTTAGGCGGCATCTGAGATAAGGAAATAATAGAGTTAAAATATTATATAAAACAATCTAATCTTTGTAGAAGATCGCAAACATAGGCATCAAAATAGTCCTAAAATTAAGCTCTATATCAAAGAACGCTACGGTGGAATGTGACAAGTCCGCATAGATCCTAGTAATCTAGAACCTGATGCTCTGATACCATTTGTGACAACCCGGTCACCAAAATATGGGGTGACCAGTCCGATACTGCAATTTAATAGGAGTCATGGATGGAATCATTCTCAGCATCACAACAATATAATAAGTATGCAGGATAACCACCCAATATATTAGAAAAACGGGTTGGCAAAAAAAATTTATTTAATAAATTAAAGAATGCATTTGAACAACCCAAGTTTAAATGAAAGTGGAAATCCAAGAAAACTATTATTACAACCACAGTTATACAATAAGGGGACCGAATATGCTGTCGGTCAACAGTCCATACAAACCAAATATAACAAGTTAATTAGGTTACATAGTACATCCATTAAATAATTACAAAAGTTTGGGCCCCACGCCCGAGTGAAAGACCCGATCATAACTAGATTACAAAAATGAAGGCGTCTAACAACCTATCCCGTAATATCCGCAACGTATTACGTCTCCCCCAAAAGTAACTGAGTGGAAAGTCAAAACGGGCATCCTTGCGGCGGAGCACCTGAGCGGATACGAGATACATCCACAACAAGGAATATGAACGGGTCAGGGCCCGGTTTTATATGATCACCAGATGAATAATAAGTATGACAGTTATGAACAGTTAATCATGAAGGATAAAGATGATGTTCTAACATGTTAACCTCATTTTATAAACTAAGACAATGTAAATGATTATAAATTTAATTCAGTTATACAAGACGATATGACTAAACATCAATAAATAAAAAGCCTTTATTATTTCTCACCTTTTTATTTCATCTTTCTATTCCTTATCGGGAATATAATCACTGTCACATGCTCTTTATGGCATTCCATTCCTTAGCAGGAATATAATCATTATTTCATGCTCTTTGTGGCATTTATTATACATCAAGTCCCACTTGATTAAGAATAGCTATATTCATATACATATAACGATTCTAAGACCGCCCTTTCGGGTTTCCCCACTGTGAACGCCCCTAAATGACCATCATCTTCAAGGGCCTATATACTAAGACAATCTGGGCACCTAACGCAAGACGTCGGGAAGCGTCCATATTCCTGCGGGATAGTCATGACCACACCCAGAATCACCTATCTAGCGCAGAAAAATATATAACAACGGTCATATGGCCTAGGGCTATATCCACCCTACATTAATTAGCTAGGGGGCTTCACGTCACGCGCGCACTTCCCTTATGATGGCATTTAGAGAGGTGTGTTTAAGCAAATTATCATTTACCATGTTCGTGATTAAGTAATTTATCATTTACCATTATCATTTCATTTTAATTTTGTCATGTGCATATTTCATTTTATCCGAAACCAAAATCGATTAACATCATCATTTTCTACGTTCCCGAATTATTCTCCAAGAGATCATCACACTTCTAGTATTCACAAGGTTTTATATATATACCTCAATTGAGCCCCTCAAGTCTCCCAATATGACATTACAACTCCTAGACTCCTAATAATTAACTAAAGGAAAGTAATGCCCGAACATCACTTTAAACGCTCCCGAAATGAACCCCATTTAATACATTTATAACATAGGGTAGTCAACCGACCCATCTAAAACTCTAGGACTCTAAGTTTACTTCATTAAATAAGGTTCCTAGGTCCTAAGCCTAAAGAAAAGGATAATAATTGAGTTGGAAAAATCAACTCAAAACAGTAGGGTCCGAATCGATTCGCCCTAGGGCCGAATCGATTCGCCCCATAAAGTGAATCGATTCGCCGAAAAAGCGAATCGATTCGGGTGATGAACCCAACTTTTTGTAATAACCGAATCGATTCGGCCTTAACCCGAATCGATTTGCCCCTACAAATGGGCCAAGAAGGGGGCTACGGGTTATGAACCCTAGTTTTTCCCCAAAACCAATTTCTCTTCCATTTTTACACACAACCATCAACGTTAATCTATCCCAAATCATCCTACAAGATTAACCAAGATTATAATCTACCACATACTCAACATAAACCATAATTAGGGATCAAACATCATAAATTTCCATTTTTGATCCATAATTTCAAATACACAACTATCAGACAAATTACTCATCTTAAATCACATAGTAGCAAGTATAAAACTTGCCTTGAAGAAGAAATCTCAGATTTCTTTCTGGTAGAAGCAATCTAAGCTCCAATCTCTCTCTCTTTTCTTCCCTTTCTCCTCTTTCTCCAAAGCTCTCTTCCTCTCTCTAGGTTAATAAATGCTCTTAAGGGAAATAAATGAAAGGCAAGACATAAATCGTGCCTTAAGTCTAAAATTATCAACTTAAGTGGTTAATACCACCTTAAAATGACTCACAACTACACATTTGAGTCAAAACCAGTCAAAAGTGCCCGAAACACCAAAATGCAATATGGCACTTATTTTTAATATCTCGCACATTTCGGGACTAACTACGCCCTACAAATTATCATTTGGAAATTTCATAATTCGTTTCAAAACCCGATTTCATTTTAAATTACGAATGTCATTTAATGCACATGACACTATAAACGCAACATAGTGATATTTACTTACACATACAGTAAATATACAACAATCTTAGCAAATATTAACTTTTACCTCATATAATTAATATTTAATCCATATTCCAACATTTTATATAATTACTTCTCTTAGTAAATAAATATAAAATAGGTTCTCAAAAGCGAGGGTTATTACACTGTGTATATGGAATGATCATCAAAACTGACACTACAAAAAATTCATCAATGCTTTCCAAATCAGATGTTTCAGCATCAGCTTTATCATCCACTTCAAAATATTCATCCACTTCACAATCATCTTTAACCTCCACTTCATACTAATCATCAATTTCACACTCATCAGGCATTTCCCCAGCATCCAAATGTTCAACATAAAGTCGCACAACATCATTGTCACCATACTACTTAAATTTCATTACTTCCATATCATTACTTATAGGATTCAGTACTTTTAAAACATTGTCACCACTAATCAAAAAATGAACAATGTAGTTGGATATATACCTTAACTCCTTTAGCATTAGAATTATCTCAATGCATGACAAAATCTACATATGGAACATCCCCCCTTCATATTCCTCATCACCATTGAATTTAAGCTTCACTGCATGATAAAGCTTAACTGTGTAGTACTTAAGTGCTTTATCTACATAAGAAACAAAAATAATTTAATACATTGGAGCAATAAACAATAAAAAAATACATGGTGTCCTTTTGAATCTGGGACATTTCTCCAGAAAACAAATGAACGAAAAATAACAACACGACTCCTTTTTAACTAAAGGACAAGTTTTAAAAATGAAAATACATAATTATTTTTAGGAGAAATAGAATTTATTTTATTGGGAGAAATTAAATTTATGATTTACAAAATTTAAATTAGAGGATCAATTTAATTTAGCAAATTTAGACTTAATTATTTGACTTATTTTGTGTAGTGTTTTTGAGGTAAAACATTTGAGAATGTTATAAAATAATTTCGATGGCAATTTTGAGTGCACGCTTGAGTCCGAATGGGTCAAAATAATTGCTAAAGAGTACCCATGGGTAATAGATGGGTCTCGGGATATTTTTAGGCATATTTAAGCCCGCATAAGAGTGTTTGGGCCCCTTTTATAAAGCTCGCAAACCTAAAAATGGGATTGAGTTGTTAAACCGTAAAAGTGAGAGGGTGTGGCAGCTATAACACATTTTTAAAAACCCAATTGAGAGAGAGAAGAGTTGGTGCAATTGGAGACACCATGGGAGCCAAAATCAAGAACAAATGTGTGTATTCTTCACCAAATAATCATCATCTACACCAACGGATTCAGACCCTATGAACCCAAAGACAAGTGCTTAAACTTGTTTTTAAATTAATTATTGATTTCTATTCATATCATAGTGGGTGTGATAAGATGATATGGTTTGGGGGTTAGTTGATATCTAAATTGGTTTTTGATTGGTAGGATTGAATTGTAGAACAAATTCTTGAATTTGAAGAACTCTATGGAATTGGTTAAATTAAATTGTCATTTTAGAAACTTTTTTGCGATGTTTTGGTTCAAAAAATGGCTATTCCACGAAGCCTTGTAGAAATATAATCACTATCCATAGATATCAACTAACCCCCAAACCATAAGTAGTTACGGGGTAGTGTAGTTTTGGTTCAAAACTTTTTTGCCACTGGGCTAGTGTTGTTTAACAAGAAAGATATTATCCAGAAGTAGTTACGGGGTAGGTGACTAGGTGGGTTATATACAAAAACGTTAGGTGTGCACAATAGTTGAAGGGTGAGTCAGTCTTCAAGGGAGTGCGAAACTAGCTTAAATATGAAGAGCATTCATGCATTTTACTTTACTGCATTTAATTCACTTTCTAAATATTTTCAAAATGTTTTGGGTTCTAACCCTTACTTTAAAATATTTTCAAAACCTTTTAGGTGTCCAGCCATAAGGACGCCATAATTATTTTTGTTATAGGGTTACACAGCTGCTTCATATGTGGATATTGCAGGATTTGACTTAGCCATTTCAGTCATTCCATTCCTAAGGTAAGATGCAGTCATTATTTCATTTGGGCATATGGACTTAGTTCTTTCATTTCTTTCAGTCAGATGATGTACTCAGTTTATTACTCTAGAGGTTTATGTTTTCTGACTTGGATTTTGTAGCCAATGGTTTATTTGGCAAAGATTGTATCTATTCATTTTTATAGTTGACTCAGTAATTATGTGAATGCTTCAAATTATATCCATCTGCATGTGGTTGTTATTGTTGTTGTTATTCTTTGATAAATAGATAAAATTTAGCACCATTTATTTTTTAATACTAGGTGGTTTGTTAGTTTTGAAATGTTTTCGACAGTGATACTGAGAATGAACCAAATGGGATTCCTGTTTAATTTGATATAGTACTAATCCCCTATGAAGGTATCAGAGCATCAGTTTCTAGAGTCCTAAGGATCTGTGCAATTTATTACGTTACAGTTTAGCGTCCTTTGATATAGAGCTTTATTATAGGGTTCTTTTATTCCTTTATGTATGTGACTTACGTTCTCCTGCTATAAAGTATAGTTGATGTGATTCATATATTGCTTCAGTTTAGTGTGGAAGATCAAACATTATAGAATGACAAGCGTGGAACATTCGAAAGATTACATGAGTGAGGACTCAGCAAAATCCATAGAGTATTCTAGAAATAGTGATGCAATAGGATTCGACATATTATTCGAACAATTTACGTTGGAGTAATCATTAGGGCGTAGTAACTTCCCAAAGAACCGTCATGACGGAGATGAAGAAAAGTTAGACCGACTAAGTGTAGACGATAAGAGTGAGGGTCGAAGAAGAATTTATAGTTTCAAAAGAATAATCTGCTAGAATCTAAGGAAAGTGCGGAAGGGTGATTTACCAATGGATGGAGAACATCCAATTGGGATCACATGTGGGGGAGTGTAGTGACACTCAAGTAAAAACTCTAGGCAAAGATGTTTGATTATATGAGCAGCGTAGGGTGATGTGAGTCAGTCACCATAGCCATAGGAAAATTACAAACAATAACGAGGAATTTTGGGTGCGAATTGTTAAGAACCCTCTCACCAAAGGTTAGATAGAGATGCAAGGGAGATTTCAGTATTTTTCCAAAAAGAATCGGACAATGGTCGGATGTGAAGGAAAGTTGTCAGAATTTGCAAAGTTCGTAACTGATGATAGGGATATGAAGAATAAAAAAGGATTCGTAAGTTGATAATAGACCCATGGGTAGATGTAACACACCGTACTTTTGGAGAATATAGAAGCTAATTAAGATTGGATATTTAGAAATTCGGTGATTTAAATTTAATAAATTTGGTTGAAGGTTTAACCGTACGAGTGTCACAATTCAAGGTGGGAATGAAATGATTTTTTAGTGAATCGAATGATAATTTAGAGGCCGCAAATGATTTCGAAAGGGTCGAATTAGTCAAAATAGTATACTCGGGGGTACTAGTCGAGTGTCGGGACATTTTTGGGGCTAAATCGGGCCCATACGAGGGAATTCTGGCCTTTTTACATTTTAGGGTGAGGAGACCCACTAATTTTAGAACTCTAAGTCAGATTATAAGAGTTAGAGGCTAGGGTTAGAGAGAAGAAAAACACACCATAGCCACTAGAGAGAAGAGAGAAATAATTCCAAGGCAAAAAGGATGAAGTGGGAAGGATTCAAAGGAGACTTTCACCAAAAACTCATTGGGAAGAAAGATTGAAGGAGAAATATCATCAATCACCAACAACAATCATGAAATCACACCTACTGGACATAAGACAAGTGGTTTATTGCAAATTTATGAAGTTATAAAACCCATGTGTAGGGATTTTTAAATAAATTGTTTTTATTGAAAGTTATTGGAGAAAAAGAATGAATTGATTACATATTGGAGTAGGATTGAATGTAGTTGGAATTTACATTTGTAGAGGACCAATAACAAATGAATTTACATTGGAAAATAGGAATCTGAATCTGGGTTTATGACATATAACCATGAAGAACTAAATTATTTAGGGTTTTGAGAAATGTTAGATTTGAATAGTTCTTGGATGGATTTAGTTAGGATTTGATGATATATTTACGTTGAGAATGATCCCTAAACATTAATAAGATGATTGGTGATTTTAGGAAGAACTTTCATAAGGCGTAATGGAGTGTTGGATCGTACATACATGGTGAAACGAGGAAGAAGACGACCTGCACATGTTCGATCGATCGATCGACCCAAGAATGTCGATCGATCGATGGTGTCGATCGATCGAAGCCTTTGGTCGATCAATCGATCAAAACTGATTTTGGGTTATTTTTGTTGATTATGTTTCTTTGAATTCCAACGATGAGGGAAAATTTTAGATATGTTGTTATACCTATTAGGGACTTGATAAAGACCAGTGGGGAGTATAATTAGGGTTCGTTATAGCCGTTGAGTGTAAGGTTTGGAATATGGAGCCACGGGGATAAACCGATCAGTCGCGTATCGAAAATGTGAGAATTGAGTTATGGGGAGAGTCGACGTCAATCTAAGGTGTATATCATTAGGTTATAGATAGTCTAACTACTATTATAAATAAGGAGGTATCGAGAGATCTTAGGATTGTGCGAATACTCTGATATGTATGATAGTGAGATAAATCATTGAATAATGAGTACGGTAAGTATACGAGAGAAAACTACATTGTACTCACGGGAATAATTGGGTTGTGTGAATATCTACTGTTTTATAGGAATACTTGGGGTTGTGAATGCCTATTATGTGTTTCCTTATGATAGGATTAGTAAGTTTGATGAGACATTCCGAATTATGCTAGATGAAATATTCCGAGCCAGGTTCGAGGGGACATTCCGAACCATGTTCGAGGAGACATTCCGAACATTACTCGACGAGACAATCCGAGCAAGGTTCGAGGAGACATTCTGAACCATTTGTCCTTAATGTGTGAAATAGGACCGATAATAAAATGTGTTGTTTTCGGTATATGTGTGCATGGAAGATATACCGTATGAATAATCTACTTATGTGTGATAGTAGTAAGATTTCAATATACTTAGGTGGGGTATACCTAAGTTTATACAATATTTAGCTAGGGTATACCTAAATATTGTTTTCAATATAATTAGGCGGGATAGTAGTGAGAATTATTAGTGCATAACAAAAATTGTATAAACTACTTATGGGTAAGAGTGGCTGGAATATATAAGTGGGCAACTAGAATAGAGATAAAATCTACTTGAGAGTGATTAGTAGAGAAGGTAGGTAGTATGCACCTAAGAATGGATTAAGGATGAGAACTTAATTTTAAAGTCTTGATAATAAAGTAAGAGTAATGATAATTACTAGACGTCCAGACACATACTGTATGGGTTGTATGGGAAAGTTAAAGGGAAACTTAACTAATGACTTAATGTAAATCAAGGGTAGCATTCAGCGTACTGTGTGGGCGGTACTGATGAGATAAATTTTCTGAGGCATGTAGATGACGGAGACCGAGATAAAATGGATAGCGATACTAGGTAGGAACCTTAGGTGCGCACGATAGATGAGAGGTGAGGATGATCAAGAGAGTGTGTGTGATCCTAACATCCAATAACTCATTTTTATTGGGATAAATTACTTGCTAAATATTTTCAAAACATTTTGTGTACTAACACTTCCTATAAAATATTTTAAAAACCTTTTAGGTGTCCAGCCACAGGGACGCCAAGCGTGACTTCATTCCAGGGATTTCGGAGGTGCAACATAGGTAGGTGTTGCAGGGCATTGATTAGACGTTTACTTTATCCTTCCGGATCTAGTGTAGGATCTCAGTTTTAGCACTCTCATTTTGGGACATGTTGTCCACTCGTTACATTTGCAGCTATTCTATTTTGTTGGATTTTGAGTTTGTTTTATTTCAGTCGTGGTTTTCGGCGAGACTTTATTTTATTCAGTTATTTATAATGGTTGGTTTTAGCACTGCTTAATTTATATTGTTCTGCTTGAGTTGTATATGTTTAATAAAGATAAAATTTGACGCTAGCTTAATTTCACTTAGGTGGTTAGTAATAAAAAGGTTTTCGACAGTGATGCTAAGAATGAACCATTTAAGAAACCTGTTTTAAATTAAATTAAGGCTTGATCACCCAAGGTGTAATTAGGCGGGGTGTCCCAGATGCTATTAGAGCATCACGTTCTAGTGTCCTTAGGATATGTGCGGCTTACTACGATTCTAGCGTATTGTTATGTTGATATAGAGCCCTATTGATAGGTTTGTTGAATAATCCCCGTGTGCTTACAATAACGCTCTTCTGCTATTAGAATTTCATATAAACTGTATACTTATACAAACTTGAATTTTATTTCAGAATGCCGCCAAGGAAGGAGCGAGCCAAGAGGGAAGACACCAGAGATGAGGCTAGGGAGGGCCCTCAGGACCAATAGTGACCCCCACCCCCACCACCAGAGATGATTTCCGCTACCGTGGAGACATCTATGAGGTCCATGGTAGCCCATTTCCTCCAGCCTCAGGAATAGAAACCCGCAGTCCCAGTTATTCATGCCCATCCAGGGAATCCCACTTGGCACAGCATTAGAGAAATCATTCAGAAAGGTCACCCGAAAGAGTTTTAGGGCAGCACGGATGTAGTGATGGCGTGCCAATGAAAGAGAAACACTTAGCGCCACCTACACATGTTGGATTGCAGCGAATTACAGAAGCAGATGTTAGCTAACTTTAGATTACATGGGGCAACTCTACAGTTGTGGGAGTCAGTGACCACTACTGAAGAGAGAGATCTGATGACAATTTCTGAGTTCTTGGTGTGGTTTGACCGCAAGTACTTTTCGCCGACAGTGGAGTCAGAGATGAGGAAGAAATTTAATGAAGTAGCTCAAAGTGTCCGTTCGACAGAAGATGACGAGGAAGAATTCACCCACATGTCTACTTTTGTGCTAGATGAGGTAAGTAATGAAGAAATAAAGAAAGCAAAGTTCATGGGGGGTTTGGCCTGGAGGATCAGGTAGCATTTGATAGGTAACCCTGCACTGGTGTAATACAATGATATCGTTCATGAAGCCTTACTACACTGTCTGGATCATCGCTTCCATATGAAAGGGGCCAAGAGAGGGGAGCCAAGTCATCCAGATAAGGCCAATGGGGGTAGTGCCGATGAAGCACCGCAACAACAGTCAGGTAGTCAGTAGGGGAAAAATTCTCGACAGGGGAAATTTGCCAAAAGGTTCAGGTCCAGATGTTACCAACTTAGCGGGGGAGTTAGGCAAGGACAGCAGGGCCAGAGGAGACCATTTTTGGGTCAGTGTTTTATATGTGGCCCGCAGGGTCACATACAGAAATAATGCCCACAGCAGAACGAGGTTCAGCAGTAGAATGCCCAGCAGGAACATCGGGCTTTGATAGCTCCAGCACCAGCACTGGCCCCACATCAGTAGGGCCAGATGCACTATGGGAATGTGTATAACATCTGGGACGTACCGATGCCTCTACCTCCATAGGCACTACCCACGATAGAGGGTACATCTTCTATTTACTCGCTTAAGAGTTGGATATTGTATAATACTAGGCATTCAATTTTTTTATTAGGGCTAGTTTTGAATGAGCCGTTGTCATATTAGAGATGCCCGGTAGTCCCCTTGTGTGTGAGGAGTCACTAGTGAATTGTGGCACATTGATGTATTCGCTCTGAAGAGGAGTCGATATTATATTTGGGAGATTAAATATTGTGTCAGGATGATAGACTAGAATGTGGAGTAATTTCTGTTATGTTATCCGTATGAGTATGGAAAGTTTTTAAGTGACTTGGATACTTCGTAAATGAGACTGTTAATGCTCCAACTCGTGAGAGAGTCAGTATTAGTGAGTGCGGTAGCAGTAGTAACCTTACTGGGTACGTACATAATTAGTTACCGGAGGGTAGCGAAACTTTTATGTCGCATGAGAGAGAATGGAGGCGTACATCAAGGGTGGTTGCATGACGTGGTATTCTACTACCTTCGAGAATTATGATAATTGAGTAGACTACTTGTTGAGTTTTGGACCGGTTAGCAATGGTTTAGGCTATAGTGGTAGGTATAGCAAGATTTCGGGTCCGCTGTTCCAACATAAGATTTATTTTGATAGGTAACATTTGAAAGAGGTTTTGACCTAGGTATGTGTGTATACATGTTATTATGTGTGGCATAATAGACTAATACGAATACGTGATTATATAGTTATATTTTATCCCGTGAAGTAGGGATGTCTACTGAGGTGATTCAGGGAAGTCAGGGTCATTTTCGAGCGGGGAGAGATAGCTCGGGGTTATTTTATGCAAGAACTAATAATAGTAAGGGCGTGATATATTATGTTGTCTCTTGTAATGTAATAGTAGTCTTATGTTCTTTTGTGTTAGGAAACAGAAATTTGGGGGTACGTACTATGAATTGAGGGTCTAACAGATCCCAACGACCGACAATGTTAGGTTGTAGTATATCAGGGGAGTTCCTTGTTTGGATTTTTCTTTGCAAAACTTAGTGCAACGTTGGAAGTGGGGAGATGTTCGGTCGTTAGTATGTGGGTTGGGTAACCCGATTACTATTTATATATGAGATATGTCTACGGGTTGAAAGTATCTTACAGTTCACGGCTAGTATAGTCGGGTGATATTCGTGCAGTTAAGCACGGGTATAGGGTGTATGGGCGCCCTAGGTAGTTAAATAATTGTAATATTATCCGCGATTAGGGAGGACAGAAATAAATACATAGTGGCCTTAAGAGTAAAGGATTAAGGAAGGGTAGAGAGCTAGGAGTGAGAACTTCATCTGAATTTTGAGGAAAAAATTCCTTTGTAAGGGGAGAAGTATGTAACACCCCATACTTTTGGAGAATCTATAAGTTAATTAAGATTTGGAGATTTAGAAATTATTCAATTATGTGATTTAAATTAAATTAATTTGGTTTAAGGATTAACCTTAAGACTGTAATAATTCAAGGTTGGAATGAAATGATTTTTAGTGACACGAATGATAATTTAGAGGCCGCAGATGATTTCGAAATGGTTGAATTAGTCAAAATAGTATACTCGGGGGTACTAGTCGTGTGTCGGGACATTTTTGGGGCTAAATCGGGCCCATACGAGGGAATTCTGTCCTTTTTACATTTTAGGGTGAGGAGACCCACTAATTTTAGAACTCTAAGTCAGATTATAAGAGTTAGAGGCTAGGGTTAGAGAGAAGAAAAACACACCATAGCCACTAGAGAGAAGAGAGAAACAATTCCAAGGCAAAAAGGATGAAGTGGGAAGGATTCAAAGGAGACTTTCACCAAAAACTCATTGCGAAGAAAGATTGAAGGAGAAATATCATCAATCACCAACAACAATCACGAAATCACACCTACTGGACATAAGACAAGTGGTTTATTGCAAATTTATTAAGTTATAATACCCATGTGTAGGGATTTTTAAATAAATTGTTTTTATTGAAAGTTATTGGAGAAAAAGAATGAATTGATTACATATTGGAGTAGGATTGAATGTAGTTTGCATTTACATTTGTAGAGGACCATTAACAAATGAATTTACATTGGAAATTAGGAATCTGAATCTGGGTTTATGACATATAACCATGAAGAACTAAATTATTTAGGGTTTTGACAAAAGTTTGATTTGAATAGTTTTTGGATGGATTTAGTTAGGATTTGATGATATATTTACGTTGAGAATGATCCCTAAACATTTATAAGATGGTTGGTGATGTTGGGAAGAACTTTCATAAGGTGTAATGGAGTGTTGGATCGTACATACATGGTGAAACGAGGAAGAAGACGACCTGCACATGTTCGATCGATCGATCGACGGTGTCGATCGATCGAAGCCTTTGGTCGATCAATCGATCAAAACTGATTTTGGGCTATTTTTGTTGATTAGGTTTCATTGAATTCCAACGATGAGGGAAAATTTTAGATATGTTATTATACCTATTAGGGGCTTGATAAAGACCAGTAGGGAGTATAATTAGAGTCCGTTATAGCCGTTGAGTGTAAGGTTTGGAATATGGACCCACGGGGATAAACCGATCAAGTCGTGCATCGAAAATGTGAGAATTAAGTTATGGGGAGAGTCGACGTCAATCTAAGGTGTATATCATTAGGTTATAGATAGTCTACCTACTATTATAAATAAAGAGGTATCGAGAGATCTTAGGGTTATGCGAATACTCTGATATGTATGATAGTGAGATAAAGCATTTAATAATGAGTACGGTAAGTATACGGGAGAAAACTACATTGTACTCACGGGAATAATTGGGTTGTGTGAATATCTACTGTTTTATAGGAATACTTGGGGTTGTGAATGCCTATTATGTGTTTCCTTGTGATAGGATTAGTAAGTTTGATGAGACATTCCGAATTATGCTAGATGAAATATTCCGAGCCAGGTTCGAGGGGACATTCCAAACCATGTTCGAGGACACATTCCGAACATTACTCGATGAGACAGTTCGAGCAAGGTTCGAGGAGACATTCTGAACCATTTATCCTTATTGTGTGAAATAGGACCGATAATAAAATGTGTTGTTTTCGGTATATGTGTGCATGGAAGATATACCGTATGAATAATATACTTATGTGTGATAGTAGTAAGATTTCAATATACTTAGGTGGGGTATACCTAAGTTTATACAATATTTAGCTGGGGTATACCTAAATATTGTTTTCAATATACTTAGGCGGGATAGTAGTGAGAATTATTAGTGCATAACAAAAATTGTATAAACTACTTATGGGTAAGAGTGGCTGGAATATATAAGTGGGCAACTAGAATAGAGATAAAATCTACTTGAGAGTGATTAGTAGAGAAGGTAGGTAGTATGCACCTAAGAATGGATTAAGGATGAGAACTTAATTTTAAAGTATTGATAATAAAGTAAGAGTAATGATAATTACTAGACGTCCAGACACACTGTATGGGTTGTATGGGAAAGTTAAAGGGAAACTTAACTAATGACTTAATGTAAATCAAGGGTAGCATTCAGCGTACTGTGTGGGCGGTACTGATGAGATAAATTTTCTGAGGCGTGTAGATGACGGAGACCTAGTTAAAATGGATAGCGATACTAGGTAGGAACCTTAGGTGCGCACGATTGATGAGAGGTGAGGATGCTCAAGAGAGTGTGTGTGATCCTAACATCCAATAACTCATTTTTATTGGGATAAATTACTTGCTAAATATTTTCAAAACATTTTGTGTACTAACACTTCCTATAAAATATTTTAAAAACCTCTTAGGTGTCAAGCCACAGGGACGCCAAGCATGACTTCATTCCAGGGATTTCGGAGCTGCAGCATAGGTAGGTTTTGCAGGGCATTGATTAGACGTTTACTTTATCCTTCCGGATCTAGTGTAGGATCTCAGTTTTAGCACTCTCATTTTGGGACATGTTGTCCACTCGTTACATTTCCAGCTATTCTATTTTGTTGGATTTTGAGTTTGTTTTATTTCAGTCGTGGTTTTCGGCGAGCCTTTATTTTATTCAGTTATTTATAATGGTTGGTTTTAGAACTGCTTAATTTATATTGTTCTGCTTGAGTTGTATCTGTTTAATAAAGATAAAATTTGACACTAGCTTAATTTCACTTAGGTGGTTAGTAATAAATAGGTTTTCGACAGTGATGCTAAGAATGAACCATTTAAGAAACCTGTTTTAAATTAAATTAAGGCTTGATCACCCAAGGTGTAATTAGGCGGGGTGTCCCAGATGGTATTAGAGCATCAGGTTCTAGTGTCCTTAGGATATGTGCGGCTTACTACGATTCTAGCGTATTGTTATGTTGATATAGAGCCCTATTGATAGGTTTGTTGAATAATCTCCGTGTGCTTACAATAACGCTCTTCTGCTATTAGAATTTCGTATAAACTGTATACTTATACAAACTTGAATTTTATTTCAGAATGCCGCTAAGGAAGGAGCGAGCCAAGAGGGAAGACACCATAGATGAGGCTTGGGAGGGCCCTCAGGACCAATAGTGACCCCCACCCCCACCACCAGAGATGATTTCCGCTACCGTGGAGACATCTATGAGGTCCATGGTAGCCCATTTCCCCCAGCCTCAGGAATAGAAACCCGCAGTCCCAGTTATTCATGCCCATCCAGGGAATCCCACTTGGCACAGCATTAGAGAAATCATTCAGAAAGGTCACCCGAAAGAGTTTTAGGGCAGCACGGATGTAGTGATGGCGTGCCAATGAAAGAGAAACACTTAGCGCCACCTACGCATGTTGGATTGAAGCGAATTACAGAAGCAGATGTTAGCTAACTTTAGATTACATGGGGCAACTCTACAGTTGTGGGAGTCAGTGACCACTACTGAAGAGAGAGATCTGATGACAATTTCTGAGTTCTTGGTGTGGTTTGACCGCAAGTACTTTTCGCCGACAGTGGAGTCAGAGATGAGGAAGAAATTTAATGAAGTAGCTCAAAGTGTTCTTTCGACAGAAGATGACGAGGAAGAATTCACCCACATGTCTACTTTTGTGCTAGATGAGGTAAGTAATGAAGAAATAAAGAAAGCAAAGTTCATGGGGGGTTTGGCCTGGAGGATCAGGCAGCATTTGATAGGTAACCCTGCACTGGTGTAATACAATGATGCCGTTCATGAAGCCTTACTACACTGTCTGGATCATCGCTTCCATATGAAAGGGGCCAAGAGAGGGGAGCCAAGTCATCCAGATAAGGCCAATGGGGGTAGTGCCGATGAAGCACCGCAACAACAGTCAGGTAGTCAGTAGGGGAAAAATTCTCGACAGGGGAAATTTGCCAAAAGGTTCAGGTCCAGATGTTACCAACTTAGCGGGGGAGTTAGGCAAGGACAGGAGGGCCAGAGGAGACCATTTTTGGGTCAGTGTTTTATATGTGGCCCGCAGGGTCACATACAGAAATAATGCCCACAGCAGAACGAGGTTCAGCAGTAAAATGCCCAGCAGGAACATCGGGCTTTGATAGCTCCAGCACCAGCACTGGCCCCACATCAGTAGGGCCAGATACACTATGGGAATGTGTATAACATCTGGGACGTACCGATGCCTCTACCTCCATAGGCACTACCCACGATAGAGGGTACATCTTCTATTTACTCGCTTAAGAGTTGGATATTGTATAATACTAGGCATTCAATTTTTTTATTAGGGCTAGTTTTGAATGAGCCGTTGTCATATTAGAGATGCCCAGTAGTCCCCTTGTGTGTGAGGAGTCACTAGTGAATTGTGGCACATTGATGTATTCGCTCTGAAGAGGAGTCGATATTATATTTGGGAGATTAAATATTGTGTCAGGATGATAGACTAGAATGTGGAGTAATTTCTGTTATGTTATCCATATGAGTATGGAAAGTTTTTAAGTGACTTGGATACTTCGTAAATGAGACTGTTAACGCTCCAACTCGTGAGAGAGTCAGTATTAGTGAGTGCGGTAGCAGTAGTAACCTTACTGGGTACGTACATAATTAGTTACCGGAGGGTAGCGAAACTTTTATGTCGCATGAGAGAGAATGGAGGCGTACATCAAGGGTGGTTGCATGACGTGGTATTCTACTACCTTCGAGAATTATGATAATTGAGTAGACTACTTGTTGAGTTTTGGACCGGTTAGCAATGGTTTAGGCTATAGTGGTAGGTATAGCAAGATTTCGGGTCCGCTGTTCCAACATAAGATTTATTTTGATAGGTAACATTTGAAAGAGGTTTTGACCTAGGTATGTGTGTATACATGTTATTATGTGTGGCATAATAGACTAATACGAATACGTGATTATATAGTTATATTTTATCCCGTGAAGTAGGGATGTCTACTTAGGTGATTCAGGGAAGTCAGGGTCATTTTCGAGATGGGAGAGATAGCTCGGGGTTATTTTATGCAAGAACTAATAATAGTAAGGGCGTGATATATTATGTTGTCTCTTGTAACGTAATAGTAGTCTTATGTTCTTTTGTGTTAGGAAACATAAATTTGGGGGTACATACTATGAATTGAGGGTCTAACAGATCCCAACGACCGACAATGTTAGGTTGTAGTATATCAGGGGAGTTCCTTGTTTGGATTTTTCTTTGCAAAACTTAGTGCAACGTTGGAAGTGGGGAGATGTTCGGTCGTTAGTATGTGGGTTGGGTAACCCGATTACTATTTATATATGTGATATGTCTACGGGTTGAAAGTATCTTACAGTTCACGGCTAGTATAGTCGGGTGATATTCGTGCAGTTAAGCACGGGTATAGGGTGTATGGGAGCCCTAGGTAGTTAAATAATTGTAATATTATCCGCGATTAGGGAGGACAGAAATAAATACATAGTGGCCTTAAGAGTAAAGGATTAAGGCAGGGTAGAGATCTAGGAGTGAGAACTTCATCTGAATTTTGAGGACAAAATTCCTTTGTAAGGGGAGAAGTATGTAACACCCCATACTTTTGGAGAATCTATAAGTTAATTAAGATTTGGAGATTTAGAAATTATTCAATTATGTGATTTAAATTAAATTAATTTGGTTTAAGGATTAACCTTAAGACTGTAATAATTCAAGGTTGGAATGAAATGATTTTTAGTGACACGAATGATAATTTAGAGGCCGCAGATGATTTCGAAATGGTTGAATTAGTCAAAATAGTATACTCGGGGGTACTAGTCGTGTGTCGGGACATTTTTGGGGCTAAATCGGGCCCATACAAGGGAATTCTGGCCTTTTTACATTTTAGGGTGAGGAGACCCACTAATTTTAGAACTCTAAGTCAGATTATAAGAGTTAGAAGCTAGGGTTAGAGAGAAGAAAAACACACCATAGCCACTAGAGAGAAGAGAGAAACAATTCCAAGGCAAAAAGGATGAAGTGGGAAGGATTCAAATGAAACTTTCACCAAAAACTCATTGCGAAGAAAGATTGAAGGAGAAATATCATCAATCACCAACAACAATCACGAAATCACACCTACTGGACATAAGACAAGTGGTTTATTGCAAATTTATTAAGTTATAATACCCATGTGTAGGGATTTTTAAATAAATTGTTTTTATTGAAAGTTATTGGAGAAAAAGAATGAATTGATTACATATTGGAGTAGGATTGAATGTAGTTTGCATTTACATTTGTAGAGGACCATTAACAAATGAATTTACATTGGAAATTAGGAATCTGAATCTGGGTTTATGACATATAACCATGAAGAACTAAATTATTTAGGGTTTTGACAAAAGTTTGATTTGAATAGTTTTTGGATGGATTTAGTTAGGATTTGATGATATATTTACGTTGAGAATGATCCCTAAACATTTATAAGATGGTTGGTGATGTTGGGAAGAACTTTCATAAGGTGTAATGGAGTGTTGGATCGTACATACATGGTGAAACGAGGAAGAAGACGACCTGCACATGTTCGATCGATCGATTGACGGTGTCGATCGATCGAAGCCTTTGGTCGATCAATCGATCAAAACTGATTTTGGGCTATTTTTGTTGATTAGGTTTCATTGAATTCCAACGATGAGGGAAAATTTTAGATATGTTATTATACCTATTAGGGGCTTGATAAAGACCAGTAGGGAGTATAATTAGAGTCCGTTATAGCCGTTGAGTGTAAGGTTTGGAATATGCACCCACGGGGATAAACCGATCAAGTCGTGCATCGAAAATGTGAGAATTGAGTTATGGGGAGAGTCGACGTCAATATAAGGTGTATATCATTAGGTTATAGATAGTCTACCTACTATTATAAATAAAGAGGTATCGAGAGATCTTAGGGTTATGCGAATACTCTGATATGTATGATAGTGAGATAAAGCATTGAATAATGAGTACGGTAAGTATACGAGAGAAAACTACATTGTACTCACGGGAATAATTGGGTTGTGTGAATATCTACTGTTTTATAGGAATACTTGGGGTTGTGAATGCCTATTATGTGTTTCCTTGTGATAGGATTAGTAAGTTTGATGAGACATTCCGAATTATGCTAGATGAAATATTCCGAGCCAGGTTCGAGGGGACATTCCAAACCATGTTCGAGGACACATTCCGAACATTACTCGATGAGACAGTTCGAGCAAGGTTCGAGGAGACATTCTGAACCATTTGTCCTTATTGTGTGAAATAGGACCGATAATAAAATGTGTTGTTTTCGGTATATGTGTGCATGGAAGATATACCGTATGAATAATATACTTATGTGTGATAGTAGTAAGATTTCAATATACTTAGGT
Organism: Sambucus nigra; assembly: GCA_949130495.1. Taxonomy (NCBI): domain Eukaryota; kingdom Viridiplantae; phylum Streptophyta; class Magnoliopsida; order Dipsacales; family Adoxaceae; genus Sambucus; species Sambucus nigra. Next base: position 48,490,602 of record OX422224.1, on the reverse strand, counting down.
GGGGTATACCTAAGTTTATACAATATTTAGCTGGGGTATACCTAAATATTGTTTTCAATATACTTAGGCAGGATAGTAGTGAGAATTATTAGTGCATAACAAAAATTGTATAAACTACTTATGGGTAAGAGTGGCTGGAATATATAAGTGGGCAACTAGAATAGAGATAAAATCTACTTGAGAGTGATTAGTAGAGAAGGTAGGTAGTATGCACCTAAGAATGGATTAAGGATGAGAACTTAATTTTAAAGTATTGATAATAAAGTAAGAGTAATGATAATTACTAGACGTCCAGACACACTGTATGGGTTGTATGGGAAAGTTAAAGGGAAACTTAACTAATGACTTAATGTAAATCAAGGGTAGCATTCAGCATACTGTGTGGGCGGTACTGATGAGATAAATTTTCTGAGGCGTGTAGATGACGGAGACCTAGTTAAAATGGATAGCGATACTAGGTAGGAACCTTAGGTGCGCACGATTGATGAGAGGTGAGGATGCTCAAGAGAGTGTGTGTGATCCTAACATCCAATAACTCATTTTTTTTGGGATAAATTACTTGCTAAATATTTTCAAAACATTTTGTGTACTAACACTTCCTATAAAATATTTTAAAAACCTCTTAGGTGTCAAGCCACAGGGACGCCAAGCATGACTTCATTCCAGGGATTTCGGAGCTACAACATAGGTAGGTTTTGTAGGGCATTGATTAGACGTTTACTTTATCCTTCCGGATCTAGTGTAGGATCTCAGTTTTAGCACTCTCATTTTGGGACATGTTGTCCACTCGTTACATTTGCAGCTATTCTATTTTGTTGGATTTTGAGTTTGTTTTATTTCAGTCGTGGTTTTCGGCGAGCCTTTATTTTATTCAGTTATTTATAATGGTTGGTTTTAGAACTGCTTAATTTATATTGTTCTGCTTGAGTTGTATCTGTTTAATAAAGATAAAATTTGACACTAGCTTAATTTCACTTAGGTGGTTAGTAATAAATAGGTTTTCGACAGTGATGCTAAGAATGAACCATTTAAGAAACCTGTTTTAAATTAAATTAAGGCTTGATCACCCAAGGTGTAATTAGGCGGGGTGTCCCAGATGGTATTAGAGCATCAGGTTTTAGTGTCCTTAGGATATGTGCGGCTTACTATGATTCTAGCGTATTGTTATGTTGATATAGAGCCCTATTGATAGGTTTGTTGAATAATCCCCGTGTGCTTACAATAACGCTCTTCTGCTATTAGAATTTCGTATAAACTGTATACTTATACAAACTTCAATTTTATTTCAGAATGCCGGTAAGGAAGGAGCGATCCAAGAGGGAAGACACCATAGATGAGGCTTGGGAGGGCCCTCAGGACCAATAGTGACCCCCACCCCCACCACCAGAGATGATTTACGCTACCGTGGAGACATCTATGAGGTCCATGGTAGCCCATTTCCCCCAGCCTTAGGAATAGAGACCCACAGTCCCAGTTATTCATGCCCATCCAGGGAATCCCACTTGGCACAGCATTCGAGAAATCGTTCAGAAAGGTAACCCGAAAGAGTTTTAGGGCAGCACGGATGTAGTGATGGCGTGCCAATGAAAGAGAAACACTTAGCGCCACCTACGCATGTTGGATTGCAGCGAATTACAGAAGCAGATGTTAGCTACCTTTAGATTATATGGGCCAACTCTACAGTTGTGGGAGTCAGTGACCACTGCTGAGGAGAGAGATCTGATGACAATTTCTGAGTTCTGGGTGTGGTTGACCGCAAGTACTTTTCGCCGACAGTGGAGTCAGAGATGAGGAAGAAATTTAATGAAGTAGCTCAAGGTGTTCGTTCGGTAGAAGACGACGAGGAAGAATTCACCCACATGTCTACTTTTGTGCTAGATGAGGTAAGCAATGAAGAAATGAAGAAAGAAAAGTTCATGGGGGGTTTGGCCTGGAGGATCAGGCAGCATTTGATAGGTAACCCTGCACTGGTGTAATACAATGATGTCGTTCATGAAGCCTTACTACACTGTCAGGATCATCGCTTCCATATGAAAGGGGGCAAGAGAGGGGAGCCAAGTCATCCAGATAAGGCCAATGGGGTTAGTGCCGATTAAGCTCCGCAACAACAGTCAGGTAGTCAGTAGGGGAAAAATTCTCGACAGGGGAAATTTGCCAAAAGGTTCAGGTCCAGATGTTACCAACTTAGCGGGGGAGTTAGGCAAGGACAGCAAGGCCAGAGGAGACCATTTTTGGGTATGTGTTTTATATGTGGCCAGCAGGGTAACATACAGAAACAATGCCCACAGGAGAACGAGGTTCAGCAGTAGAATGCCTAGCAGGGACATCGGGCTTTAATAGCTCCAGCACCAGCACTAGCCCCACAGCAGTAGGGCCAGATGCACTATGGGAATGTGTATAACATCTGGGACGTACCGATTCCTCTAGCTCCATAGGCACTACCCACGATAGAGGGTACATCTTCTATTTACTCGCTTAAGAGTTGGATATTGTTTAATACTAGGCCTTCAATTTTTTTATTAGGGCTAGTTTTGAATGAGCCGTTGTCATATTAGAGATGCCCGGTAGTCCCCTTGTGTGTGAGGAGTCACTAGTGAATTGTGGCACATTGATGTATTCGATCTGAAGAGGAGTCGATATTATATTTGGGAGATTAAATCTTGTGTCAGGATAATAGACTAGAATGTGGAGTAATTTCTGTTGTGTTATCCGTATGAGTATGGAAAGTTTTTAAGTGACTTGGATACTTCGTAAATGAGACTGTTCACACTCCAACTCGTGAGAGAGTCATTATTAGTGAGTGCGGTAGCAGTAGTAACCTTACTGGGTACGTACATAATTAGTTACCGGAGGGTAGCAGAACTTTTATGTCGCATGAGAGAGAATGGAGGCGTACACCAAGGGTGGTTGCATGATGTGGTATTCTACTACCTTCGAGAATTATGATAATTGAGTAGACTACTTGTTGAGTTTTGGACCGGTTAGCAATGGTTTAGGCTATAGTGGTAGGTATAGCAAGATTTCGGGTCCGCTGTTCCAGCATAAGATGTATTTTGATAGGTAACATTTGAAAGAGGTTTTGACCTAGGTATGTGTGTATACATGTTATTATGTGTGGCATAATATACTAATACGAATATGTGATTATATAGTTATATTTTATCCCGTGAAGTACGGATGTCTACTGAGGTGATTCGGGGAAGTCAGGGTTATTTTCGAGCGAGGAGAGATAGCTCGGGGTTATTTTATGCAAGAGCTAATAATAGTTAGGGCGTGATATATTATGTTGTCTCTTGTAACATAAGAGTAGTCTTATGTTCTTTTGTGTTAGGACACAGAAATTTGGGGGTACGTACTACGAATTGAGGGTCTAACAGATCCCAACGACCGACAATGTTAGGTAGTAGTATATCAGGGGAGTTCCTTGTTTGGACTTTTCTTTACAAAACTTAGTGCAACGTTGGAAGTGGGGAGATGTTCGGTCGTTAGTATGTGGGTTGGGTAACCCGATTACTATTTATATATGTGATATGTCTACGGGTTGAAAGTATCTTACAGTTCACGGCTAAAATAGTCGGGTGATATTCGTGCAGTTAAGCATGGGTATAGGGTGTATGGGCACCCTAGGTAGTTAAATAATTGTAATATTATCCGCGATTAGGGAGGACAAAAATAAATTCATAGTGGCCTTAAGAGTAAAGGATTAAGGCAGGGTAGGGAGCTTGGAATGAGAACTTCATCCGAATTTTGAGGACGAAATTCCTTTGTAAGGGGAGAAGTATGTAACACCCCATACTTTTGGAGAATCTATAAGTTAATTAGGATTGGAGATTTAGAAATTATTCAATTATGTGATTTAAATTAAATTAATTTGGTTTAAGGATTAACCTTAAGACTGTAATAATTAAAGGTTGGAATGAAATGATTTTTAGTGACATGGATGATAATTTAGAGGTCACGGATGATTTCAAAAGGGTCGAATTAGTCAAAATAGTATACCCGGGGGTACTAGTCGAGTGCCAGGACATTTCTGGGCTAAATCGGGCCCATACGAGGGCATTCTAGCCTTTTTACATTTCAGGGTGAGGAGACCCACGAATTTTAGAACTCTAAGTCAGATTATAAGAGTTGGAGTCTAGGGTTAGAGAGAACAAAAACACACCATAGCCACTAGAGAGAAGAGAGAAACAATTCCAAGGCAAAAAAGAATAAGTGGGAAGGATTCAAAGGAGACTTTCATCACAAACTCATTGGGAAGAAAGATTGAAGGAGAAAGATCATCAATCACGTAATCACACCTACTGGACATAAGACAAGTGGTTTATTACAAATTTATGAAGTTATAATACCCATGTGTAGGGATTTTTCAATAAATTGTTTTTATTGAAAGTTATTGGAGAAAAAGAATGAATTGATTACATATTGGAGTAGGATTTAATGTTGTTGGCATTTACATTTGTAGAGGACTAATAACAAATGAATTTACATTAGAAATTACGAATCTAAATCAGGGTTTATGATGTATAACCATGAAGAACTAAATTATCTAGGGAATTGAGAAAAGTTAGATTTGAATAGTTCTTGGATGGATTTACTGAGGATTTGATGATCTATTTATGTTAAGAATGATCCCTAAACATCTATAAGATGATTGGTGATGTTGGGAAGAACTTTCATAAGGTGTAATGGAGTGTTGGATCGTACATACATGGTGAAACGAGGAAGAAGACGACCTGCACCTGTTCGATCGATCGATCGACTCAAGAATTTCGATCTATCGATCAAAGCTGATTTTGGGCTATTTTTGTTGATTAAGTTTCTTTGAATTCCAACGATGAGGGAAAATTTTAGATATGTTATTATACCAATTAGGGACTTGATAAAGACCAGTAGGGAGTATAATTAAGGTCCGTTATAGCCGTTGAGTGTAAGGCTTGGAATATGGATCGATGGGGATAAACCGATCAAGTCGCGCATCGAAAATGTGAGAATTGAGTTACGGGGAGAGTCGACGTCAATATAAGGTGTATATCATTAGGTTATAGATCGTCTAACTACTGTTATAAATAAAGAGGTATCGAGAGATCTTAGGGTTGTGCAAATACTCTAAAATGTACGATAGTGAGATAAATCGTTGAATAATAAGTACGGTAAGTATACGAGAGAAAACTACTACGTACTCACGGGAATAATTGGGTTGTGTGAATACCTACTATTTTATAGGAATACTTAGGGTTGTGAATGCCTATTATGTGTTTCCTTGCTATAGGATTAGTAAGTTTGATGAAACATTTCGAATTATGGTAGATGAAATATTCCGAGCTAGGTTCGAGGGGACATTTTGAACCATGTTCGACGAGACATTCCGAACATTACTCGAGGAGACATTCTGAGCAAGGTTCGAGGAGACATTCCGAAAAATTTGTCCTTAATATGTGAAATAGGACCGATAATAGGATGTGTTGTTTTGGGTATATTTGTACATGGAAGATACACCGTATGAATAATCTACTTATGTGTGATAGTAGTAAGATTAGGTGGGGTATACCTAACTATTGTTTTCAATATACTCAGGCGTGATAGTAGTGAGAATTATTTGCACATAACCAAAACTGTATAAACTACTTATGGGTAAGAGTGGCTGGAACATATAAGTGTGCAGCTAGAATAAAGATAAAATCTACTTGAGAGTGATTAGTAGAGAAGGTAGGTAGTATGCACCTAAGAATGGATTAAGGATGAGAACTTAATTTTAAAGTATTGATAATAAAATAAGAGTAATGATAATTACTAGACGTCCAGACACATACTTTATGGGCCGTATGGGAAAGTTAAAGTGAAACTTAAGGAATGACTTAATGTAAATCAAGGGTAGCATGTAGCGTACTGTGTAAGCGGTACTGATGAGATAAATTGTCTGAGGTGTGTAGATGACAAAGACCTAGTTAAAATGGGTAGCAAGACTAGGTAGGAACGTGAAGTGCGCACGATAGATGAGAGGTGAGGAAGCTCAAGAGAATGTGCGTGATCCTAACATTCAATGAATCATTTTTATTGCGATAAATTACTTGCTAAATATTTTCAAAACATTTTGTGTACTAACCCTTCCTGTAAAATATATTAAAAACCTTTTAGGTTTCCAGCCACAGGGACGCCAAGCGTGACTTCATTCCAGGGATTTAGAAGATGCAGCATAGGTAGGTGTTGCAGGGCATTGATTAGACGTTTCCTTTATCCTTTCGGATCTAGTGTAGGATCTCAGTTTTAGCACTCTCATTTTGGGACATGTTGTCCACTCGTTACATTTGCAGTTATTCTATTGTGTTGGATTTTGAGTTGGTTTTATTTCAGTCATGATTTTCCGCAAGACTTTATTTTATTCAGTTATTTATAATGGTTAGTTTTAGCATTGCTTAATTTATATTGTTTCGCTTGAGTTGTATCTGTTTAATAAAGATAAAATTTAACTCTAGCTTAATTTCACTTGGGTGGTTAGTAATAAAAAGGTTTTCGACAGTGATGTTAAGGATGAACCATTTAAGAAACCTTTTTTAAATTAAATTAAGGCTTGATCACCCAAGGTTTAATTAGGCGGGGTGTCATAGTAGAATATAAAAGCATGAGTAGGAGATCCTTCTAAGATGACTGTTTTTTGTTGTTATCAAGGTTGTATATTTAAAATTTGTATCAATGCTCTCTTGAGAAGGGAGCTAAGGGAGTTAGAGAGCCTATCATAAGAGTAAGATCCAATTTTTCAGTGCTAGTGCGTTACCAAGGGAAGGGATATACCTAGTAGAGGACCTAGATTATTGATCAAGATCAAAATAATCTCTACGAAGTGATGGCGGGTTCTGTTAGGGTCGTTAAGGCCATCTACAAGTCCCATGGGACCAGTGGAGCCAAAGGGACATTAGGGGTAGCAATCAGGGTCAAGACTAACAGGTCTGCGAGAAGGACAACCCCAACATGGACGGTGGGGACAGAGAAAGGGGAATGACACAGAGCCTGTCTTATGTCTAAAAAAGTAGAAACGCATGGGGTTGATCTTGTCCGCGGCGAGTAAGGGGATAGGAGCGGGATATCTAGCAAGGGAAACAGTTAGAGAAGTTTTTGTTTTTGTTAGGACGAGGGTGTTATGTTCTAGAACCATTTGAACTGCGAGTGTTATTGGCAATTGAAAGTATCAGTTTTATCCCGATATGATTAGGGTCTATTTTGTGTGACGCGAGTGGGTCACAGTAATGTATTAGTACTAGATTCGCATGATAAACGGATTTAGTGGAGGTATCGTTAATATCACTAGTATGTGTATATTTACCATGGAGTAGTGGGGCTCTCTTTAGTTCCACCTGTAAGGGATCAGGTGGGTACACTTAGATGATATATAGTTTTATGAAGTTAGCTCATTTTGGGATGTGATATTCTAGGTATGGTTTTATCCAGGGTATGGACGGGTTCGCAATGGTGGGCGATTATAGCAAGGCTATCGTGTTCGTTGTGCTGAGGCATGATGTATATTCTTTTTTTGATCTCTCACCTAAAAGAGGGTCCAGATCACGGTGGTATTTTTGAAGTAGACTTCAGAGTACAGTTTTCTAGTTATATTGGATCTTGGTGCGTAGGGACTCTTACCAACAAGATTCAGGGTATATCGGGTTACCATGGAGCAAAGATACTTGGATCATTATTAATTTAGCGCTGAAGACTTCGTGATATTATGAGTGTGATAGTATATAACTCCTTTAGAGATGCGGGAGACAATGATTATACTTATGAGTATAGGTATAGGGTTTGAGTGTCCCGGGTGTTTCTTTGGGTTCTACGAAAATTGATTACTGACAATGCTAAGGAATAGTGCATTGGGAAAAGTTAGTTTGGGCTTTGTTGTGAGATGTTATAGGCATAAGCCTTAATAAACGTCGGGAGTGGTGAAACATCGTTGGATGCTAGGACATCGGATTTTATGATAATTATTTAACGTGTAGAGGAAACACTTTAAGGTGAGAGCTATTATGATATATGGCCAATGGAGTCAAGTAGTGCTGCGAAGGAAATATTGAGAAAACTTTTGCACCACAAGTTAATGGGTGGGCAAATATGGAGAAGAATTAAATCTCAAATTGTGGGGTAATCGAGAATACCTGTATGATCTAGTCACATCGAGAGTGTGAAGTTGAGCTTGAGATAAGAAGGCTGCATACGAGCCGTTAGTGATATTTATGCCAGAATGTTTGGGCTGTAGTATATAGTATAGTGAGACTTTGTGTTCGCGGTTTTGAGATATTATTTACTTGAGTTAGTGATCACTTTAAAGATGGTCTAGTCTATACATATATGTGTATATATGATTATGATGTATGGCATAATAATATGCTGATATTGTTAATAGAAATCCCGGGGAGTAGGAACGTTACTAATGTTATTCATGGTGAATAGACTTATTGTCGATCGGGGAGATATAGCTCAGGATTTATTTTTGCGCAAGGATAGTAGTGATAGTAAGGGCACGATATTATGTGTTTTCTTTTGTAGCATAAGAGTTGATGTGTATACTTTTATTTCAAGAAACGAGTATTTATGGGTGTGTGCTATGGACTAGGGGACTAAAGGATCTCAACGACCAACAATGTTAAGTAGTAGTGTAACGGGGGGTTTCTTGTTTGGATTTCGCTTTGCGAGACGTCCCACGTATGAAACTTATCGCAACGTTTGAAGTGGAGAGATGTTTGGTCACTGGTACATAGATTTGGTACCTTGGTTAATATATACATATGTACACTGTGAGATAAAAGTTATAGCACGATTTAAGGCTGGTAAATGCTGAGTATTTTTTGTGTGGTTAAGCATGGGTACAAGGTGTATGGGCGCCCTAGTTAACTAGATTCTCTTAAGAAATATGTGTAGTGATCGTAAGGGTAAGTTATTAGAGAGTTAGCCGAGGCTTGGGAGTACTAGGATTGTCTGTATTTCGAGGAGGAAATTCCTCTGTAGGGGGAAGTATGACCCTGTAAATTCTAGAACTTTTAAATTAAATTATTTTTGGGAAAAATAAAATTTATTTTATTGGGAAAAATTAATTTATGATTTAGAGAATTTAAATTAGAGGATATATTTAATTTGGCAAGTTGAGACTTAATTATTCAAATAATTTTTGTGTCCCATTTTTGTGGTAAAAAATTTGAGAATGTTATAAAATAATTCAGATGGCAATTCTGAGTGCGCGGTTGAGTCTGGATGGGTCGAAATAATTCAAAAAGAGTACCTATGTGTAGTAGATGAGTCTGGGTGTACTTTTAGGCATATGTAAGCCCACATAAGAGTATTTGGGCCATTTTATAAAGCCCGCAATCCTAAAAATGGGATTGAGTTATTAAACCATAAAAGTGGGAGGATGTGGCAGTTATAACACATTTTAAAAATCCCAATTGAGAGAGAGAAGAGTGGGGAGAAACCATGGAAGCCAAAATCAAGAACAAATGTGTGTATTCTTCACCAAATAATCATCATATACACTAACGGATTCAGACCCTACGAACCCAAAGGCAAGTGCTTAAGCTTGCTTTTAAATTAATTGCGGATTTCTATTCATATCATAGTGGGTGTGATAAGATGATATGGTTTGGGGGTTAGTTGACATCTAAATTGACTTTTGATTGGTAGGATTGAATTGTAGAACAACTTATTGAATTTGAAGAAGCCTATGAAATTGGGTAAATTATCCCGTCATTTTAGAAAATATTTTGCGATGTTTTGGCTCCAAAAATGGCTATTATGTTCACGTGGCCTCGTGGAAAATTTTGTTTTCTGCATTTTGTTCTCTGATACTTTTTCTCCAAAAACGGCTTCAAAATGCCTCAAAATGGCATTTTAAAATTTTGGGCAGATTCGTGGGACAAATTTTAAGAAATGTTATTTTTAGTTGTTATTTCGTTGGAGGTTGCCTAAATTGATTGATTGTGATAGTTTTTCTATTTAAAAACATTAGGCCTGAAGTGGAGATTAAGTTTACATAAAGTGTGACAAGTAATTATCTGGATAATTGAGAAAATAATCCATAAGGGAATTAAGGTTGAAATTGAGTAAATTGAAAACCTTAGATTAATAAGTGTGCAAAATTTAATAAGGAGAATTAGAATAATAAATTCTAAATTTTGTATTTTCGGGCCAAGTGAGCGAGTCCAAATATATTGGTTGGGCGACGTGAAGGTAACAAATTAATTAATGCATAGTTAAATAAAGTTTAGAGTCAGGAAAATTGACTCGGATATTTTGGGGCTAGTGCTGCGAGTGCTTGCGCACGGATTTGGTCGAAATAATTTATTATAGGGTTATATGATAAATGAGGGAATTTTCGAAATAAAAAGGGAATTTACCTTAATATGTTGAATGTAACACCTCGCAAATTCAAGGACCTTTGATTAAAATAATATTTTGGGAGAAAAAGGATTTATTTTATTGGGAAGAATGGAATTTGTGATTTAGGACAATTTTTAAATTTAAGGAATTCATTAATTTGGCGAATTGAGGTTTAATATTTTGGATATGTATACTTTTATTCCGAGAGGAGGGTATTTGGAATAATATAAATGTGGGATTAAATTTATATTACGGTTTAAGGGTTGGCAAAAGTCAGGTTTCGTTTCGCGATGAAGCACGAGTATAGGGTGTATGGGTGATATGGTTAATTACATTCGTTTAAGAACTTTGTGTAGAAATGCTAAGGGTAAGTGATTGCGGGGCTAGTTGAGACTGGGAGTACTAGGCTTGTCCGAATTTCGAGGAGGAAATTCCATTGTAATTGAGGAAGTATGTAACACCCCGTAAATTCAAAGACCTTTGATTAAAAAAAAAATTTGGGAGAAAAAGAATTTATTTTTTGAGGAGGAATTAAATTATTTATTTGGGACAATTTTTAAATTAGAGGAATTTTTTAATTTGGCGAATTGAGGTTTAATATTTTGGATTATTTTGTGTTGCATTTTGAGGTCAAGAATTTGGAGAATGTTATAGTTTAATTCGGATGGCAATTCGGATGGCACGTCTGAGTCCGGATGGGTTGAAATATTTGGAAATGAGTGGCCATAGATATATATTAGGCTTCAGAATTTTTGTAGACACATTTGAGCTCCCAATTAATTTTTTGGGCCCTTTTTAGAAGGCTTATAAGCCCAAAAATGGGATTAGAGTTAATAACCCTAATTGAGAGAGGGTAAGGAAACATGAACGCATTTTACAAGACCAAAATTTGGGAGAGCCTTAGAAGAGTACTATTAAAAGAGAATTTGGAGATTTTGGGATGTTTCTTCAAGAACGAGGGAAAATCGTTGAATTCAACCCGTCTTCTTCATCAAAGGACTTGATTCTACAACCCTAAGGCAATTAGTTTAACTTTGATTCGTTAAATTGCATTTTCCTATTCATATTAACGAAGGTGTGAATTAATTAATATGTTAGGGTTTGTTCTACATTAGAATTTGGGGATTTCATGTTTGGGATTTATAAATTTGTGGAGATGATAAGATTTTGTTGATTTGATGCCCCAATTAGTGTAAATGATGTAGTTAAATTGAGTAAATCCAATGGGTGGATTTGGAATGAAATATGGGAATGTTTTGGGGTATAATCTGTAAAGAATTAGAGGTTTTAAAGCTTTAATGGTGAACTAGTTTTTTGGGCAATGAAAGAAGAGAGAGAACACCAGGGTCATTCGAACGACCTGGTGTCTAGTTCAAACGAGAGTGAGTGTCGTCCGAATGACAAGGCTGGTCGTTTGAATGCCCTAAATAAATCTGACAGATTTATCCCCTTCCCCTATTTCAGACCTGATTGTTATTTTGTGATGACCAGTTCCTGTGTTGGATGAATCTGAATTTATGATTACAATTTAGGGTTTGAATTTGTGAAAATCACCCGTGGATTAAGTAGAGGATAAATCCAATTAGAGAATTAAGGTTTATAATTGAGTGATTTGAAACCTTGTTAATTAAGTAGGCAAACTTAATTTAATGAAATTGAATAATGAATTATGAATTTTGAATTTCAGGTCAAGAGAGAGATAGTCCAGGTATATTGGTTGAGTGACCCCAAGAAAATAAAATTAAATAGTGATTGATTCATTTGAGTCGGGATATTGACTCGGGTGAAATTTGGACTAGTGCTACGAGTGCCTAGGTGTGGATTGGTTCAAGTTAATTTATTATAGGGTTATATAATAAATTAAGGAATATTCAAAAATAAAAAAAGGTGATAACCTTAATGTGTGGAATTTTAGGAATACGTTCTACAGCATGAGATTTCGGGTGGATAGTGAAAGTCCGGGTAATTTAGTTGGGTGAAAAAACTTGAGTAATATATAAATAATTGTGTGAAATTATGTCAATATGAAGTCGGTAAATAGACTTGGAAAGGTTAGGGCAATGTTACAGATGTTTGTACACGGGAAGCCTGAATTTAATATATATATATATATATATATATATATATATATATATATGATTTATAAATATTTGTGTGAATAATATATATAGTAAACCGTACCCATTCTAGTGCTATGAGGAGAGGTTGCTTGATGTGGGTGAATCCCATGGCTAGTGAATGCGGGGTGAGTATAGTCCACAGGTCATAGCGTTCGAATTCAGGAGTGAGTCATTTGACTGTGCTTGAATCTCACTACCATGGGAAACTATGGCCGCCTCCACAGCGTTTGTACATTTTTCTGAAATGGGGAGCTAACCGTGTCAGGGTTTCGGGTGGATGAGTATACCTGATTATGATAGCATCTAGAGAACACCCGATGAGTGCCTACTCGGGGGATAGTTATATATCTATGACATGTATGTGTGAATATTGTAGTATGATTACATATATATGGTATAATTATACACGGGTAAATACAGGATGATAATTTTATTAATTCTATAACTTGTGAGATGGCTATATGGTATTAAATGGGAATTGATTTAAATAAGTTAGTGTGATTAATAACTTGTAAAATGTATAACTAAACTCACTCGAGAGAGAGTAGTGGTAAAAGTATTATATGGATATATATATATGACAAGACTAGTTACGAGATAGATAGCTAGATGGGTCATGTATAGGTACGCTAGGCGTCCACATTAGTAGGGGGTGAGGTGTCCTCAAGAGAGTGTGCGACACTAACTTCAATATGAAGAGCATTCATGAATTTTAATTTGCTGCATTAAAATTCACTTGCTAAATATTTTCAAAATATTTGGGTTCTAACCCTTGCTATAAAAATATTTTCAAAACCTTTTAGGTGTCTAGACACAGGGATGCCCGAATTGTTCTATTTCAGGATTACTCAAATGTGGCACATGTTGATGTTGAAGGAGTCTAACTTAGTCGCTTCAGTCATTTCATTCCTACAGTAGGATGCAGTTGGTATTCCATTTGGGCATGATGCCCTAGTTGTTCCATTTTATTTCAGTTAGATGATGTATTCAGTTATTCCTCTTATGTTTTATATTTGGTATTTTATTTTTAGTCGGTGGTTGTCTCAGCAAGGATTACACTTATTCCATTTTGAGTATTGTTCGATTCAGTGAGTGTATGATGGTAAGTTATATATTCTTTCGCATTTTTTTATATTGGGTTGTTAAATAAAAAGAAAAAATTTGGCACCATGTCTTTTGAATACTAGGTGGTTAGTATGTTTTAAAAAGTTTTCCACACTGATGCTAAGAATGAACCAGATGAGATTCCTGTTTAATTTGCTATAGGACTGATCACCCGGTATTTTATTAGGCAGGGTGTCACATGGAATTTGAGGAATAATTTCTACAAGATGAAATTTCGGACCAAAGGAGGGAGTCTGGGTAATTTAGTTGCGTAACACAACTGGAGTGAACAAAATAAATAAATGTGGGGTTTATTTAAATTGCAAGTCAGTATATAGACTTGAGAATGTTAGGCTAGTATTAAGGTAAATTGTGCACGGAACACAACTTGAGTGAACAAAATAAATAAATGTGGGGTTTATTTAAATTGCAAGTCAATATATAGACTTGAGAATGTTAGGCTAGTATTAAGGTAAATTGTGCACGGAATAGCCTGAATTATATATATATATATATATATATATATATATATATATATATATATATATATATATATATGCGGTGAGTGTTTAGTACATATATATTGGTGTTCTTTATAAATATTAGTGTGAATATATTTATAGGAATACATACCCCTCTAGGTTTCGCGATCTGGGTGAATCCCCTGGGTCAAAGAGAAGGGTGAGTATAGTCCCCAAATCATAGCATCTATATTTAGGGGTGAGAGGTCTTGGCTATGATTCTTTTTCATTTCCGGAGGGAACTATGACCACCTCCACGTCGTTTATTTTATTTCACTGATTTGGGGAGCTAACTGTGTCAGGTTGTCCCGGTGGATGAGTATACCTAGATTGATAACATTGTAGAGAAACATCCGGTGAGTGCCTACTCTGGAGGATGGTTATATATTTATGGCATGTGTTTGAATGTTGTAATATGATGATACGTACATATGGTACAGGTCTTTATATACGGGTAAAATACATGATGTGAATTGTGCTGATTATATATAACACGTGAGAATGTTATATGGTCCCAAATGATAAATGATTAATTAAGTTAATGTGATAAATAACTTATAAATAATATATTAAACATACTCGGGCTAGATTAGTTTCACAGGAAGGATATTATCGAGAACTAGTTACGGGGTAGGTGACTAGGTGGGTTATATAGAAAAGCATTAGGTGTGCACAATATTTGAGGGGTGAGTTGGTCCTCAAGGGAGTGAGACACTAGCTTAAATATGAAGAGCATTCATGCATTTTAATTTACTGCATTTAATTCACCTGCTAAATATTTTCAAAATGTTATACGTTCTAACCCATGCTATAAAATATTTTCAAAACCTTTTAGGTTTCCAGCCACAGGGATGTGAGAATTATTTCTATTCCACGGTTATGCAACTGTGGCATATGTGGATGTTGAAGGATTTTGACTTCGCCGCTTCAGTCACTTAATTCCTAAAGTAGGATTGTGGTGATAATTATGTTCAACACATATTAATAAGAAAATGAAATAACCAAAGCAAATAAATAATGTAAAGAATGCCAATTACACGAAATAATATTTTCGTGGTTCAGCAAGAATGCCTACGTCCATGGTGGAGCTCTCAATATTATTTCTCTATACTCCAGGGAGTCTTTCACAGGAAATACAATGCGTTTCTTTTGCCCCAGGCTTAAGCTTTGTTATATACATGTTTGTTCTTGGGGAGTGGGGGTGTTGGATTCCCCCACGTCAATCCATAACCCCTAGAATATTTTCATGCGGGATTATAGGGACTTGACTGAGTCCTTACCGAATTGGTAGGGATGCGAGGCTCCCAGACTTTGGGCCTTTACTGGGCTACTCGTCTGGGCCTGTGGTGAGAAATCGAGGTACCCACAATTGCCCCAAAAGTTGTTGGGCCATAATTTGGGCTCAATAATTTTAAATGATTTGTCATAATGACTATCTTGTAAATTGTGCAATTTTTCCCAAAATTGAAGCGCTTCTTCTAAACTGATTTAGGCAGCAGCCCACTTCGTGCTTCGTGCGCTATGATTGGAAACGTTTAAAATTCCCTTAGAGCAGTGTTTCCTTATTGTCGTTTCAAGCTTTCTCATATTTTCTCTTCCTCTCTAAGCTTCCATTGTCATGCTTCTCATTCTCAAGTCTTCGTCTCCCAACTTCACTGTTCCTCATCATCTCTACTTGTGACTTTGCATCGTCCCAAGATAGGTTTTCACTTCGTAAGTCCCTCTTGCTTTTCTCTTTGATTTTTCTTTTAACATTTCTTCGCATTTGTAGTTAGGTTTTGTAAATGGCAAAAATAAACAATAGGTCGGTAACCGAATTTAGGAAGTATTATAACATCCCAGATTGGGTATACATTGAGTGCGCCCCTGTCCCTAAAAATGTTAAAGAAATAGAAGATGCTCACTGGATTCACGTTCTCTTACTGTCCCAAGGGGGTCTCACTTTTCCTCCAAGAAATTTGATTTTGCATTTCTTTGGTTATTTCAATATTGTCCCCGCACAGTGTTCTCCAAACGTCTGGAAGATTGTTAATGGTGTCCATAGAATAAATCAGCTCTATGGCACCAATTTAGGGCTTGCTGAGATATGCTTCTGTTATTCTTTCTCGCGAACAAGTTCTGGTCTTCTTTACCTCAAGGCCAGTAGTCCTTATAGGGTATTGGTAGTAAATCTACCTGATTCCCATAAGGATTACTGGCAAGAGATTTTTTTTACTAGAAATTGGAATTTCCTCCCCATACTGAGGGGTCGAGGTCTGACAGGTTCATGGTCCCCTTTTATGGGTAGGAGTTCATAAGTAGGCTTATTTTTTTTCTCTGCTCCTCGATCTTCTTGTTAATGAATGATTTCTATGATATTCTTCTCTCTCTCTTTTTCAGTGAGGAGAATGAACTTGGAACCTGCTATCAACGAGGTTCGAGTTACTGAGTTGGTCAAGGCCTGGAATATCAGGGATCTCTTGGCTGACGGTGAACATCCTCGATCAGTGGCTTTTCTCTTCGAGTAAAAGAACGTTGGGTCTAGCTTTATTACGCTACCTGTAGACAGCATCCCTGAGCTAGACATCATTGAAGAAGTTGTTGCAGATCCTATCCAATTAGGCGAAGAAGATAGAAGCTCTGGTGAGGATAGCGAAGGTGATAACGAGGACGGTGTTGAATGTGGTTCCAGCGAGGAGAGCTCTAGTGGCGAAGGATCTTCTAGCTCGAAAGAGGTTTCAGAAGATCGGGAGTCTTCCAGTAAGCCGAGCAGTTCCACCGAGGAAGATATGGTTCCTCCCAGGAAGAATCTGATTCGAGAAGATGATGATGATGTGCTTCTTTCTAGGAGGTTAATGAAGCAGAAGTCTGGTAGTGGGGAAGTTGCCACTGGTTCTCAGCCTACTTCCCATGAGTAGGAAAAGAAGTGGAGGGAGGAAGAGTAGTTGAGAGAGAGAGAGAGATAGAAAGGAGGAAGAGGAGAAGAAGAAGGTGGAAGAGAGGAAGAAGGTTGAGGAGAGGAAGAGAGCCGAGAGGGAGAAGAAGGAGAGGGAAGAGGAGAGAATGAGAGAGGATATGAGGACGAATGCACGGTAAGCTCTGGTGCCCATGTCTGCTTTGCCTGAGGGGGCCTCTGTTGCCCTCTCTCCTCAGTTGGCCCCTGCATTGCTTGAAAGAGGAATTTTGCCTAGTGATCGTCAGAAGGCGATGGGGACTGACCAGTTAGCTCAGGAGGTGAGTCAGAGGCTTGCCTTGGTAAGTCTGCTTTTGCTCCTTTGTGCTTACAATATTATGTTTAGTGCTTCTCCATGCTTGCAATATTCTGTTTAATGTTTCTCTTCTTTGCAGTTTGTGACTGATTTTGCCGTCCTCTATCGTACTCGCGATGATCTGGTGAGGGGGAAGGATGATCTAAAAAAGTAGATTGATGAGATAAAGGGGAATAATGTCAAGCAAGAGGCCAGCTTGAAGGCTACCAATAAGGCCAAGAAATCCTCCGATCTCACCCTCGCTGAACCTAACAAAGCGAAGGAGGTGGTGACCAAGGAGCTTAATGAGTTTATGCAGTCCTACTACCTGGTATGCATGAGAAAGATTACTGTGGTAGAGGAAAATAAGGGGCCAGCAACAAAGGTGGAGAAGGAGGAGTCTAAGGTTACCACCCTCAAGGACAGTTCTTAAAAAGCCAGTTGGGTTGCTGCGTATGAAGATGCCGATGTTCAGATTGGCTATATCAGCCGGTTGATTTTTAAGAAGGGCTGGAACAAGGCTCTTTTGTTTGCTGTAGTGGACATCAATTGTCCCTTATTTAACGAGCATAATCTAGGTCCAAAGCCCATTATGGATGATGCAACTTCCTCGACCATTGACAGTGGTGTTCCTACGTCTCTTACCATTCTTGCTGATACTCCCTCCGTTTAGGGAACAGTAGTTGCTCCATCTGAGGGAGGTGCTCCTGCTGCTGTTGATAAGGGAAAGAAACTTGTGACCTCTGAACAAACTGAGGTTGTTAGCTAGCCTATTTTTAGGCCTTCTTTTTTATTTTTTACTTCATTTGTACTGTTATTTTTAATTACCGATGTACTTGGACCTCTTTATTTGAATGAAATGAAAATACTTTCCCTTTTGTGTACTGATTCTTTTGCTCTTAAATGCTTGTATGGCCTGTAGTTGATTGATTTAGATGAGTATATACCTGCCACTTCTCAACTGGGAAGGATCATTGGTCCTAATGTGAGCAATCAGGTTCGTAAAGCCTTCGTTAGGATTTGTAAGTCTCTCAAGTCGAGTAATAATAGCTTTAAAGACCAGTCTAAGCTCATCGCCAAACTGAAGGATAGACTTCAGGATATGGAAGAAGTTGGTGCCTTTGTCCAAGAAGAAGTGAACACTTTGAGATCTAAGCTTCTAGATGCCTCCGAAATTAATCAAGTCGGAGAAGTTCTTAAACAGGAGAACGAGACTCTGAGGAGGGAGGTGTAGCGACTCAGGGATCATGCATCGAGCGTCGCACCTCGAGTTTTGTTAAGTTCCTCTTTATCGGTTGTTCCATGATCTGGAATAGGGCCGAGTGACACCCCTCAAGTTTTGCGAGGTTCTACATCATCGACTGGTCCGCGAGCTAGTACGGATGCAGGGGGTCCAGCTAGGGAGATGGACAAGCTTCAAGAAGATGTTCATCGAGCATACATGATTGTTGCTGGGATTCAAAGATATGTCATACGGATGAGGCATCTATTCAAGAAAGGACCTCGGCGAATGTGGGCTGATAGTTATGACCAAGGTTAGACAGATGATCCAACGAGGTTGACAGAGTTTAAACAGATGTCCTTTACTAAGGGACGGTTGAGCACCCTAAGGGAGTTGCAGGTCCCCAGGAACTCAGTACTCTGGTATCGTCATGAGATCCCTCCTTCAACTCTGAGGCCTAATCCTTTCAGGAGGGACGACCAGTGGGTCCCTATAGATTCTATCCCCAGGCAGCTATTAGAGCCAGATGCGAATGAAGTTGAGGAAGAATTGACCCCTCATTCGGACGACGGACGAAGATCGCAAGTGGCTGATTATCTTACTCAGAGGCCTAATCCTCATTAAGATTTTCTTACTTCAATGTAATTTTTTATAAATGTAACGCAGTAATAAAATATTTATGTTTTGGGCATTTTGCCAACTAAACATGTGTTGTGTATTTTCACTTCATTAATCTTTCATTTGATTATCTTGGCCTCTTCATAGCCGACTAGATTTGTAGAGTTATTTTGTCGTGTGAGTATCCTCCTAGTCCAGTATGCTTATGAGATACCATTATACCCCACTTTACCTTTTAGGTCATGTCGTCACACTCCCTTAGTCCGAAGTATGGCAATAGAGTGGACACACCTGGTGCTGGATGTTCTATCCGATCAGGTTTTTTGAGACAAACATTATTTGGAGGCAAATTCGATTTGGATGAGATGCCTAAGGGTCCCCTGTAGGGATTCATATATTGCTAGGGGAAATGCTAAGAGGTTGTTCATGTTTCATAATGAAAACCTAAGGAGTGTGATTCCCTACTTTTGCATACTGAGTAATATGATTGTTGCTTGGAAAAGGTGTGCAACTTATAAAGTTCATAACGCAAAATTAACACTTTATAATATGTCACTGCCAAACAATCTTTTATTAATTACAAGCAATAAAAAATGAGTTGCCAATTCCAAAAATGCGATAAAAGATGAATGAAAAAAACTAGAAATATAATTTTTTTCAGGTTGGCTGCATTCCATGCTCGGGGTATCTCTCTGCCCTCTAGCGTTTCTAATTGATAAGCTCCATGTAGGTCGTCCCTTGTCACATTGAATGGTCTCTTCCAGTTTGGACCCAAGTTGCCATCAGATGGTTTTACTGCACTGCCAAGAACTTTCCTTAGGATGTAGTCCCTAATCTGGAATGTCCTTGAATTTACCTTTTTGTTATAGTGTTTTGCGAGCTGCTGCTGATAGCACCCTAGTCTTACAAGGGCTAGTTCTTTGTGTTTGTTAGCTAGGTCAAGTTCAGCGAGTAATGCTGCATCATTCTGGCCCTGGTCGACCAAGGTGAATCTCATGGTTGGGAGGCCAGCTTCTATAAGGATGATTGCTTCCATTCCATATGTTAGTGCGAATGGGGTTTCCCCAGTTTCTCGTCATGGGGTAGTGCGATAAGCCCACAAAATGTGTGGCAGCTCTCTCACCCATGCCCCTTTGGCTCGCTTAAGTCATTTCTTCAATCCATCGATTATTATTTTGTTGGAAGCTTCAGTTTGGCCGTTGTAAAAACTCTTGAATGGGCTGCTCTCGAATTGCGTTCCATTGTCAGTGATGAGGGTTCTTGGGATCCCAAAGTGGGTAATTATGTTTTTCAATATAAATCTCATCGTATCTGCATCCCTGATGTTTGCCTGCGGCTCTGCCTCAATCAATTTAGTGAAGTAGTCTGTGGTGACCAATAGATACTTGATATTACCGATAGCGGTAGGGAGAGGGACCACGATGTCCATTCCTTATTGGGCGAAAGGCCAAGGGCTGGTAAGTAATCTTAAGTCGCAGGCAGGTTGGTGGACCATACGAGCATGTAGCTGACATTTTTTGCACTTGCAAGCATATAATCCAGAATATCTCTAAATGTATGGCCACCAGTAGCCTTCCTTCATTGCTAAAAAAGGTAGAGATATTCCTCCAATATGGCTCCTACAGGTTCCTTTGTGGAGCTCGCGCGGCACTTGCTCGACGTCCTTTGGGTGAACACATTGGAGGTAAGGGCTGGTGAATGATCTCTTATACATCTTGCCCTCAGGAGATAAGTGAAAGCGGGAAACTTTGACTCTTATCTAATGAGTAGCCTTCTTATCGTCTGGTAGTGCACCATCCTTTAAATAGTCCCTGAGGGGGTCCATCCAACTAGGTGTTGATTCAACCTGAAGGATATGGCCTATGTCTGTAAGCTCTTCTCTATAGATGATGCTCGGCTGGGCGAGGAAGTGTATAGGTATTGTTCTTTTTAAGTCAGACTCGATTGCTGAACTTAAGGCTGCTAGGGTGTCAGCATGACTGTTTTGTCCTCTGGGAAACTGTTGGACACTTACTTACTCAAAGTTAGAAATTAACGTTTTTGCTAAGGAGAGGTAGGCTACCATTATTCAATCCCTCGCGTTGAAGTCCCGACTTATCTTATTGGAGACCAATTGTGAGTCGCCAAACACATGTAATTGTTTTGCACCCAATTCCTATGACTTCTGCAGGCCTGCAAACAAAGCCTCGTATTCTGCCTCGTTATTAGAGGCTTCAAATCCAAGTCTGATTCCCTTCTCGAGAATTGTATCTTTTGGAGTAAATGAACACAATGCCTACTCCTACCCCCTTTGAGTTAGAGGCTCCATCAACAAACAGTTGCCACACACCTCTTATTGAGTGATTTACCCTCTGGTTCATGGGCTGAGGTTGGTCGCAAGGCTGTTCGACTGTGAACTTCACGATGAAGTCAGCGAGGACCTGCCCCTTGATTGCACTCCTTGGTTAAAATTAGATGTCAAATCATCCGAGCTCGACAAACAATTTTGATAGTTTGCCGGACAGATCCGCCTTCCATATTACTGCTTTAAGGGGGTGTGATATAAGGACGATGATAGTGTGAGATTTGAAGTAATGATTTAGTTTCCTCGATGCTACCACTAGTGCAAAGGCAATCTTCTCCAGTGGTAGTTAACGCTACTCGGAGTCCAATAGGGTCTTTCTCGCATAGTAGACTGGTGTTGAATTCCTATCTTTTCGCACACCAGTGCAAAACTGACGACGTGGCGAGAGATGGCAAGGTATAAGTACAAGGAATCATTCTCTTGAAGTATTACGAGCAAGGGTGGTGTGCTGAGAAAAGATTTGAGCTCTTCCAATGCTCGCGAGCAATCTTGGTTCCATTCTACCATTTTTCTTCTTTCCAATAGCTGGAAAAATGGCTGGCACTTTTTGAAGGACTTCGAGATGAACCTATTCAAGGTGGAGAGCAAGCCTGTGAGCTTTTGTACATCTCTTATTGTGCGGGGAGGCTGTACCTTGTTGATTGCATCGATCTAGTCCTGGTTGGCTTCAATGCCTCTCTTGCTAATCAAGGACCTAAGGAATTTTCCTAAGTGGACACCGAAATAACACTTGGTCGCATTGAGTTTCATTCGGTATTTCCTGAGGATTTCAAAGTTCCTTGATAGGTCTGAGATATGGTCCTCTTTGCGCTTCCTCTTGACGAGCATATCATCATGTTAACTTCCATGCTATCTCCCATTTGGTCTTTGAACATCTTGGTGACCAGCCGCTGGTAAGTTTCTACTACATTCTTAAGCCCAAAGGGCATAACTTTATAACAGTATAATCCGATGGTGGTAATGAAAGCGGTCTTGTCTTGGTTTGGTTCATATAGGGGAATCTGGTGATACCCCGAATATGCATCTAGAAAACTCATTCTCTCGTGAGCTGATGTAGGGTCCACCAATTGGTCGATCTTTGGGAGGGGGAAACTGTCCTTAGGGCATGCTCTATTAAGGTCAGTGAAGTCGATAAAAACTCTCCATTTTCCATTGTTCTTCGGAACCACTACTGGGTTGGACAGCCATTTAGGGAATTGAACTTCCCGTATGGATCCTGCATCCAGTAGCTTTTCTACTTAATTTTTTACATCCTTGGCCTTCTCGAGTGCAGTTCTTCGTGCCTTCTGCGTGGTAGGCCTGAAAGTGGGGTCGACGTACAACCGATGACAAAACACACTGGGATCAATTCCAGGTAGCTCATACGGTTCCCATGAAAAAACATCTAGGTTGCTCCTTAATAGAACCATCAATTCTTTCTTTTCTTTATGTGTGAGAGATGTCCTAATCAAGAAACTCTTGTCTTTTTTGTTACCACCGACTGCGACTTCTTCCAGGTTTTCAATGATTCGCTAAGAGGGGAGGAGCCTGGTCTCCTCCACTTCGGTTCCCCCGTACTTTAGCTGCTATTTCGAAGGTATCAAACCTACTTGCTCCTCTACTTTCTCTTTGGCCTTCTCGACCTTCTTCTTTGGTTTAAGGCGGATGGGTTCAATGAAGCACCTTCTTGACATCGCCTGATCTCTGTTGATCTCCATCACTTCTCACTCTGTCATGTACTTGAGTTTCTGATGGTAGGTCAAGGGGAATGCATTCATTGCATGCATCCACCCTCTGTCGAGGATATCTTGGTATGGCGAGTCAATGTCGACTATCAGAAACTCGATCATCTTGGAGACACTTCTTGCCCTCACCGGCAGCACGATCTTTCCCAATGGAATAGTTACTTTTCCAGCGAAGCCAACTAGAGGGACAATGGCTTCCTTCAAGTCGTCAACGCTTAACTTCAATTTTTTGAATAGTTCGAGATACATCACATAGGATGAGCTTCCATGGTTGACGAGGAACTTGTCAACGTTATAGTTGGCTATCCTGAGCGTAATGATCAAGGCGTCATGATGCAGGGTTCTTACCCCCACCAGATCTTCATCTTTTAATACGATGTGTTTTCTATAACCGACATCATCTGTTCGTCGACGCTTTCTTCACTGAGTCTTTACTGGATCGATCTGAAAATCTTGCATTACTGCAGTAAGCTTTTTTACTTCCATCCGGGCTAAATTCCTTTAAATCTACTTTAGATCAAATTCCCCATAAATCACTTCAAATTCATGGCCAGCATCGTCCTCGAGCACGTTGTTAGGACTTGTGTCTCCGTTGGTAGAAACTTTCTCTGCCTTCTTCTCCACAAACTCGTTCAGGTGCCCGGTCTGGGCCAACTCTTCAAGGTGAGACTTAAGAGCCTTGCAATGCTCAGTCTTATGTCCTCCTTCCTTGTGAAAAGTGCACATCAGCGCGTTGTTTCTCTTTGAGGGATCTCCTCCCATCTTTCTAGGCCACTTAACAAATGGCTCATCTTTGATTTTCGCTAGAATATTATATATTGGTTCTTTGAAGACAATGTTTACTGCCTAAAATTCTTTCGAAGCATCGTTCTTACCTCCATTCCTGGAGCCACCCTTGCCCCCATTCTTTCCTCCTTTCTTCTGGTTTTCGGCCTTATCGTTGCCATTGGCAGCGAGCTTAGCTCGACCATTCTCCCCTGCACTGAGGCGGGTCACATCCTCAACTTTGGCATACTTCTCGATTCGAGCCATCAGTTCATTGATGGTTAGCGGGTCACATCCTCAACTTTGGCATACTTCTCGATGCGAGCCATCAGGTCATCGATGGTTGTGGCCTCCTTGTTCTTCAAGGATTGTTGTAGAAGGCAAGAGGTGGTTAGGATAATCTTAAAAGAGGCAACTGCTACCTATTCCGAGCAGACCTCGACCTTGTTAAACAACTCCCAGTACCTCTTTGCGTAGTCCCGGAGGCTCTCCTAACGCGTCTTCTTCATTGTTAGCAAAGCATCCATCCTCTTTAGATGAGATCTACTGGTAATTAAGGAGCCGTGAAGATCTCGACCAGGGACTCAAAGCTCCTGATGGACCTATGAGGGAGCCTCTCAAACCATTTCTGGGCCACATCATGGAGACTCGAGGGAAAAATTTGACACATTAGTGCATCCCTGTGGTTCCAGAGAGTCATGGCATGCCTGTACTGCCTAACGTGATCGATAGGATCAGTCTTTCCATCATAGATCTTGAATCTCGGAATTGAGAACTTCTTGGGGGCTTCTTCTTCTTCTATATTCCTTGAGAAAGTGGATTTCACCTGGGTCCTGATACCTCACCGAGCCAGCTCTGTGGTCGATCTGGCACCCCGATGTGCTGGGTGCTGGTACATTTCTCTTCGGACCAAATTTCGTATATCCTTATCACCTAGAACTGGGATCCTATAATGACGAATGGGTCACTATTGCTCGAGCAAGTCATCATCAGACTCGTGCTTCCCACTTCCTTGGGATCCGCGTCTAGGGCTCCTTCCTCGGCTGTAAGACTTGCTCTCCTGAGGGCTAGGAGTGCGGTATGGACGTCGCCTAGTGCTGCGATGGACTTCTTTCTCCATCCTTTCCAATCTCCTTTTGAGGCGAGCATTCTTAGCCTATTTCTTACGAGAGGCCTCCCTTTGCTCTTGGATCCTTTCCTTACAGGCATCGATCGACCTGGAGATTTGTGTAGACCTCACTGGTCCCTGACTTTCTTTTGAGGCTTGCCCATCTGGGCCAGCCCTTTGATCTGAACATCGAACTTCCGATCTGATCCTTCGAGGGGCAGGATGTTATTGAATATCCCCTTCTTAAGGGGCATCGTTGATGTGACCATACATTCTAGATTCTTTGTTGGTGAGGGCTTTCTAAAAGGAAGACAAACGTTTCCCACAGACGGCACCAATTTTGGTGACAATTATGTTCAACAAAAATGAATAAGATAAGGTAACCAACAACGAAAATAAAGAATGTAAAGAATGCCAATCACACGACACAATATTTACGTGATTCAGCAAGAATGCCTACGTCTACGGTGGAGCTCTCAATATTATTTCTCTATACTCTGGGGAGTATTTTACAGGAAATACAATGCGTGTCTTTTTCCCCATGCTTAGGGTTTGTTATATACATGTTTGTTCTTGAGGAGTGGGGGTGTTGGATTCCCCCACGTCAGTCCATAACCCCTAGAATATCTACATACAAGATTATAGGGAATTTACTGAGTCGTGACCGAATTGGTAGGGATGCGAGGCTCCCAGACTTTAGACCTTTACTGGGCTACTCGTCTGGGCCTATGGTGACAAATCGAGGTAGCCACAAGGATGTAGTCAGTATTTGATATGAGCATGTCTCCCTAGTTTTTTCATTTGTTTCAGTCAGATGATGTACTCAGTTTATTATTCTAGTGGTTTATGTTTTTTTACTTGGGTTTTGTAGCCGATGGTTTATTTGACAAAGATTTTTTTTATTCATTTTTATGGTTGACTCAGTAATTGTGTGAATTGTTTAAATTATATTCATGTGCAAGTTGTTATTGTTGTTGTTTGATAAATAGATAAAATTTGGCATCGTTTGTTTTTTAATACTAGGTGGTTAATAAGTTTTAAAATGTTTTCGATAGTGATGCTGAGAATGAATCAAATGAGATTCCTGTTTAAATTGATATATGACTGATCACCCGGTATTTTATTAGGTGGGATGTCACATCTACCTTTTTGGTTCTTCTCCTTTTCTCTCTTGGTAGCAGTTACGTTTAGGTCTTTCTAATAACTAATAGGGAGTGGTTTATCTTCCCATAAACACTTATTAACTCTAAATCCCGAGTTGGGTTAAAAATCCAAATTTTGGACTGCCAAATGGACCCGAATCCATACTAAAACTAGTCCAAAAGTCCCATAGCTTATATACCCATGGTCCAGGACCATTATTAAAGGTTTACTTATTAAAAAAAGACCATTTTTAAAGGTTTAAAACACCTAAACGAGTCTGTATACTCTTCGAAATATGTCTTCAATTATTTTATCCCAATAATAGATAATTTTAATTGTGTCACACCTCAATTATGTATTTTATACAACACATGTAATTATTATAAACAATGACATATGTGGGTACACGAACTTACCATTATGGGCCCGGACGAGTAGTCTAGTAAAAACGGCCCAAAATCCGGACCCCTCGCCTTAACTAAATAGAGATACGACTTAGTCTCCTCCTAGATTCTCGTATAGAGATATTCCAGGAGAAGATGATGGACGTGTAGGAGTCAAACACCCCCACTCCCCGAGGATAGACATGTATATAATAAACCCTAAGCCTGGGGCAAAGGGAACACATTGTATTCTCTTTAAACGCTCCCCGGAGTATCAAGAAATAATACTGGCTGCACCACCGTGGACGTAGGCATTCTTGCTGAACCACGTGCATACAGTGTTGTGTGATTGTCATTTTATCTTCTTTATTTTCCTTGGTGATTGTGCTTCTCTCATTTATTTGTGTTTAATATAATTGTCACCACAATTGGCGCCGTCTGTGGGAACGTTTGTCTTCCCTGAGAAAGCCCACACCAACAAAGAAGTTCAAAATATCTGGTCACAGCAGTAATGCTCCTCAAGCAGGAGATATCCAAGAACAACCTTCTCCTCGCAGGATCAGATCTAAAGTATTGTGTTCAGTTGAGAGGGCTCGCCCAGAGAGGCCAGCCTCAGAGGAAAGCCAAGGACCAGCAAGGTCCACGAAAATCTCCAGGCTTATTGATGCCTATGAGGTAAGGCTCCAAGAACAAAGGGACTCCGCTCGCAAGCATGAGGATGAGAATGCTCGCCTCAAAAGGAAATTAGAAAGGATGGAGAAAGATCTCCATCGCAATACTAGGCGACGTCCGTACCGCACTCCTAGCCCTCAGGCGAGCAAGTCTCGCAGCCCAGGAAGGAGCCCTATGAATGGATCCCAAAAGAGTGAGAGGCACGAGTCAAGCAACGACTCTCTCGAGCACCAGTGACCGACTCGCCGATACAGGAGCCCAACTCGTAGTAATGAGAACATACCAAATTTGGTCAGAAGGGAGATGGACCAACACCCAACACATCGCGGCGCAAGATCGACCAGGGAGCTTGCTAGATGAGCTCTCAAGACCCAGATGAAATCCCCTTTCTCAAGGGAAATAGAAGAAGAGGAAGTGACCGAGCATAAATTCTTCAGAATTTAGCCCCTTAATTTAGTGATTTTAATATCTCGATCAATGTAATTGAGACATTTTTATGCCATATCACTCTATTGCCTATTCCTAACAATATTCCCTAGGTTTTGTATAAGTTGGATGAAGTTTTCAGGAATGGAATGCAAGAAAGAATCCAAAAGAAAAGAAAAGATGCAAGCAAGAAATGTCCAAGGGCAAAAGTGTAATTCCATTCAGAATTCGAAAGTAACACCAAAAGGGAAGTTGAAGAGAATGAGTTCACAAGAGCATAGGAAGAAACGACATTCAAATGGGAGGTCTAGATAAGAAAATATGGCCAGTCAAAGCTGCAAGGAAAAAGTCAAAGAAGAAGAGATTCGGACCAATCCGGGTAGGAGCCGGACCGATCCGATCCGGTCAAGTCCAGTGCACCCCGGATGGATGGCAAACCGATGGAAGTAATATCCGAACCGATCCGAGAACAACCGGACCGATCCGGAAGAAAATAAAAGAACCGATCTGATGGATATCGGACCGATCCGGTGACGACCCGGACCAATCCGGTCATGCGAAATCCTAGCATTAATTTGCCATTTATTGTGCCGATTTGATGAGTGTGTAGCTGTGAAACTTGTTCCACAAGCAGGGTTGGAGGCCTACTTTCGATGATTTGTGCTATAAAAAGCCCAGCTCTACATCATTTAGGAAAGCTAGAAAAAAAAGAGAGATTAGGAGGCTAGGGTTGAGAGTTCTAGGTCAGATTTTTAGGTAAAATTTCCATGTTCTTCGTTAGTTGCATGAACCGTAGTTGTATTCTGAATCATAACTCCATTTTTGGTGCTGAATTCAGGTAATATCATTCTATTCTCTTTTGTTTTAATTTTTGCAAATTTCTTACAATGTTCTGCAGTTTCATAATTTCATATGTGAATTTGTTTTTCAACCAAATCATGAGTAGCTAATTTCTCAAGGGTTGGGGTACATGAACTGAATCCTACTACAAATTATTTGTATGGAAAATTAGAAAATAAATGAAAATATTGATTGAATCGTGAATGAAAATCATATATGCATTGTCATATCTTTTAATCTCTCTTGCCCTAGGTACTTGAGATGTTTAAGAATGCTTTGTATGTATAATTTTTCGTTCACCGCTTTATTTTGATCTTTGATTTCATATGATGCGGGCTTGAACCTCATATATGTAATGCTTAGAGATTATAAGGACTGGATTTAATCAAGAATTTTGATTTATAATTGTAGTATTCTAAAGGAGAATTTGTTAAGGATTGAGGGAGTGTACCCTACCCTAATTTTCTCTAAATCTTTAAATCCAAGTTTCGTTGTTGATTTCTAATTGTTTTTCATAAGTAAATTTTTAGAAAGTTTCCCACAAATGAATCATCTTTTTATTTCTTTTGAGAAATCATTTCAAGGTTTGGTAATTCTTCTTGTTATTGTTTGGCAAATTCGATCCCAGTGGAGACGATCCCGACTTACCGGGTTATTACTTGAGCGACAAGGCTTGCACTTGAGCCTAGATAAATACCCACTTTTGAGACAAATATTAAGTCGCGTCAAGTTTTTGGCGCCGTTGCCGGGGATCCGAAATTGTTAAACACCCAAGAAAGTTATCTTTATCTACAAGTGATTTCATAAAAAAAAAAAAAAAAAATTTGCATTTCTTCTCTTGTGTACTTATATGCGGAATTCATCTCCCACCCAAATTCACGAAAATCCTATTGCCGAAGCCAGTTCTAAAAATTCTGAGTCTCCTCATTTTTGGGTTCCACCTCATTCGCCTAATAATTCCATCACAAGTCGTTCTTTGAGTCAAACCGGGAGTGAGAATTCTGAGCCTTTCGGTAGAGATATGTCGGATCATGGTAGTGTCGGTGTTGGTGTTGGAGAGGATGATGTACCATATCAACCCATGAAGGATCTTTTATTTCCGAAGAGAACTGTTACCCCTGGTTGCATTTTACTCCCGTATAATGCCGGTCAGTTCCACTTTCGGAATGGAATGATCCAAATTCTTCCTACATTTCATGGGATGGATTCGGAAAAACCATATCTCCATATTCGAGAATTTGAAGATACGTGTGAGACATTTGGAGACCAAACTTGTCCGCAAGAAGTAATCCGGTTGAAGCTCTTTCCTTTTTCCTTAAAGGATAAAGCTAAAACTTGGTTATGGTCCCTTCCTCCAAATTCTGTTTTATCTTGGAGAGACATGCAAAACAAGTTTATCTCAAAATTTTTTCCACAACACAAAACCAATTCTGTTAAAGCCCAAATTCAAGCTTTTCGTCAAAATGAGAATGAGGCTTTTGATAAGTGTTGGGAGAGATATCAGGAGTTAGTTAATGCGTTCCCCCATCATGGTTTTGAAACTCATCATCTGATTTCATTTTTCCATCAAGGCCTTACTGTAGCGTCTAAACAACTTGTTCAAACCATGTGTGAGAGACCTTTTTGGGAGTTAAGTACGAGCGATGTTGAGGCTCATTTGAAATATGTGGCAGAAACTACCCAAGCAGGGGATACTTCTTATCCCAATGGTCAAAATAGAAATCGACAAGTGTCCAACTTTCCTGCTGCGTCCGGTATTTATCACTTGGACAAGGACACTCTGTTGGATCAAAAATTTGACCAATTAGAGAAGAATTTCATAGATATGCTAGATATGCGATTGAGAGAGTTGTGGAAAAAGACTTAGTCCTGGATTGGGAAAAATGCCATTTCATGGTTACCGAGGGTGTAGTCTTGGGCCACATAGTCTCATCTAGAGGTATTGAAGTTGATCGAGCAAAAATTGAAGTAATAGCTGAGTTACCCCCGCCAAAATCACTTAAAGATGTCAGGTCCTTTCTAGGCCATGCTGGATTTTATAGGAGGTTTATCAAAGACTTTAGCGCCATCGCTAGACCTTTGAGTAATCTTCTCATGAAGGACACTCCATTTGAGTGGAATAAAGCATGTCAAGAAGCATTTGATAAACTCAAAAGCATGCTTATTTCCGCACCTATCATGCAAGCTCCGGATTGGTCACTTCCATTTGAGCTTATGTGTGATGCAAGTGATTACGCGATTGGGGTTGTTCTTAGACAGAGGAAAGACAAGAAAGCTCATGTTATTTACTATGCGAGCAGAACATTATCTGGCCGCAGTTTATTACTCTACCACAGAGAAAGAATTACTAGCAGTCGTTTTTGCTCTCGACAAATTTCGCTCTTACATTGTTGGGTCGCCTATTGTTTGTTTCACTGATCATTCGGCACTGAAATATCTCTTGAGCAAGAAAGATGCCAAACCTCGTCTAATCAGGTGGATCCTACTCTTACAAGAGTTTAATCTCTCGATTAAAGATAAGAAAGGAGTAGAAAACGTCGTTGCTGACCATTTGTCACGACTCTCGTCCGACGTACCTATTGATCCTATTCCCATAGACGAGTATTTTCCGGATGAGAATCTATTTGCTACCTCTTCCCTCCCTTGGTTTGCAGATATAGTCAATTACCTTGTTACTGGAGTTGTTCCATCTAGTTGGAATCCGCAAGAGAGAAGGAGGTTCATTAGTTGGTCACGTATGTTCTTTTATGATGATCCATATTTGTTTAAGTATTGCGCTGATCAAATCATCCGAAGATGTGTACCCGATGAGGAAATCCAAGGGGTAATTCGATTATGTCATTCGGAAGCATGTGGATGTCACTTTTCTAAAAATAAAACTGCTGCGAAAATCCTTCAAAGTGGTCTTTATTGGCCCACAATCTTCCGGGATGTGAATGCTTTTTGTAAGACTTGCGATAGATGCCAAAGAATGGGAGCTATTACTCGCCGTGATATGATGCCATTATCCCATATTTTAGTCTTGGAGTTGTTTGATTGTTGGGAAATTGACTTCATGGGGCCATTTCCCCCTTCTTTTGGTTTTTTATACATTCTCGTCGCTGTAGATTATGTCTCAAAATGGGTAGAGGCTATATCTACAAGGACGAATGACAGCAAGGTGGTGATAAAATTTATTCAAGAAAATATACTTTCTCGCTTTGGTATGCCTAAGGCCATAATTAGTGATAATGGAACTCATTTTTGCAATAGGCCAATGGAGAAACTAATGCGGAAGTATGGAATTGTTCATAAGGTTAGCACCCCCTATCACCCCCAATTGAATGGCCAAGCCGAGCTTGCTAATAGGGAGATCAAGAATATCTTGGAGAAGACAGTTGATCCTACTCGGAACGACTGGTCTCTTCGATTGACTGATGCTCTCTGGGCTTATAGAACCGCATACAAGAATCCCCTTGGGATGTCTCCATTTCGATTTGTGTATGGCAAACCTTGTCATCTTTCGGTTGAAATCGAACACAAAGCGTATTGGGCTATAAAAAGGGTGAACTTCAAAATGGATAAAGCCGGTGAAACACGTAAACTTCAGTTGAATGAGTTGGAAGAAATGCGCAATGATGCGTATGAAAGTGCCAAAATTTCCAAGGACCGAATGAAACGAGCTCATGACGGAATCATTCGTAAGAAAGAGTCTCATTTGGGACAAAAAGTACTTCTCTACAACTCGAGGTTGCACTTGTTTCCCGGCAAATTGCGGTCACGATGGTCTGGTCCTTACATTGTGAAAGAGGTGTTTCCCCATGGAGCCGTTGAGCTAATAGATGAGAAAGGGGGGGACCACTTTTAAAGTCAATGGGCATCGTCTCAAGCCTTATTTGGAAGCCATGGTTAAAGAAGCCGACACAATCTGGCTGTCGGACCCCATTTATGGGGATTGATTGAAAGAAGAGAGAAAGGTCGTCGCACCCCCGACATGTATGGGGTGATTGTTGAACATATGCGTCGTAGGATGTAGAAGTCATAGGGTTGAGAATACGAAGGGTGCGGGTTGTTTTGTTATCAATGAGTTGCGAGGATTGTTGGGAGGGTGTAAGGTTGAAAAATCATATTTGGAGTTGAGTTTGGAAGTATGAGAAGAAGAGAGAAGAAGAAATCTGGAAATCAAAACCGGATCGGTCCGGTAAAATTAAAATAACCGATCCGGTCAACCGGATCGGTCCGGGTAAATAAAAGAACCGATCCGGTGAGGCGGATCGGTCCGTTGCCCAAAACCGGATCGGTCCGGTGACTGCAGATTTAAAATCCCAAGAGACACCTCTTCAATCCACACCCTTTCACTTCACCCAATCCATCCCTTCCTTCAAAATTTCGTCCCCTCATTTCCCACCACTTCATTCCCTCCATTACACCCCCTCATACCTATAAATACATACCTCCCCCTACCCATTTTCTTCACCCCTCCACCTATCTTCTCTCTTATATCTCTATAGTTATCTCCTTCTTTCATACTCATGGATCCTCCACAAAAATATACCTCCATTGAAGTTCTTCCTAACGGAAATGGAGAGTATCGTTCCCGCCAAGAAGCAAATTGGTGCCGCAAGTTTTTCAGCCCTACACGGAAAATCCATATCGAGCGTCAAGTGTTGTGGGATCAACTGCCCAACTCGGTCACAGCCCTTTTCCTATCACGGGGCTAGTGCCATTTCTTTAATGAACCATATGAGGCGGTTTGGGAAAATGAAGTCCGTCAGTTCTACGGATCACTCGTCCGTACCGCTGAATTTGAGTCCCAAGCCTTTGTGGATTCCATACCTATCCCATTTTCACTTGATCTCGTGGCAAGAAAGCTCGAGTCTTTTGGTGTGATCACTCCGGCACAATTTGACTATCCAAGTCCCGATCCCGTCCTCACAAAAGAAGTTTGTATCTCACGAATCCAACCCGGTGCGGTTTGGACCACCGGGACCTTTCCCGTCGGTCGCTTGTCCGACAAGGCACGCATCACCTTTCATATCGTTTGTGCCAACATTCTGCAAACTTCTAATGATTCAACGATGCGGCCGCGCCAAGCCACCATGATATATCATTTGTTCGATCCGGCGACGGTAATCAATTTGGCCCGCACATTTTACGCCGACATCCTTTTTGGGGCTTATGATAAAAAGGGCCGCGCTCCTCTTCCGTATGGTCGACTCATTACCTCAATGCTTCGAGATGCCGGGATTGCGCCAACTCAGGATCTTGTCAAACTTCCTAAACCTTTAGGACAATAGTCCCGCACTCGAAGTGAGCGGCAAACTCAGCTAATCCGTGCGCGGCACGGTGACGATTCTAGTGAGGAGGATGACGATGACGAGGAGAACGTCGCTGAAGAGGATGTGGAAATGGCGGAGGGTGAAGAGGAGGAATATGATGAGGCGACTGATCCGGATTACGTTCCGGAGGATACAGTTTTGCATGAGCGCGTTCTCTCACTTGAGACGCGATTTGACGCTCATGTGTCCTCCTACGAGAGGGATATGAGTTTGGTCCTGCGTATGCAGGCCGACTTATACCGTCTTCAGGCAGGACCCGAGGCCCCTCTTCCTCCGTACTACTACAATCCCTATGATCCAAATGCTCCGGGCACTTCCCATCCCCCACCCGCCCCTTAGGCTCCCATTCCCTTTTTAGGATTTTTATACCTATGTTTGTAGTTTTTGATTACACAGTTGTTTTTACAGTTTGTTTGTACTCTACAGTCTTAATATGATATTGGCTTGTTTTATTTATCGCACTCTTTATGTTGTCTTCTTTATCTCTCTTATCTATTTGATTGAGGACAATGCAAATCATTGAGTTAAGGGGGATGATAGGTGCGTATTCATAAAACTTCGCTTATATTCATATATATGTATTCACAAAAAAAAAAAAAAAAATTGAATAATGTTGAAAAAAATACAAAAATATTTTTGTTCAAAATAAATAAAAATTGGAATTTAAATTTTTCAAAAATATCACCTTTATTCTATTTAAAGTCTCAAATTGTAAAATTCATAATACACCAAGCCAAAATTGACCGAAGATGGAAATTGAAAGAAAATTGATGACTTTACGAATAAGTGTGGAGATTGATCAAACCCGGTGAGATTTTGAGCCTTTCAATTTTTTATGAATTTTTAAATCAATCCGAGTTTATGATTAACTCAAAGTTCTTTACAGCGTTTTAATAAGTCGTTGATGATCTCAATCCTTTGTTTTGATCGGTTATGGGAAATGTGTGAAATGTTATCTCGAAATTCATGCTAAATTATCTCTAAACTTAATTAATCTCGAGATGCATATGGTAATGTGATTAGCAATTTGGACAATGAAGTAGGCCCTCGTTTGTAACCTAAAAATATTAGACATAAAAAGTTGTGAAAAACAAAATTATCCCTTTTGCAACCCAATTTGAGCCTAATAAAATTTATCTTTTCGTTTGATAACCCGAAAAACCCAAATAGCCCGGAATTGTGAAAATTGAGAAAATTTATCAAGTAAGTCCAATTTGTGCAATAAAAAGGGGCAAGAGAAAAAAAGAAGAAAAAGAAAAGAGAAGAAAAAGAAAAGAAAAAAGAGAAAAATAAGCAAATGCCCGAAAAAAAAAAGCACTAATGGACATCATAAGGAAATTTTCCAATTCCGAATAGCCCATGCATTCTCATTTTTACCCTTTACACCTTTTAACCTGAAAAGTCCTAACTGAGTCCGAATGGCGAAATTGGTTACCGCATGGAGAGCTAAGACATGAAAAGATAATAAGAGAGATTAAATGGTGTGAACTAGAGGTGATGTTCCCATTTCCTAATAACTGTATTCCGATGATGAGATCTTTTCACCATAAATTTCCTTCTTTTCAATTTTGTATGCATGAATTTGTGTCCATTATATTTACTCTTTATATCATGCATACCGAGAGAAAATAGCCACATTCCGAGTGATTCGTTTGTGAGTGCATCCGTAAGAATTTGAATCAAAACGAATTTTCGGAAAGTAACGTAATGCTCAATTGGTGGAAATTTGTGGTTGAATTGATGGCTTTGCACACACACACTATGGTTTGAGACAATTGAATATGAATTTATGATGATTATTTTTTTTGAAAAGTTTAAATTGTCCAGTTTTTAGGTATTTTTATTTTTATTTGAGTCAATAAAGAATTTTGTGGGTGTATTCTCTGCAAACCCTCACGAGACAAAACTCGTCCTACTAGGGTAACCTAGAGGTTTAAAGGCTTGTTGCATATGCTAAGTGCAATCGCGTGCCTGCGAAAGTGGAATACTATTTCAATAAAGAAGTTTTCAAGAAATAAATGTTGGTTAGATTCAGATGCATTGCTCGGGACGTGCAAAGTCCTAAGTTAGGGGGATTTGACCGAGCATAAATTCTTCAGAATTTAGCCCCTTAATTTAGTGATTTTAATATCTCGATCAATGTAATTGAGCCATTTTTATGCCATATCACTCTATTGCCTATTCCTAACAATATTCCCTAGGTTTTGTATAAGTTGGATGAAGTTTTCAGGAATGGAATTCAAGAAAGAATCCAAAAGAAAAGAAAAGATGCAAGCAAGAAATGTCCAAGGGCAAAAGTGTAATTCCATTCAGAATTCGAAAGTAACACCAAAAGGGAAGTTGAAGAGAATGAGTTCACAAGAGCATAGGAAGAAACGGCATTCAAATCGGAGGTCTAGATAAGAAGATATGGCCAGTCAAAGCTTCAAGGAAAAAGTCAAAGAAGAAGAGATCCGGACCGATCCGGGTAGGAGCCGGACCGATCCGATCCGGTCAAGTCCAGTGCACCCCGGATGGATGGCAAACCGATGGAAGTAATATCCGAATCGATCCGAGAACAACCGGACCGATCCAGAAGAAAATAAAAGAACCGATCCGATGGATATCGGACCGATCCGGTGAAGACCCGGACCGATCCGGTCATGCGAAATCCTGGCATTAATTTGCCATTTATTGTGCAGATTTGATGAGTGCGTAGCTGTGAAACTTGTTCCACAAGCAGGGTTGGAGGCCGACTTTCGATGATTTGTGCTATAAAAAGCCCAGCTCTACATCATTTAGGAAAGCTAGAAAAAAAAGAGAGATTAGGAGGCTAGGGTTGAGAGTTCTAGGTCAGATTTTTAGGTAAAATTTCCATGTTCTTCGTTAGTTGCATGAACCCTAGTTGTATTCTGAATCATAACTCCGTTTTTGGTGCTGAATTCAAGTAATATCATTCTATTCTCTTGTGTTTTAATTTTTGCAAATTTCTTACAATGTTCTGCAGTTTCATAATTTCATATGTGAATTTGTTTTTCAACCAAATCATGAGTAGCTAATTTCTCAAGGGTTGGGGTACATGAACTCAATCCTACTACAAATTATTTGTATGGAAAATTAGAAAATAAATGAAAATATTGATTGAATCGTGAATGAAAATCATATATGCATTGTCATATCTTTTAATCTCTCTTGCCCTAGGTACTTGAGATGTTTAAGAATGCTTTGTATGTATAATTTTTCGTTCACCGCTTTATTTTGATCTTTGATTTCATATGATGCGGGCTTGAACCTCATATATGTAATGCTTAGAGATTATAAGGACTGGATTTAATCAAGAATTTTGATTTATAATTGTAGTATTCTAAAGGAGAATTTGTTAAGGATTGAGGGAGTGTACCCTACCCTAATTTTCTCTAAATCTTTAAATCCAAGTTTCGTTGTTGATTTCTAATTGTTTTTCATAAGTAAGTTTTTAGAAAGTTTCCCACAAATCAATCATCTTTTTATTTCTTTTGAGAAATCATTTCAAGGTTTGGTAATTCTTCTTGTTATTGTTTGGCAAATTCGATCCCTGTGGAGACGATCCCGACTTACCGGGTTATTACTTGAGCGACAAGGCTTGCACTTGAGCCTAGATAAATACGCACTTTTGAGACAAATATTAAGTCGCGTCAGGAAGCCCCCAAGAAATTCTCTATTCCAAGATTAAAGATTTATGATGGAAAGACTGATCTCATTGATCACGTTAGGCAGTATAGGCAATCCATGACCCTCTTGAACCACCGGGATGCACTGATGTGTTGAATTTTTCCCTCGAGCCTGCATGATGTGGCACAGAAATGTTCGAAAGTCTCCCTTACAGGTCTATTAAGAGCTTTGAGTCCCTGGATGAGCTCTTTACGACCTACTTCATTACTAATAGCTCCCATCCCAAAAGGATGGATGCCTTGCTAACAATGAAAAAGACACCTCAAGAAACCCTCCGAGACTACGCGAAGAGGTACTAGGAGTTATTCAATGAGGTCGAGGACTGCTCAGAGCAGGTAGCAGTGGCCTCCTTCAAAATTGGGCTACCCAGCTCTTCCCTTTTGTACCAGTCCCTGATGAAGAAAGAGGCCATGACCATCGACGACTAGATGGCTCGCATCGAGAAATACGCTAAGGTGGAGGACGTAACCCGCCTTAGCACAGGGGAGAATGGTCGAACTAAGTTGAGAACCATAAGTAAGAAGGAAAGAATGGGGGCAAGAATGGCTCCAATAACGGAGGCAGGAACGATGTGTCAAAATCATTTCAGGTAGTCAACACTGTCTTCAGAGAACCAATTTACAAGATTCTCGCTAAGATCAAAGACGACCCATTTATTAAGTGGCCCAAAAAGATGGGAGGAGATTCCTCAAAGAGAAACAACGCGCTGATATGCGCTTTTCATAAAGAGGGAGGACATAAGACTGAGCATTGCAAAGATCTTAAGTCCCACCTCGAATAACTAGCCCAGTCTGGGAACCTAAATGAGTTTGTGGAGAAGAAAGTATAGAAAGTCGCTGCCAATGGAGAAGCAAGATCTGACAACGTGCTCGAAGACGATGATGGCCCTGAATTTGAAGTAACTCACGGGGCATCTGATATGAAGCAGATTTAGGGGAATTCAACTCGGATGGAGGTAAAAAAGCTTATAGCAGTACAATTAGTCTCCAATTAGATAAGTGGGGACTACAACGCAAGAGATGAAAGAATGGCAGCCTATCTCGCCTTGGCCAAGAGGCTAATGGCCAGCTTCGAGGAAGTCAGTGTCCAACAATTTCCCAGAGGACAGAACAACCATGCTGACGCCCTGGCAGCCCTGAGTTCGAAAATCAATTCTGACCTGAAAAGAACTATCCCCATCGACTTCCTCGCTCACCCGAGCATTAACGAGAGAGATGAGCTGCTAGGCGTGGAACATGTGCTTCGGATTGAGTTAGCACCCAGTTGGATTCCTTTAAGGGACTATTTGAAGGATGGTTCACTTCCAAGCGATCGGAAGACCGCTCATCAGATAAGAGTCAAATCTGCTCGCTTTCACTTATCTCCTGAGGGAAAGCTATATAAGAGATCATTCTCCGGACCTTACCTACAATGTGTTCACCCGAAGGATGTCGAGAAAATTATACACGAGATCCACAACGGAATCTGTGGAAGCCATAAAAGATCGTTAACTTTTCGAGCTATGAAAGAAGGATACTGGTGGCCATATATACAAAAAGATTTAGTAGTGTACGCTCGCAAGTGCAAGAAATGTCAGCTACACGCCCCTATGGTTCACCAACCTGCCAATGACCTAAGATCACTCACCAGCCCCTGGCCCTTCGCCCAGTGGGGAATGGACATTGTAGGACCACTTCCTACCGCCGCCGGCAACCGCAAGTATCTATTGGTCACAACGGATTACTTCACCAAATGGGTCGAGGCAGAGCCACTGTCAAACATCTGAGACGCAGATATGATGAGATTCATTTGGAAAAACATAATCACCCATTTCGGAATCCCCAGAACCATCATCACTGATAATGGAACGCAGTTCGAGAGTGGCCCTTTCTATAACTTCTGTAATGAACACGGGATGAGGCACTATTTCAGCTCGGTGGCGTATCCTCAAAGAAACGGTCAAGCGAAATCTTCCAAGAAAATAGTAATCGATGGGTTAAAGAAATTATTAGAGCGAGCTAAAGGCGCAAGGGTGAATGAGCTATCAAATATTATGTTGTCCTTGGCAGCATAGTAAAATCGTGAGATGGAAAGTTGGGGCCTAACTGGGAGGGACCATTCAAGATAACAAGAGACGATCTGCAGGGAGCCTATCACTTAGAAACGCTGGAGGGGAGAAAGATACCCCGACCATGGAATGCGGAAAATCTTAAGAAATTCTATTTCTAGTTTTTTCTTTCACTTATTACCAGATTTATGAAAATGACAGCTCATTTACTTTTGATCAATAAAAGTTGTTTGTCAGTTTCATTCTATGAGGTTTCAGTTAGATAATATATGTACTTTATAACTTGCACACCCTTTCCAAATGACAGGCACACTACTCAATATGCAAAAGTCTACAGGAGATCCTTAGGCAATTCGGCCAAGTCAAATTGGTCGCCAAACAATGTTTAGTCAACAAAATCCTGATCGGATAGAGCATCCAACACCAGGTGTGTCCTCGCCAATTGCCACACTTAGGCCTAAGGGAGTGTGACGACATGACCTAAAAGGTAAAGTAAGGAAGAATGGTATCTCATAAGCATACTGAACTGGAGGGACACTTACTCGATAATGCAAACTTATCAATCTAGTCGACCAAGAGAGACCCAAGATTATTAAGAAAAGAATAAATGATGTAAAAAATATGGAACACTTGTTTAGTCGGCGAGTTCGCCCAAAATATAAATTTTATATTACTTCGTCACAACAAAAACGGACAACCCATGTATAATCGGCGAGATCGCCGAAAGAATCAATACTACATTGCTTCATTACATATGTCTATAGAGTTACAAGTGGTAGAATCTTAATGAGGTTGAGGCCTCTGAACAAGATAATCAGCCACTTGTGTTCTTCGACCGTCATCTACATGAGGAGCTAATTCCTCCTCGACCTCATTCGCATCTGACTCCAATAGCTATCGAGGGATGGCATTGATGGGGATCCACTAATCATCCATCCTGAAGCGGTTAGGCCTTAAAGTGGAAGGGAAGATCTCATGACGATACCAGAGTATTGAGTTCCTTGGAACTTGTAGCTCCCTTAGGGCACTCAACCATCCCCTGATAAAGGCAAGCTCTTCAAACTCAATCAGCCTCGTCGGAGCATCCACCCAACCTTGTTCATAACCATGAGCCCATACTCATTGAGGTCCTCTCTTAAACAAATTCCTCAGCTGTGTGACATCCCTTTGAAGCCCAACATCAATAACGTATGCTCGACAAGCTCAATCATTTCCCTAGCTGGGCTTCTTACATTTATACTAGCTCGCAGAACGATCGATGGGGTAGAACCTCGTATCACCGGAGGAACGTCGTTATGTCTTGTGCCAGCTCGTGATGAGGAAGAACCCCTTAAAATGCGAGGCGCAGTGCTCGGAGCATTCTCCTTGAGGAGAAACACCTCCCTCCTTAAAGACTCATTTTCCTGTTGCAGAATTTCTCCAACATGGTTAATCTCAGTAGCATCAAGGAGTATTGATCTCAGAGTATTCACTTCCTCTTGAATAGAAGCTCCAGCTTCTTCAATATCCTGAAGCCTGTCTTTCAGTTTAACAACGAGCTCCGTCTGCTCTATGAAACACTTATTCCTTAATCTCAATGATTTGCAAATTCTTACAAAGGTATGATGAACTTCGAGAGTCACATCAGGACGAAGCATTCCTCCTAATTGAGAAGTGGATGGTATATAGTCATCTACATCAATCGACTACAGGCCATAAAAGAGCTGTAAAGGATAAAATGAATCAGTAGACTAAGGCAAAAAGCCTTCTCATTTCATTAATACGAAAAAGGATCAGAGTACATCGAGAAATAGAAAGGAAAATTAAAAACAAAAATAGAAAAGAAATCCTAATGATATATTAGCTAGGGACCTCGGGGTGTTAAAAAAAAGCTGGTTGCTTCCCCTTATCAGCAGCAGTAGGAGCATCTCCCTCGATAGGGACAACTTCTGTCGCCCGAGCAGGAAGGGTATCAATAGGAACTGACTGGGAAGCAGGGTCAACACCTTCGATGGCTGGGGAAGGAGCTTCATTAATGATAGGATTTGGGCCTGGATCGTGCTCATCAAATAAGGGAGAGGTAACTTCCACCCCGGCAGCTAAGAGGGCCTTGTTCCAGCCCTTCTTGAAGTTCAGACGGTTGATGTAGCCTATCTGAACCTCAGAATCTTCATATCCGGTAGCCTACCCGGAGTTATATGAGTCTTACTTAATGGAGGTTGCCTCGGACTCCTTCTCCTTTAACTTCTCGATCAACACCTTGTTCTCATCCACTACCGCCAGCTTGCTCGAGCAGACCAAATTGTAGGCCTGCCATAGTTCATTCAGTTCTTTGACCGCTGTCTCCCTCTCTCGATTGTCTTTAATAAGAGCCAGATTAGAAGACATATGAACAACATAGGATACCTTCAAGATGGCCTCGAGCTCGGTACCCTTCACTTTCAAAGCAGTGTTATGCTTCTCCAGCTGACCATTCTTGTTCACCATCTCGTCGCGAGAGCGATAGAGCATGGCAAAGTTAGTTACAAACTATAAGTAAAAAAAAAAGATATTAGAAGAAAGAAACATACGAAATTTGACGAGCATTAGAAAAGAGAAATAGACTTACCAAGGCTAGCCTCTGACTCGCTTGCAAGGCTAACTAGTCAGTACCTATCACCCTTTGGCAATCAGCAGGAAGGACTGCTCTCTCGAGCAGCGCAGGGGCTAGCTGAGGAGAAATGGCAATCGAGGCCCCCTCTGGCAACGCGGACACAGGCACTAAGACCTGCCTAGCCTTCGTCCTCGCTTCCATTTTCCTCCTCTCCTCCTCCCTCGACTTCTCTACCCTCTTTTTATCTTCAGTATTCTTTTTCTCCTCTTCCCTCTTCCCTCTTCCTCTCTCTTTCTCTCTCTCTCTCAATTTCTCTTCTTTTTTTCTCTTCTTCTCCTGCTCCTGAGCAGCAGATCGAGAACCAGTGGCAAGAGGCCCACTGCTGTATTTCTACTTCTTCGACCTCTGGGCGAGAAGCACATTATCATCATCATCATCATCATCATCACGGATCAAGTTTTTCCTTGGGGGAACCATTTTCTCGCTACAACTGATGGATGTGATTAAAGGTTCTTGGGCTTCAGAAACCTCTTCTGAGCTAGAAGAATTGTCACTGCTGGAGCTCTCCTCACCAGAACCACCTCAGTACCTCCTCTGATATCCTTCTCAGAACTGCTCTCTTCCTCGTCCAACTGAATGGGAACGGCAGCAGCTTCTTCAGAAGTATCAAATTCAGGAATGCTATCCATGGGCCTC
This sequence comes from Sambucus nigra, assembly GCA_949130495.1. NCBI lineage: Eukaryota > Viridiplantae > Streptophyta > Magnoliopsida > Dipsacales > Adoxaceae > Sambucus > Sambucus nigra. The sequence continues at coordinate 48,447,706 of OX422224.1, read as the reverse complement.
GCAAAAAAACTTGACCCAATGTTCTTGTACTCGAGCAGGAAAGTAGCAGACCGAGGATGTTCACCGTCAGCCAAAGGTTCCTTGATATTCCAAGCTTTAATTAACTCGGAAGTTCGAACCTCGCTGAGGGCAGGCTCCAAGTTCTTTGCCCTTGCTGAAAAGAAAACAAGAAAGTGTCAGAAAAATCACACATTAACAAAGAGATCAAAAGGGGCAGAGCAAAGACTACCTATGTACTCTTCCCCATAAAAGGGAACAGTGAATCTATCAGACCTCGTCCCTCAGTCTGGGGGGAGAACTGCCAATTTCGAGTAATGAAGCCATCTTGCTAGTAGTCCTTGTGGGAATCAGGTAAATTTACAACCAATACCCTGTCAGGACTCCTGGCCTTGAGATCAAGAAGACCAAAGCTAGTTCGAGAGAAGGAATAACAAAAACAAACTTCGATGAGCCCTAATTTAGTGCCATATAGTTGATTTATTCTATGGACACCGTTGATTATCTTCCATACGTTGGGCGAACACTATGTAGGGACAATGTTAAAATAACAAAAGAAATGAAGGAACAAATTGTTTGGAGGAAAAGTAAGCCCCCCTTCAGAAAGCAACAAGACATGAATCCAATGAGCACCCTCAATCTCTCTAACATTCTTAGGGAGAGAGGCGCACTCGATATCTACCCATTTTGGGATATTATAGAACTTTCTGAACTCAGACACTGATCTAATACCTATCTCTGACATTTGTAAATCCAAAATTGCAAATTTAGAGAAAACTTAACAAGGAAAGCACAAAGAAAGAGCAAAGAGGACGTACGAGATGAAAGTTTGACTTGGACGATGCAAGATCACAAGCCCAGATGACGAGGGATATTGAAAGCGAAGAAAATGATGGCCTGGAGAAGAAGACACAACAACTAAAACTCACAGAAGTTGAGTGAATGCAAAGAAATTTGAAACGACAATTATGGAACGCTGCTCCAAATAGCTTTTAAATGCTCCCAATCATCGCGCACAGGACACGAAGCCACTGCCGCCTAAATCAGTTCTCGTCTTTGGGAAGGGTTACACGATTTACAAAAATGCCATTATGGCAAATCATTTAAATTTATTGAGCCCAAATTGTGACCCAACAACTTTAGGGACATTTGTGGGTAAACAAACCCAACCAAATCATTAGAGGAACAATCTGCTAAAACCCACTTCACGTCGCTCGAAAGAGGTTGGGGCTCGTTCGCGCGACATAATACGTCGCTCGAACGACATGCGTCGTTGAGGGACCACTTATCTTCTTTACCACATTGTTTACAATCCGTTCGTTCCAACATCAATCTCAACCCAGAAATAGTCCATACGAAACCCAGAAAGTGCATATACAGAAACCAACTTCTACATCAAAAAAATCAACCCAAAATCCATGTACTCAAACCTGAAATTTATGCATGTTAAGGGTCTTAACCGATTGAGACATTCTCCAGATTTTAATCCTATTGAATTCATAATATGGGAGTATCTATCATGGGATATATATCAAAATTTAGTCCACGAATTAACATTAACATCCTATATATTAATTACTCAAATATCCCCAAATAACTATCAAACCCTAAAGGAATCTAAATTTATGTGACTAATTCTATTTTAAATTCAGTCCTCTATATGCATTGATCATCATCAAATTAATCATATCAAACCAAAATCACAGAAATTTAAGGGGCAATTATGACGCATCAAGAAATATATTGAAAACGAAAACTAAGCAAGAGAATTCCGGCCTTAAAGTTTTGTGGAGGAAAGCCTCTTGAAATCCCTTTAATTTTTCCTTGGTTCCTTGCCCTTTTCCTCTCTTTGGCTCCTTTTTCTTTCCTCTCTCGTTAACTGTTGTTTTTAGATTTTTCTAAATTATAGTGGGGAGTGGTTTACTCCCACTTAACCACTAATAAATGTTAATCTCGAGTTGGGCTTAAAACGCAAATTTTGGACCCCCAAATGGACCTAAATTCATAAACCAATTAGCCCAAAAGTTTTCGAACCTATATACTATTGACCCATGACTATTTTTAAAGGCCTAAAACAACTAAATGAGCCCATATGTGGCCCGAATTATGTCCCTATTTATTTATGTCAATAATGGGTACTTTTAAAAATTGTCGCACATTAATTATGTATTTTTCTTACTATACATGCAATTGCTACATTCATACATGTAAAAATCAATCATACACAAAATATACCTAAATAAAAAATCTGGACTGTGAAATTATTAAATTAAGTCCAATTTTCGTAAGTATTTATTTATACCAAAAATATTACTTTATTCTTTATTTTAGAATAAAATACTGGGTATTACATATAGCCACGCCCGAGGTTATTGGATAAACAACAATCCATCAAACTGTAATTGGTGAATTACCTATATGGCCCTCAAAAGTATACAAATTGTTTATATTAAGACCTTTAAAGTATTTTTTACCATTATGTCCCTAAAGTATCTATATGGTATCAATTTGGCCATCCCATCCATTTTGACTGTTAATCATAAGGTAATTTGGGGGTAAAACTAATATTTTGGGTCGTTGATAATTAAAAAATAGTTTCAGTATTTAAAAATAATTTAAATATTTATTAAAAATATGTTTTTTCATTAATTTTTTTAATGTTTTAATTTATAGAGAACGTTTTTGAAAAAAAGCTTCTATATGAAAAGAATTAATGTTTTTAAACCAATTATTATTTTAAAATAAACTTTGATCCTATATCATTTTATTACATTGGGTTCCACCCTCACTATTTCCCTTAAAGAGTGCGATTTTCTTTTAAGGGCACAATAGATTGGCCCAAAGAAATACAATATCGAACACACGAATGAAATAATGATAATAAACATATTGATTAAATTGGAACAAAACCCCGTAATTTATAAATTAAACGAAAGAATAAAAAAATCTTATAGACACTTCCCCAACGTTGCCCAATTACAATTTTCTTCACGTAATGTTTCTTTCAAATTTCGATCAATGCCTTGTCTATGAGGTTGTTAAATGTAAATTTTAATTGCAATCTAATAGACAGTCATTGATGCATATTGTAACTCAACACAATTACCGTTTGTAACACTATTATACCTCCCCCAATACTAGTAGAATATACCCACGTATGAGGCCATTGAATAATTCCGCAATCCATCAAACTCGAAAGTGTAAATTGCCTATGTGTCCTTTAAAGTATACAAATTGCTTTTATTATGCCCTTCATATATTTTTTTATTTCCACCAAGTGCCTAAAGTATGTATCTATATGGTGTCTCTTTGGCCTTTTCATCCATTTTGACTGTTAACTTTAACAAAATTTGAGGGTGAAAATGGTACTTTGGGTCATTAATAAATAAGAAATAGTTTAATACTTAACAAAAACTTAAATAATTATTAAAAAAATAATTTTTGTATTAAAAATAATTTTAAAAAATAGTTTTTTGACGCTTTTATTTATGAAAAAAGTTTCTATATGAAAAAAAATATAATGTTTTTACAACAATTATTATTTACATTAAGCTCCCGTTTGATTCGAAAGTGGGTAAACAACTTGAATGACAAATTTTTCATGGAATGGCAAATTTTTCGTTACAAATCCAATCATTTCTCAATTATGGTTGTTTAATTACATAAATTTTTCAAGTGGTACAAGTGAGATGTTTGTTAGAATCAATGGCAAAAGTGGTAAATGTAAACAAACTGATACGGAAAAAGCAAAAAAAATAGTTACTAAAAAAAGTTTCTAAATAATTTTAACAAAAAAACAAATTGCAACGATTTTTTATTTATTAAAATAATAGTTTAATAAACAGTTTTTTAATTGAAATCAAATTTGACATAGTTGCCAAATCATGAATCGTATCGTGAATCGTTGACCCCCCGTATCGCGAATCGTGAATCGAACCGGTCGAATCGGAATCAAATGATAAAAATGAAAATACATACGTAAATGGGATTTGACACTATAGAATTGATAATTAAGCATAATATGACAAAAAACTAATCGTAGCACATGATAATGTACAAAAATATAGCACAAAAATTAACCGTAGCACATGTTCTCAATCGTTTTAAGCTTGTAAATGTAGCAAAAAAGAAAAAAAAGTAGTCTTCGTTTTGGTTTTATAACCAAAAAAAGAGCAAAAAAAAAAAAGAAAATAGCAGAAATAACTATAAAAAAAAATGTATGCTTTTACTTAAAAAAAAAGACCAAAATAAAAACAACAAAATAACCTTAAAAAAAACAAAATAGCAAAAAAAAATAATAGCAAAATATCAGCAAAAAAGCACAAAAAGCAAACGAAAACAATAAATCGTTTTATAAACTAAAAAAAATCAAAAGTTCAAAAAGTATGGCTTTATAACCTAAAAAAAAACGCAAACGAAAATAATAAATCAAATTGTTTGCTTCGGTCGGCCATCGATTGAGCATAATAAGACATAAAAACAAGAAAGAAAACATATCGGATTTCGTTTCTCAGAAAAAACCAAAAAATGGCCTTCGATTTACTGTTGCGGTTGAAACAACCTTCGATTTGCTTCGGTCGGTTGTTTGCTTGCTTAGGTCGGTTGCAGTTTGAATGGGTTAAGGTTGAAACAACTTTTTATTTATTTATTTGGGTTAAAATCTATTTACGGTTCGTTTTTTTTTTTGCCTTCTTACTGAATCGTTTTTAACCCGATTCACGGTTCGATTTGGATTCGGACGATTCAGGACCGATTCGGGGGATTCTTTAGACATGTGCGAATCTTATCCTGATTCGAATCATTTTGTGTCCGAATCGAATCGAATCGAATCGTACGATTCGACTCGCGAATCGGAAGATTTTAATGACTATGAAATTTGAACATTAAAGAAACAATTTTGACCAAATAAATCAGTTTTTTAATGAAAACAAAAACATTTAGAAAAACTAGAATTATAATACAGTTTAAACACATTTTTAGCCCAAAGTTATTCAATTTTAACGAAAAAGAATAGTTTAACAAAAAAACAAATTTTCACAATTAAAAAAAACAGTTATGAGAAAAATATTGCGGTTTTTAAGGGAAAATTGTTTTCAGAGAGCAATAATTTTTTTTTAGAAAAAAGTTTTCACACAAACAGTTTTTAGCCTCCAAAAAACTGTTTTATAAAGAATACATTAAAAAAATAAAAAAAAATTAATAAAGACATTTAAATACACTAACGAATAGAATATTTGTTTGTCACTATTTTCTAAATTTTCCATGGTGTATCGAACGGACTATAATATTTTTATTTTTGAAGTTATATGTGTATATGAGAAAAGCTACCATGTGAAAAGCTACCAAGAGTCCCAATTTTTTTTTTATTCAAATCATTGGGAGCATGTTAACTCCTGGTGATCTTTGGGGATTCGTTTTATCCGCTGAATCCACATGGGCGTTTCCATATTTTAAGAGAAAGCAATTATCATTGGGATTAATATATTTTAGAACTAAGTAATGTGTTAGTATCATATTAACTAATATTTTTAATAGAAAATTAAGTTTAAGATTATGTTCCATCATATATTTAAATTTATAGGGCATTGTTTTTCAGATTTGTAAATATAATTTTTGTGGTGTAATAATATTTATTTGTGTGATATTTTTTGGAGTTGGGAGCACACAAAACTGATAATTTTATTTATTTTAATTAAAAAGGTATTATATTAATATCCTTACTCATACTTATTTAAAATTTATTCTAAAAATAAACACATAACCCCATCTCGACTCCACGCCATCCCATCCAGCCGCCCACCGGAATCCTCATCGAAGATCGATGGAATCCTCATCGGATTCTCTCTCTCTCTCTTCATCTATTTCTTTCCATTTTTTCATCGACGCCAGCGGTATCATTGCCAATGCCGGAGTAGAAGTTTTTTTGCGGAAAAAAATAAAGTTTTGGTTGGAAAAAATGAAGGTTTTAATGAAATAGTAACTTTATCTAATTCGACTTTTTTATCAAACAATATCAAATATGGATGTTGTTTGATAGATTTCGACGAGTAGATTTCAAATATATAAATTTTGTAAATTTTGGATTTGTAAATTTGAACTTACCAACTTTTAAAAATTTAATGAGTTTTTTTGTAAGAATTATCAAATAATATATTGATCATTTTTTATGTTCTTTTAAAAAAAAAGACTAAATTTATAAAATTCTGTGATGTGTTCTATTTTTACTTACTTTAAAATTGTGTTGTACCTCTAACAAAAATCCCATTTTTAATGGAATATATGTGATCCCGACACCATTCGATGAGGTGATAGCGTTGTCTCAAAATTTACTCCCCATAGAGTTGGTCTTAAATATTTGCAAATGTTTCGGGATACAAAATTTACTGAGCTGCACAGCTGGCCGAATAAATGCACGAAGTTCAGTTGTTTATTGGGTCTTGCATATTGATATTCTTTTGAACTTCGTCCACCACAGCATTAGAATACGAGAATCAGTTGATGCCTACTTTCTTACTCAAACTAAAATAGAGGGGGGGGGGGGGATTAAAAGTTGTCCTTTTTCCACCCAACCAAAAAAATATATTTTTATTTTTATTTAGAAAAAAATTGAATGAAAGAAGAACAAAATAATATTTTGTGTCTTGTCTCTTTTAGTCGGGTTGTCTCGCATTTTCGTTCAATATTGTTCGTATTTGGTAATAAAAAGGATAGTGTGTCATATCAAGTCGTGTTGTGTCACTTTGAATGAGTGGTGCTCCTGATAGGTAAGCAAATAAGATTTCTTTTCATGTCGCGTTTTCATTGAGTTGTGTCATACGTCTAAGATAAAAATATAAGTTTTCATATCATGTTAGATAAAAAAATAATTCTCGGAGGAGGTAAATAAAAAAACTGCAAAAAAATAAACTTGCGGTGATTATAAGTCTTTTTTTATAATTTCATTTCTTATAAATTCGAATTAGTTATTGTAAGTTTTATTCGAAACATTGTATATATTAAACACTTCTAATTTAATGAACATTCCCATTCTTACTTGGGTAAATTAATGGTCAAGGGGTGTTTTTATATATATGTGGTTGTAACTTTGTATACCTTCACCTTTTTTCGTTTTATCATTTGATCCTTCTGCCATTGAGCAGGGAAAATTATAATTTATCCTATATAATTGTAATAGCCCGTAGTTTTATATTTGTATTTAATTGGATACTTAAATTATGCAGGTGGCACATAATTTAATTAATCAAAAAATTGTGAGGAAATTAAATAAATATTAATTTAGAGTGGAATGAATTAATATTTATGTGGCTTTGTACTTACTAGTGTGCCACAGTAAATAAAATTGATTTGAGTCATAAGTGAGTACAGGCAATGGAATTTAATATTATCTAAACCAGGACATGTTTGACTAAATTATGATATGTTGATGTGGAAAAATATTGTTAAGTGGGTCGGGTGGCGATTTCAAGTGCACAGTTGATCCGAAATGGATGAAAATTGGCAAAATTGAGAACTCAGGGGTTGTGTTTGGGTCTCGGGGGCATTTTAGATTAATCAAAACTAGTTTAAGTGACTTTTGAAATTTTTAATGGTATATGTAAAATCAAAAACAAGATTGAGGCTGATAAAATGAAGGGTTTGGGTTTAAGGAAAAGTAATTTCCTAAATCCAAAGGTTTAGAAGAGTTATACAAAGAGTTTAAAAGTATGTGAAAATAATCGAGAGGAAAATTCAAGAGTTCAAGTGAGAGATTTCATAACAATTCAAGAATGTTCTAGGATTGAAGGATTGGAAAGAAATTCTTGGAGAATTATCAACATCTTCATAAAAAACAGACCTTACAAACCTTAAGTCAAGTAATTAACTTATTACTTAATTTGTGTATTCAACTTTAGTCATATAATATTTGGAAAATGATATTTTTGGGATGGTTTTCCATACAGAAACTATGGAATTTTGGAAAATGATATTAATTATGGATTTTATAGAATTAATATGGATTGAGAACTTTGAAATTTTTAGAATTGGTACTTGTAGGAAGACTAGTATATGGAATTGTTTATGTGATATGATGATGAGAATAATTACATTTTTTACTTTAGTTATGAATCCCATCAATTGATGATTAATCGTTTGAATTAAAGTGATTACTAGATGTTTCAATCATTTTAGCAATGCCCCCTTATATTATATATGAATTTTCTAGTGTATAATATTATTTTGAAGACAAATGGGATTAAAGTAGGGAAGAAAATACGGTTAGGATTTGCTGACTAGAGAAGCAAACTGGTTCACTTTTAGACCGAATCGGTTCGGATTTTTGGGAATTTTCAAATGGTTTTTTTTTTACTGGAGACAAATTAAATGATTGATGATACGAGAAATTCAGAGTTAGTATATTTATGTTTTTGGAAATTGAATAAAGTGGGTGTTAGATAGTTGTGGTAAAGGGGATTTTTATTCGGGTTATGAATTTAGAATATTTTAGGAATATTATTGAATGTGGATAATTGCGATGAAAATTGAAAAATTGGGATACGGGCTGAGTGAGGTTAGTTACGTGTCCACGATTGTAATTGAATATCAATTAATTAATTTAATGGAGATATATACGCATGTGCTGAAATTGTGTGTGTGTGTGTGTATACACACACACACACACACACACATATATATATATAAATATATATATATATATATATATATATATATATATATAGTGGAGAAATATACACATGTGTAGATGTAAGGACACAAATTTCCAATTGAGTATTAATGTAGTGTTGGCTCAATTCTGGACGAGAACATTTGAGTCATAGGATAGTATTGAGTGAGTATCCTCCAACCCTATGTCATTTGAAGTTTCAGTTGAAGACGTAGCGGCCTACATTTAAAAGAGAAGATTATCAAAGTGCCGAGTTTCAAGTCAACGACAATGGCTTCCATAGTCTCCAAAAGGTATGAATGCATTTTTATAATATAGGGAGACTTGGAATAATTTTATTATGGGTGTAATTTCATTTTAAATGAATTTTATTTTCAGAAAGTTATTGTAGAACTTTGGATAAAATATTTTTGGGCTTAAAATGTAAAATTGGACTTTCTGACATTTCGTTCGAAATTTTCGTTCGAACGAGAATTTCGTTCAAACGAGTTTGCCAACGAGTTTTTCCATTTTGGCCACTGGAATATCATTAGATGGTCGTTAGAACGAGACTTCTTTCGAACAAAAATCTCGTTCGAACGAGATTTATGGGCGCGAACAGTTTTGGCAGTTTTATCCCATTTTCCCACTCTTTTGTCCCACTTATTTTTGGAAGATTAAAACTTACTCGGGACTAACTTTTTCATAGACTTTGGTACCTTCCTTGAGAATACATTTGAGAGATTATGCACCAACCAAAGTTCCATGTTTTTATGTATTGAATTTCAAAGAAATATTTTCAAGAAACACATGAGTTTACACCCATAGTTTAGTTATCCAAGTACCTCATATATACAATATTTGCTTGTAGTTGTTTGGCACCATTGGTTCATCTCTACCATAAAAAGGAGAAGTTTGGGTTTACTTCTACATCCCACAAATAAGAAGACATTTGGTTTACGCTGCGGTGTTCCCACTCGAAGAAAAGCTTCGCGTGAGGGTGACGGTGTCCAAGAGTCCCATCAGAGAAGTCCGAGACTGTGGAGGAGTCCATGGTTATCTACTAGGCAGAGGTGGTTACAAGAAGGAGAGTCAAGGCTTGGACGGATTCAAGTTGTTGATGTATGTCTATTGTCTTGTAATTTGTAATTCTGTATTTAGTGGATTTGTTAGGCCAGGGCTGTCCGAGATTTTTCCCGTTTTGCGTTTTCCTCATACATCGGTGTGTAGTGTGATTGGTTTATTTTATATTGCAACACGTATATGCATGCTTAGGTAATTCAAGATAAAATTTGGTTTAATTATCACACATATCTATTTTGGTGATAAAATTAATTGGGTGAAATTTAACTTTATTTAATCAAGTCATCTATTTAATTTGATACTTTGGTTTGACCTAATTTGCAAAATTGAATTAATTATTGCTAGAAAAATTTCTAGGACTTTGGTTTAATTAACTTGGTTTAAGTTAAAAATCCATTTGTTGTTTAATTTTTTCACTATTTGTTCAGTTTAATTTTAATTTGAAAATAAATTAAAATTTGTCATTTGTGTGTGTTGTGTTGGACCATCTTCATTCCGCACTTAAAAGGAAATTATATTTCATTTTAAAAGAATATTTAAAATTTGGGGTCTACGTTTGAACCAAGTGGTATTAGCGCTAAAGCGCAAATTTATTGTGTTAAGGTCCTTTTTAGATTTTTTGTAAAAAAATAGAATTTTCCCCATTTTCAAAATTTCTTGTTTTCAATGGTTCCAATTATACGTATTGGAAGGTGCGTATGAAATCAACACTAAAGTCTATCAACGAGAGGGCTTGGTTGTCAGTTGTTAATGGGTGGTCTCCACCCACATGTTTGATAGAAAATGAGCATGTTCCCAAACTCGTAGAGAGATGGAGTGAGAATGAATTTAAACTTGATAATTTTAATTCCTGATGTTTAAATGCCTTGTTTAGCGCGGTCAAATCGGATGGATTTCAATGTATCATGACATTTGAAACCGCTTAGGAAGCTTGGGATATATTACAACTCACTCACGAGGAACTAGTGTCGTTAAGGCTTCTAAGCTCCAAAACCTCACCACTCAATTTGAAACCATCAAAATGAATGAAAATAAACTTTTGATGAATTTTATTCTAGAGTTTTCATCATTTAATTTGAGAGAGAAAACACCTGACGACCGTGTTGTAAAGAAAATTTTAAGGTCCCTACCCGAGGGATTTATCCCTAAAGTGATCGTGTTAAATTCTTTACCCACCTTGGACTCTATCAAACTTGAGGAATTAGTAGTCGATTTGCAAACCTATGAGCTAGATATGTTTCCTGCTAAAAATGAAAAGAAAATAGATAAGGGCATTGCTTTGAAAGGCCGAAAGGAGGAAAAACAAGTTGTGGTAGATGAGAGTGATAATGACTCGGAGGACATAGCTATGTTTGCTAGGAAATTTTGAAAATTTCTTAAATTTAACAAATATAAGCTTAAAAATGATTTTAACAAATTTGAAGATTCTAATCATGACAAAGTCGAAAAATCCCCTAAAAGACTAAATGAAGATCTCAATAGGGACGAGTCTAATCGATTTTTTGGTTGTGAATTGTATGGCCATAGGGCTTTTGAATTCCCCACTAAACTAAGGAGAGATAGTAAATAACCAATTTCCTACAATGTCACCCTTCGTGATAGTGATAAGGAAGAGGTACCCGGTTCCCCCATTGAGATCAACTTTACCGCATTCATAGCTAGTCATGTTAGTGAATGTGAGATAGTGTCCGACGATGACATCTTAAAACATGATGCTTACAAGTACTTTGTTTGTGAATCCCAAAAAGATGATGGTAGTGAGAGTTGAGAAGAGAGAGAGAGAGTGAAAGTGATGAAGAGGTCGATAAGCGTGAACTTCAATTTGCATTTAGAGAGTTATATCAAGAATCTATTAAATTAAAAAGAGAAAAATTAAAGTTAGAAGCTAGTTTAAAAGAGTGTGCCAAGGTTGTTGATGAGAGTCGGTTGGTTGATGACCTTAGGACACGTGACAGAGCTCTTCGATAGAAGCTTGAATATGTAGAAGGCGAGATAGATAGCCTTAGAGGTTTAATGGAATCAATGAAAAATGATCTTCTTATGTTTGATGAGAGGAATGTTTATTAGAGTATAAAATTTTAGAATTAGAAGATAAATTAAAAGACTCTAGTAAAGTCAAATTTGATTTGGAATGCAGGTCCGGTAAATTAGTTAAAATTTTAGGAACCGTTCACGTGAAAAATGACACTTGTGGTTTAGGCTTCGATACTTGTCATGATTTAACTAATAAAGTCAAAACCAATGTTTTGAGAGAATCACCTAGGAAAGCTTCTAGTGGTCAATCATTAGGTACCACTTCTCGACATGTCTTTACTTGTTCTCATTGGGGTCGAAAACTTCATCTTAAGAAGTTTTGTTTTGATCTTAAATGAGATCCTAGGAAATAAAAAATTAAGGAAACCGAGGTATTCAAGATTCCTAAATCACGAGATTGTCATTCTTCATTAGTTTGGGTTAAGAGATCCGACTTGGTAGCTTTATAAGATAAAATTTTTTATTCTCATTTACTTTCACATGATACCGCCCTTGTTAAATATAAAGGTTGAATGTGTTAGTTTTTTGCATACTCCAGCTTTTTGTGCTTCATATCATATATCATTACTAGTTGTATTCATGTTTAGTCATTTTCTAGTCATTGCTTTATTTCATATCTCATGCTAGAAATTATGACTTGTGTATCTTTTGTATTATATTTATTTTAGTTTTCATTAAATGAAAAATAATTTTTTTTTCATTTGTGTTTTATTTTATAAGTTATTTAGGCTTAACGAAAAAATACAAATGATTCTTGTTTGTCTTTTGAGTAAATATTTTTGTTTGTTTGGTTAAAAAATTTCAAAAACTCAATTTTTTTTTATTTTGTGTGTATTTTAGTTTAACACACTCAAAAGAAAATTCAGTGACATGCCAAAGACGATAAGGGGCTTGATGAATCTAGATAGATGGGGTATGCCTAATGTTAGAATTTCTTAATTTTATGCCTCTGCTTGTGAGCCCATCATGCAGATGCTAATTCTCAATTTATTATTAATAAATTAAGGCTTTTTGCCTTTTCCTGAAAAAAAGTGACTCACCTGCACATCAGAATAAAATATATTAAAAGCGGACCAAACCCAATTGTAGTTGTATATGACCTTCAGTCTTTTTGCAGGGAAACGACTTGTTCCATTTCTAGTAACCCTCTGCTTTCCCATCCTATATATGATTTGAGTTAAGTTATTAAAACATACATAATCTATCATATAGAGTTTTTATGGACAACATATAATCTATACAGACACAAAATAACTAATTAATGATGATACTCGAAATAAGTGTTCGATAACAAACATCTATATCTATTAACACAGTCGACCAGAAGGGGAAGAAAGTTACATACCTTCAAATCACCTACGATTAGAAATGCGCACATAACACAAGGGTGTTGGAATCGAATACGCCTCAATTGAGAAAGGACTTAGGGCTCAGAAATACCTTGAACCAATACCAATTGGCATATGTTAGGGAGGCCAAAGTTCATAAACGAATGCAAATGCTGATCTCACAGGTCATCGAGTCCATATCCAACTTGCATGAGGTCATTATAAGCCACCTATTTGTTGCAACCTGTCGTGGCTTTTAGGATAAAACATAAAAAAATTTATTGATGTTACTGGAGGGAAGAAAAGAAAACTGCGTCTATTACAATGGATGTTATTATTCTCTTAGGATTTTGGATGGCACTTTTTCTTCCCAGATGCAACAACATAAAGTTAATGCTATATAAGAGAAAAATCTCGAAGCGCCATGCATGATAATTGAAGCTCGATCCATTCTTTCCCGGGATACAGTAAATGCAGCTAATAGATCCACCTACCTCTATTTCCAGATATTTGATTCCTTTGAAATTATACATTTTTGCAAAGTTTTTCCCTTTTTACATATTCTGTTTTAATGTAATATTCCCATTCTTTTGCAACAATTCCTCTTCCATATCAATAAAATCATTATAATTTACTATATAAAAAAGATAGAAAAGATGGGTAAATAACGACAAATTACGGATAATGAACATTCATCAAGAACTTCTCGTATAAATGCAGTAAGTAGGAAAAGCTCGATAAGTAGAATAGATTATATTCTAATGGATTTACGAAAATGCCGCTTCATGAAACCATTATTTTCCAGAGTATAATGTATGAATCCATAAATCAACCCAATCACATACTAACAGAATTATACTTTGATGCAAACAACAACAGTAGTTATGATTAGATAAAAGAACAATGATCTTCGATGGTGAGATTATCAAACCCACCTAGAGTCTCTTCAAAGAATTTATCATCCATTCAAGCAAAACAAAAGTATTTTTCAGTCATATTTCAGAACTGCTATTTTCAATGTGTTTGGTTACATATTATTTATGTATTACATGAATAACCTACCTTGAAACATAGTACACAAGATGTGACTACATATAAATGGTATCAATAAATATTTTTTTAACATTTGCATTTAAATGGCAATTTTAGTAGGAGAAATAACCTAGACAATAACAGAAAAAGAAAAACATACAAAAGAAATTGAACTTCAACCAATAGTGTCTTAAAATTAACGTACACAATAATAAAAACAATCACAATTAGATTTCCTTTTTATAACATATTGTCAAATAATGTACCCCCCTAAAAAATTAAACCGTGAGTAAAAAAATTCTACCAAATTTATTGCAAGTTAGTTACCTATGTGGAAAGATGATGGACTATATGGAAACAATATAGTAAGTGGTGGAAGTAATATAAGGTCAAATTAAAGGTTGAATAAATAAATCATTAAATGGGGGATGTTTAAGGCTAGCTTCGATGCTTCAGGTAAAACCTATCAGGGTTTTAGCCAACCGATTCACCAAAAGGTCTCATGATCACCTAATTAATTTGAAAGAGGGAGAAATTCGTACAAACTAGAGACCACATAGAGTGCCCTATTACCAAAAAAAATAAATTGAAATATTAGTGTTAGAAATGATAGACTCTGGTATCCTTTAAGAAAGGCATAGTTCATTTACTTCCCCGATTTTTCTGGTTAAGAACAAGTATGGTAAATGGAGGTTATGTGTTGATAACCTGAAATTAAATGGGGCCACAATCAAAGATCAATTTCCTATGCCTACCATTAAGGAAAGTTATTTGGTGCCTAAATTGTATTTCTAAATCGAGTTTGTGAGCATGGTTCCATCAAATCAGAATGAGAGAATGTGATATTCAAAGGATTGCTTTCATAAATCACAGTGGACATTATGAGTTCAAGATGATTCTCTTGGGGTTCACTAATGTTACAACCATCTTCCAAATCCTTATGGATGAAATATCGTACTTAATACAATTTGTTTTTTTAGGATATACTTGTATTCAACAAAAGTTAGCTGGACCCTTATGAGAACTTATAGTTTGTAATTCATACCTTGAGAGCACACCGGCTGTTTGGAAATATTATATAGTTATATTTTTCTCAACCCACTATCAGATACATGGGTCACATTATTAGTGAGAAGGGGTCATTACAGACCCTAGTAAGGTGGAGGATATGCAGTCCTGGCCCAGGCCTATATCGCTAAAGAACTTGAGAGGTTTTCTAGGACTCATAGGTTTTTATAAAAGATTTATACAAGGTGATGGGAGTATTATTTAACTAGTCACTGATTTATTAAATAATGATGCATTCAAGTATTCACTTGTGGATGAGGAGGCATTCATTAAATTAAAAACTACTATGATAGAGGAGCATGTTTTGGCCTTATTATATTTAACAAAATGCTTCATATTGGAGACTTATGCATTAGCAAAGTGTTGGGGTTTTTCTAATGCATCATAGCTTACCTCTTGCATTTTAGTAAAGAACTGGGACCTAAGGATTTTGGACTCTTAAATAAGGAATAAATGATTGCCACTAAGATGGCCATTAATAAGTGGAAGAATCATCTACTGGGACATCATTTTATTATCTATACATATCACTTCATGGTGTTAAAGGGTGACTACCAATATCCAAAATTAATGACTTACTAAAAAGATGTGAGTTGATTGAAAAAATAATTATAAGGAAGGAGTATACCATATGGTGGCCAAGCTACATCACGAAAACAAGAGGATCGACCATGTGATCCATGTTTGATCACTTTTCTTAGAATATCTCCCAAGCATTATAAACCACATTCTTAAAATCTGGGTGATTAGTTCACATAGCCTTGAATCTAAATGAAGGAGGACTCAAATAAAGTTTAAAAGTGTTGAAGACAAGAGCAAAATGACCAGACATGGATCTGAGGAGGACCTTAACACATCACTTAGAAAAGGCTCCCTATTTATCAAAATTAATACACTTTTTGGAGCAACATATGAATTGTGTGCATCTTTAACAACATACATGTCCGTGTTAGGTTCCGATACTAGAAGATTTGCTTCGAGAGAGTGAACATTAGTTGCATTTTCCACCAAATTATCATGATAAATTGGGTCACCCAGGTTGAAATGTGAGAAATTTTAATTAGGAGCAACTTTCCCATGCCATATTTATATACGATAACTTTGGTCCATACAATTCTCATATAAATGACCTTTAATTTATTTTAAACTCCATTTAAAGAAATTTGCACATAAGGTACATGAACACCGTATAAATTTACTATTTATATAATTCTTTATGAAAATTTAAGAAAATATTAAAACCATTGCAAGTTCTCATTTGATAATCTACGCATAAACCTCCCTGACTTGTCTGTTTCCATTTATCAAAGTGCGCATATATTAAGGCTGTAAATATTAATAGTATGAATGTGATTTTCATACAAAATAACAACACAATCCTCAAGTCATATTAATCATGCAGGAATATATATATAAGTATCAACAACCATAAGTTTCAAAGTCAAATACAAAATTGAGTTAAACAGAACAACTTTATAGTTCTCAAGTGTAAAGAAGAGAATTCATTTTTTTTCGTACATTGATATATAATTTATATATTTCATTTCAATAAAATCACAATATAATTCTTATTTTTTTCAAACATATTATAAAGTTGGGAATTATTTTTCAGTTTCTAATTCTAACAACATGATGTTTTACAATGTGAGAACTATAAAGATGTTGCTATGATAAAGAAAACCTATTCTGGATGAGTTTGGTAAAGAATCATTAGTCTTGAATGATTGACATGTCACTATTTTACAAACATAACCAACTATACAAATTAATAATAAATGTACAAGGTAAATATGAACTATTTAACATTTAAACAATTAGTGTCAAATATATATGAAATTCAACCATCATCTCGAGCCCTAAGAGTTAAAATATGGGCTTGTATAATATGGTAAAATAAGAATCCTATTTTCACACACACGCGTATGCATATATATAAACATAAATTAAAAGTCTTAGTTCCACATAAATACACATACATGGACACACAAATTAAATATATAAGTGCAAAAATTCAACCAGAATAATAATATGATCGCTTAAGAAAAATCTATACCATAATCTATATACGATGAAAATAACAAATCGAAATCAGAAAAATCAAAATAATACGATTGATTATAAAATTAATCAGTACATTACACAGACTATAAATCGGATGATGCCAATGCAATATTATACACAATGGATACATACGATTTCTTCAATGTTATACATAATAGACAAATGTATTGATGGAATGGTGATTATTCATTTATGTAATATGTTACTCAAGATATAACAGTGAGGATAGAGGTAATCCATATACCTTGGGAATATTTATACGGATGGCCACAATGTTGCAAATACAATCGAGTACGAAGATTCAATACCCGAGGAATGTAGAGACGGCTATCAAAAATGCTTTTTACTTTTTTTCTAATAGCTTCATGGTCAAGTTTGTATGAGTCACCGAGTTTGACCACATTATTTTTACAATATTAAGATTTCTAAAATATGGGCTTCGAAGATAACCATATTAATTAAAATAAAGCATATTAAAAGTGACCACTCCAAAAAATCCCAAAATAAAGAGAAACCTAGATGAGAAAAACGCACGACAGAGGTCGAGAGAAGGAAACATAGGGACTTTGAGATATATATGGGGAGAGTGCATAGTGACAAGAGGTTAATAAGATTTTAGAAATGAGCAGAATATGGCAGAATCAAAGGGGGTACGGCATGAGGAGTCGTTGGTGGGAAAAGTGCGCGTGAGGGAGGTGAGAATGTGAGAAGAGTGGGCTCTCCTTTTTGGTGGTCTAATTTTTAGGGAGAATAAGGGGCGCGTTCTAAAATTTTTTGGGGGAGAATCGATTTCTAAAATCTTTGGTGGAATAGTATACCTAGATGTGTTGTTTTGGTCCTAGAGATATTTTTGACCAACCCGGCACCATATGAGGGCATTTCGATACTTTGGTGGACTAGGGTAGAGAGAACTCTGAAATTTAGAAGTCTATATCTGCCCCTTTGAGTTAGATGCTAGGGTTACTACTATGTTTAGAGGGGAGAGGCCATTACGGAGGAAGAAAATGGAGTTCTTGGAGATTCAACACCTTTTCACATCATCAAAGTTGCCGAAATTGTGATCGGAAGGAAGGGATGAACATCTTCATCACACAAAAAACAAAATTAGACCTACTATTGCAAAGGCAAGTGTTTATCTTGCATGTTTTTAAATAAGTTATAATAGACATGGTAGAACTTTATAAAATCTAGCATTAACATTTCATTTGAGATAAAACAATATGCTAAATTCATATTAATGATCAGGATTCATGTTAGAGTTTTGATTTTCGAAACTTATAATTCAAAATCTAATTTTTGGGGGATTTTGAGAGATTAAAATCTTGGTTTCTTGAAGAACATGCATCGAAAAAGTGAAAATAAGGTTTTATAGATAAACCATTGATAAAATCTTGATTATTATGGATTTAATGATATTTGAGTATTAGAAATTCATTAGAAACTGTTCATATAATCTCATTTGATGTTTGGTTGAATTATGTTGGAGTTTGGGTAGGATGCATGAGGGTTTTGTTGGATAAAAATGGCTAGAACTTGTAAAAGAAAAACAAAGAAGGATAAAATGCCAAGGGCGAATCGATTCGGCTTGATAACCTAATCGATTCGATAGGAGAATCGATTCGGGTTCATCACTTAATATATTCGACTACTCATATTTGGCAAATTTCTCGATTTTTTGCCCTAAATTCTCAAATAATTTATGGGAAGACTTTTGGGATATTCTTAAACTATAGTGAGAGATATATGAAATTCTAATAGACCATGATAAGGACTGGGTTTAGCCAAATTGAGAGAATTTAAGGCTAGGATCTTTTGGGCATAACTTGAAATTGAAATAATTACATGACTGAAAGCAGGTTACGGAGAGCATGAGTAAACCAAAGTTGTGAACTAGTAGGATAGAGTTATATTGACTACTTATATTAATTAAATGGCAACTAGTACCCTTCGGGTAGTGAGTGATACTCGAAAATATATGAAAAAGGTCAAAATTGAGAATTGACAGTATGTTGAGTATTAGAGAGAGATATACTACGTACCAGTTTATATGATGGGTTGTGTGTATACTTAGTGAGTATATGTATATATATAGGTTGGGTGAATATATATTGTTGTGATTTGATTATGTGTGTGAACACACCTGTGCTTCCTACTATCATGAGAGGTTTAGCGTAAAGTGCAATCCTACCTTGACGATTCCAATGAGTTCTGGATGTGTGCCCCATAACATAGGACTTAGGGAGCCCCAATATGTGTTATGTTTGAGTGGGAATCGAATATCATTTGGGTACATTAGGTATGTGTGTATTTCAATGGCTTAGAGCTATGTTCACCTCCATTTTGCGTCGTTTGATTGAGGGTTCGAGGAGACATCTCGAATCAAAGTCCTTGATTTCGTACGATAGGTACATGGACATGATAAAAGAGTATGCAAGAATTGCGTTGGTCATTCTGAAGGATGGTAAAGTTCTATATATTATAAGTGTGATAAATATATACAAGTATGATTAATCTACTTATGTGTAATGGTAGATACGATAGATGATGTGTATATAAAAGTAATTTAAGTAATGAAACATAAATACTAATTCAATAATAATATGTAATTGACATTTATTAATTTTAGTACACTGGAGTATAATATGTGCAATACTGTGGAGCTAAACCGTTAGTGGTTAGTAGATATGTTGTCTAGTTAGGTTGGGTACCATAGTTAGGTAGGAGATGTTAGGTGTGCACTTTAGATGAGAGGTTAGTAACTCAAGGGAGTGTATGTCACACCTCGCGCAGTCCGACAGACAGGGTGGCCAACCACCGCCACCGAACTATGCCAGGTGTGAAGTAAATAAATACCGTCCTTATCATGGGACAATGAGGCATAAATAGATCAGTCCATCAGATAAATAATTGAATCAATATCAAATGATCGTAAACAACTAAGTGATAAAAAATCCATCACATGCTAAAACTTTCAATTTAATTCAATCTCCAATATTGATTAAATAAAATCTGAGTACCAAACCAACTGAATAATCCAATTGAAAACCTCTAACAACTTTGGAACCGAATGGCCCAATAAAACTCAATTGAAGTCTCATAATTAAATACGACTGAAAGGGAAAGTCCAACTAAACAATTCAATAAAAGGAATAATTGCAACTGCACCTCCAAATGATAAACTTCGATATTCCTATGCATCTTCTCCAAAACTTATCCTAAAAAAGTTAGTCAACGCACGAGGGCAGATCCTCGAGCATGAGTACATACTACTCCCCTCAAATAGGATCCTTGAATCCAAACAGTAGCATTATACGCAATAAATATCACAATAGAATATTTTAAATTAACGAGATAATTAAACGTGAGAATTATAAATCACTAACTACACACAGAAATCCCCATTTAAAAAGGCACACTAATATGATTTTTCAATTCCCATGTCCCCCGATGCTAATTTTATTTAATGATCCTATTTTATTATTATTCTCACTTTTTATTATGATGGTCCTCCCGTCCCAGGTGGAAATCCACCGAAGTGTCATACTTCCCCTTATCAATAGCGAGCCGAATCCATTTGAAATGTCGATCCCCCGCAATATGACGCCACCAATTTTAATACCCGTTTTTATCTTAGGCATTAATTCTCCATTTCTCAATTTATGAATTACCCCACCCTTATAATCGATGTGAGATCATCAAAATACCCCTTAGTCCCGTACCTAAGGGTCCCCAAGTTATCAATATGTCCTACCCTATGTATAGGATGAATTTTTAACATAAACCTGAACCTAGTCTCATGCCTAGGCTAGCGTAATGACAATAAAGTACCAAAAACAATCAGCCCCCCCCCCACATCATAAAGTCGTAACAATATACCCTCAATAGTCCCATACCTAGAAGGCGTAAATCACCAAAAGGCCCACCCACTAGTCTCATACCTAGAAGGCATCCTAAATATAGGGAGATCAAGATACCCAACAACCCGTCGTCATAAAAGGTAATTAAATAATACAAACAATTCACACAAACAATCAATATAATCATCGTACAAAATTACGCATGACAGTCCAATTCAATTAAATCTTAATTTAATTATCACCACGTCATAAATACCAAATTAATTTAATTTAATTATTTTAATTAAATAGACCGATATTTCATTATTAAAAAATCAAAATCCCAATTTCATTATCTCTACATAAAATATGTGAGTTATACACCCCCAACTTCATTTAATTCAAAACTAGGGTTTTCTACATGCAACCTACACCAACAAAACCCAAAATGACTCATGAATCATATGTATCCACGGGTTATGAATATTATTCATATTAAAAGATTTCATAAAAATAACCCCAAACTTTAGTGTCCTCTTTCTCTAATTAGATTGCTAATTGATTTTTAAGAAAACATTGAATTAATGTTTAGGCAACACTTAAAAGGCATAATACTAAGGAAAATAATAGAGTATTCATGCCTGTGATTAACTTGAATCAAAATCTGAATAGAGGGTTCAACTCCTCTTGAGAAATCACCAATAGACTCTTCAAAACTTGTGAAAAGTAGGGGCCAGGGGTTGAAGATGAGAGAATTCTGTTTTGGAAAAGCTTTCGATAGAAAGTTTGAGAGAAAAGTGATTTTCGAAGTCTCAGCCCCGTTTTTGTTTAGTATATAAAAGGTTTAAGAGTTAAAACACAATTAGAAGACTCCCATCCATCCGCTTCCTGTCGTTCGAATGACGTACAGTTTCATTCGAATGAGAAGCTATGTCGTTCGAATGACATACGATGTCGTTTGAACGACCCCGGTACTAAAATCCAAATCTTTTAAAATTCGACTTTTTAAATCTGATAGATGACGATGCTGTAAACATCACCACTAGATAAAGAGGTAGTAGAGCTCAAGCAGGCATAACAATGGCAGCAAATAATAACACATATATGTAGAAGGAGATGAAGAGAAGAGGAGAAACACACCAATATAAGTGGTTTGGCAATTTCCTACATCCACTGTGGAAGTGAGTGTAAGTATTACTATCAGAAGAAGTCTCTAATTGCCATAGAAATACAATCATACCAGTTTCTCTCTCTACTGTAAATACACCAGAATTTATCTAGGGTTTGTAATTGAGGACCTCATACAAGGTAGGAGAAGACAAGTATATATAGTGCCTGGGGGGTGTCGTATACCCACGGGCATATAATAAGCATGTGTAGAATGATCAAGCCAATCTAGTGAAGCCACCTATCACTGTCACATGGAGAGGATGATGATGAAATATTCCTTCACGTGTGACGCGACTAAGAATTTGTCTCAAAAGTGCGTTTTACTATAGGCTCAAGTGCAAGCCTGTCGCTCAAGTAGTAACCCGGTAAGTCGGGATCGTATCCACAGGGATCGAGATTGCCAAATAGTAATAAGAAAAATTATTAAATCTTGAAATGATTTCTTAGAAAAAACAAAAAGATGATTAAAGATTGGGAAAATTTCTAGTGAAATAAAAATTTACTTAAGAAAAACAAACTGAAAATTGCAAAAAAAATTTAGATCTGACAAATGGGAGAAAATAGGGTAGGGTACAATCCCTCACTCCTTAACAAATTACCTTATAGAATACTAGAATTGTAAATTAAAATTATTGACTAGACCCGGTCTTTATAAATTCTAAGCATTACATATATGGGGGATCTATCCCGCATCATATGAAATCAAAGATAGATATAAAGCGGTGAATGATAAATCATACTCGCAAAGCGTTCTTAAACATCTCAAGTACCTAGGGCAAGAGAGATTAAAAGATTGACAATGTTTGTATGAGTTTCTTTCACGATTCAATCAATATTTTAATTTAACCTCTATTTTCTACATAAATAAGTTGCCTTGGATTGAGTTCATGTACCCCAACCCTTGGGAAATTAGCTACTCATGATTTGGTTCAAGAATAAATTCACATATAAAATTATGGATCTACAACACATTGTAAATAATTTACAAATAATAAAACTAGAGAATGGAAAGACTTTACTTGAATTCAGCAATAGGGAAAAGAGATGAACTTGAATCAAGAAAAATTCTTCTTCTTCAAACATACAAAAAGACTCTCTAAAATCTAATTCTTTCTCTAAAATTCTATTCTACTCTCTAGAATTTGACTCATTTTTGGAATGAGGTAGGGCTTGGTCATTTATAGCACCAAGTTGCACGAATTGGACATCAAATTTCGCTTGTGGCACAAGTTTTTGCCAACCAATCACCATAAAATCTGCATAATTAATGACAGAAATCCGCACATCCAGACCGGTCCGTGTCTCTTCATTATCGCGCAACTTCAAAATATCGTAACTTCTTCACCGTAGCTCGGATTGAGGTGTCGTGTTTTCCAGTATTCTTGTAATTTAGAGCTCTTCAACTTTCTAGTTGGCCCCACCTCCGGACTAAGGCTGCAAAATTATGAAAATGCCCTTCAACTCTCCATTTCTCGGTTTCTTTCACTGTTTTGAGTTCTCCTTCGCACTAACTTGCGGGAAATACCTGTAAAACACATGAGAAATACACGAAACACGAAATACTTGCCAAAAGGGGTTAGTAGCATAAATACGAGACAAATCCAAGATATTTACACTACACGGGATCATAAAAATACCGAAATTAAGGGGATAAATGTGAAGAATATGTGCCTAATCAACGTGCCAAGAAGATTTGGTCATAACAATTTGTCCACATGGGATATGCCATGTTGGGATCTTGTACTGCTCGTACGGTAGTTGTCGTCTGGGGGGTCTCGGCCAGGTCGAGTATGAGACCCCCATGTAGCTTTTCTTGATGTTCTAGTGTGTGGTCTCAACGGGGTATATTCGGTTGAGAGTCTATCAACTTGGTCCCAGTTGAGGTCGAGACCACCTTGATATTGGAGAGGGCCGATGCTTAGTTGATGAGTCAGTCCCCTTATGGGAATCATCCTTAGTCTCTGTCATCCTAGTCCTGACTGAGGCAGAGATGACCTTGATATTGGAGAGGGTTGAGGCTGAGTTAACGAGTCAGTCCCCTGTTGGGAGTCTTCTTTGGTCTCTGTCATACTAGTCCCAGTTGAGGCCGAGATGACCTTGATACTCGAGAGGGCCTAGGTTGATTTGATGAGTTAGTCCCCTGATGGGAGTCCTCCTTAGTCTCTGTCATCCTAGTCTTGGTCGAGGGCAAGACGACCTTGATATTGGAGAGGGCCGAGGCTGAGTTGATGAGTCAGTCCCCTGATAGGAGTCCTCCTTGGTCTCTATCATACTGGTCCCGATTGAGGCCGAGGCGACCTTGATATTGGAGAGGGCCAAGGTTGAGTTAATGAGTCAGTCCTCTAATGGGAGTCCTCCTTGGTCTCTGTCATCCTAGTCTCGTCTGGGTCAAAGATGACCTTGATATTGGAGAGGGCCAAGGCTGAATTGATGAGTTAGTTGCTTGATGGGAGTCCTCCTTGGTCTCTATCATCCTAGTTCCGGATGAGGCCGAGATGACATGGATATTAGAGAGGGACGATGTAGTTAAGTTTGGTCATATTCTGAAATGAGGCCGAGTCATAGGCTGAGGCCGAGGATAACATCTTTTATTCTGACCCTTGGGCCGAGGTACCAAGTTGAATGCATGATGACCAAGGTTCCTACCATGATGTCTAAGGTTTCCAATAAAAGACTGATGATCTTATGATGATAGATACAAATGTAGTCTCAGCTGTAGTGATCAGGCCGAGGTTGGTTAAGCCGCGGCCAACCCTACTGAGGTCGATCCTTATCTGAACGACCCCGCTAATGATATGTGAGGCCCTTGTGATGACTCAATCGTGAGATGTGATGCTCGTTGTTCTAAGAGATAAGGGTACATTTTGGTCATATCAATTACCCCCTAGCCCTTAGTCTTCAATGTATAGAGAAGGGTGAGGGATAAAGTATATGGGACAAGAATTTGATGAGACGTTGTTTCATGTGGTGGACGAGGCCGAGGGTGCTTGGGTCATAAGACCACTGATGCTTAAATCCTTCTCTATACTTTGTAAAAACTGATGGTACAGCTGTTGGTCGGCCTTAGCCGAGGGGTCATTTTTATTATGAGACCGAGATAATAAGCTAATCATTTGGCATGATGAGGTTGTTTTGGTCCAGACTGAGATGATGTGTCAGTCTTCTGATAGCACAATTGCTGGCAATGAGATCATCGGATGTACTATTATGGATGAGGCCGAGGTTTTCTGCGTTAACCCCCAGGCCGAGTCATAATATCTCTTTGTCTGATGATTTGTCAAGGTTGGACTTAGCCGAGGGGTCCCAAACTTGGACAAGGGTGTACTTGGGAAAACCAATGATGTCTGTCTCTAACCAAGCCAATGGTTTTCGAACTATGAGATCACTAAGTTAATGTTGTTTCAAGATATGAGGCCTCCAAGTTAATTATATTAACTCACATTGGATTTTTCATCATTCGTGTTATTTTGGACTTCTCGTTTTGAATCGCCATACTTTTTCTCAGAATCACTATTAGCAACACTTTTTTCAATATACTTTCTGAGCTTTACCTTATTCAGGTGCTTCTTAATCTCATCCTTGAGGGCAAAGCATTTTTGAATTGTATGACTGTGGTCTTTATGAAGCTCACACCATTTACTCTGGTCCCTCTTCTGTGGATGATCTCTCAGCTTCTCAGGCCATCTCAAGTCTCTATCTTCTTTAATCTCATTTAAAATTATATGAGGACTTACTGTGAGTTGACTGTAGCTGATAAATTTGTCATTAGCCGACCTCTTCTTCCTGTCCTTATCCTTGTCTTTATAAGACTTTCTTCCACCATCTTCATCCTCTCCTTTGGCATCCATGGTTTCCTCGGCATTCATGACCTTTCCAGCCGTTGCCAATAATTCAACCATAGACTTATGAGGGTTTTCAGCAAGGTTCCAGAGTAGCTTTCCCTTTTGAAGTCCTCCAATGAGGGTTGTCATGGCTATACTCTCTTCATAGTCCTCTCCCTCTAACTTTTCCCTTTTGATCCTCGCAATATAGTATATAAGGCTTTCATTTTTTCCTTGCTTCACATAAAGCAAATGGGTCATCTTCTTCTGAGGTCTCACCCAAAAACAAAAATTATGAATGAATCGCTCGGCCAACTGTCTAAAGTTTCCTATGGAATTCTTAGGAAGAGAGGTAAACCACACATGTGTTGCCCCAGTCAAAGTGATCGAAAAATCTCGACACCTCATCTCATCAGTGATGGAGTAGATGTCTGCTGCAGACTGGTATATCTCAATATGGTGGACTGGGTTGGTACCTCCATAGTACTTGAGTGTTTAAATTTGGCCTAAGTTGGAAAGATGACAATCCTTGTCACAAAGGGTGAACCCTTCGAGTACCCCCTATGCAAGGAGTCTCGTATTTTTAAAAGATCTCCAATCTTGTTTTCCAGCCTTTGAATAGAGTTATTCCATGGTTTAGCTACGTATGCCTGACCGAGGTTGTCCCCAGCCACCTCCAATGGGTGAACTTAGGGTTCCCCAGCTACTGCACAACATCGGCTATTGACCTCCCCCTAAACACCGTCTCGACCATGATGGGGCTGATAGTCACCACCCTCTTTTCTTGAGCCAACAATATTTCTTGACCCGGATAGCCTTTCCCTCAGGTCATTAACTAGGTCGAGCCTTTCAAAGGTCGACCTCTACTTAAGCGATCAAAAGCTGACCCCCTTTAGCGTGCATCATGGTATTGTCTTTCACCCAGACCTCGGCTGTACTGAATAGGTTGTACAGTGTTGTTTAAGATTTCATACGGTCCCAACAGTCTACTGGAGCCTCATCGACCTCAATATCATCATGCATGTCCTTAGGGTAAGGGTTTCGTTGCCTCTCCAGAAGTAAATGCCTAGAGTCATCAACATCCCTTCGCCATTGGTGCGGAAATAAATCCTTGAGTGGTGCCTAGGGTGGTCCCCTGGCCTCTTGGGGTTGCCCTTGAGAAGCTGCCGTAGTGATCATCTCCATCGAGACTCCTGGCGATCTCATCATCATGTTTTGGCTTAATTGGGAAAACTGCTCATGTATACCCTGATGACTATCTACCAAAGACTTCAAAGATGCAACCACCTCAGCCATCTCGGATTATGGTGGCTCTTAGTTGTAACTTGGATCTCCTCCACCAGCTGGTGGAGGCGGTGGTAATTCATGTGCCATATGTTTGAGTTGTGATGAAGATAATGATGAGCTTGGTAACCTTAATGGATCTATTTCAATGGTGAAATATCTCCACAAAAGGGGGAGGACTGGTTCACCACCAGAGTCTCCGGTGAGGTCAAACAACAAAGGAGGAAGAAATGAATCCTCTCGTTCCCACAGACGACACGAAAATTATGATGATGTAAACATCACCACCAGATAAAGAGGTGATAGAGCTCAAACATGCATAACAATGGTGAAGGAGATAAGGAGAAGAGGAGAAAAATATCAATATAAGTGGTTCGACAATTATATACGTCGACTGTGCAAGTGAGTGTAAGTATCATTATCAGAAGAGGGCTCTAATGGCCTTAGCAATACGATCACTCCACTTTCTCTCTCTACTATAAATGCACTAGAGTTTGGCTAGGGTTGGTAATTAAGGACCTCTTACAAGGTAGGAAAGACGAGTATATATAGTGCCTGGGGGGTGTAGTGTACCCCCAGGCATGCAATGAGCATTTGTAATTTGATCTAGCCAATCCAGTGAAGCCATCTGTCACTGTCGCATGGAGACGATAATGATGAAATATTCCTTCACGTGACAAGAAGATTTGGTCATAACGGTTTGTCCAAGTGGGATATTCCATGTTGGGATCTTGTACGACTCGTACGGTAGATATATTATCGGGGGTCTCATCCAGGCTGAGTATGAGACCCCCATATAGCTCTTCTTGATGATCTGGTGTGTGGTATCTACTAAGTATGTTCGACTGCGTGTCTGTTAACTTGGTCCCGGCTGAGACCGAG
The DNA here is from genome assembly GCA_949130495.1 of Sambucus nigra. NCBI lineage: Eukaryota > Viridiplantae > Streptophyta > Magnoliopsida > Dipsacales > Adoxaceae > Sambucus > Sambucus nigra. Next base: position 48,419,469 of record OX422224.1, on the reverse strand, counting down.
ACGACCTTGATACTGGAGAGGGACAAGGTTGAGTTGATGAGTCAGTCCCCTGATGGGAGTCCTCCTTAGTCTCTGTCATCCTAGTCCTGGCTCAGGCCGAGATGACCTTGATATTGAAGAGGGATGAGTCTGAGTTAATGAGTGAGTCCCCTGATGGGAGTCCTCCTTGGTCCCTATCACACTTGTCCCAAATGATGCCGGGATGACCTTGATATTGGGGACGACCGAGGCTGAGTTGATGAGTCAGTCCCCTGATGGGAGTCCTCCTTGGTCTCTGTCATCCTAGTCCCGGCTGAGGTCGAGACGACCTTGATATTGGAGAGGGCCAAGGCAGAGTTGATGAGTCAGTCCCATGATGGGAGTCATCCTTAGTCTCTATCATACTAGTTTCGACTAAGGCCGAGATGACCTTGATATTGGAGAGGGCCGAGGTTGAGTTTATGAGTCAGTCCCCTGATGGGAGTCCTCCTTAGTCTCTGTCATCCAAATCCCGATTGAGGTCGAGAGGACCTTGATATTTGAGAGGGCCAAGTCTAAGTTGATGAGTCAGTTTCCTAATGGGTCTCCTCTTTGGTCTCTGTCATCCTAGTCCCGGCTGAGGCCGAGACGACCTTGATATTGGAGAGGGCCGATGTAGCTAACTATGGTCATATTATGAGACGAGGCTGAGTCATAGGCTAAGGCCGAGGATGATGTCTTTTGTTCCAACCCTTAGGCCATGGTATCAAGTTCACTGCATGATGGCCGAGGTTGCTTCCATGACGTATAAGGTTGCCAATAATAGACAAATGATCTTACGCTAATAGATAAAAATGTAGTCTCGACTGTAGTGATCAGGACGAGGTTGATTAAGCCGTGGCCAACCCTACTGAGACCGAACCTTATCTGGACGACCCCATTAATGATATGTAAGGATCTTGTGATGACTTGAGTGTGAGATGTGATGCTCATCGTCTTAAGAGACGAGGGTACAATTTGGTCATATCAATAGATATTCTTAAAAATGTACGTGCGAGTTAAATGATAAAAACCTTATGACCTTTTTATATAAAAGTCTCGATTAATTCCCAATTAAAAAGTTTACTAATAAAATAAAGTTAAATTCTTAAAGGCTACTAAATCAAAAATTTTATTTTCCTCCAAATTTCTTAAAGTCAATTCATTAAGACACGGGGTGTTACAGTGTATGGGTAACTAATGTGTGTATCTAATAATTACTTTGAAATTGTTATTTGAATACTTGAAAAATATTGTCAAAAGGTTTTAGGCTCTTACTCTTGTCAAATGTATATTCCAAAACATTTTAGGTGTCCATTCACAGGGACTCCAATTTTAATGATTCATTCTAGGGTTGCGTAGCTGCAACACTTCTGGAGGCATGCAGGATTGATGCAGATGCTTCAGATATTGATTCCTAGATTAGGATTTGCATTTCAGTATTTCTTTAGGCACGTTGCCCCTTATTATGATTCATAATTTTCTTTATTCATTTTTATCTTACTTTGTTTTAGATCCAGATTATTACTTTAGACTTGTAGATGAGTTTTATTTTTGGGAACCGATGGTTTATTCGGTATTATTTATTTTAATTATTTATTATGTGATTGGTTTAGAATATAATATTGTGTACATGATTAGGTTATTTCATTTTTATTTTCGCATGTCGTTACATTAACGAAAGATAAAATTTGGCATCGACTTAATTTGACATTTGTCATTTATAATTTAAAAGGTTTTCAACTGTGATGCTAGGACTGAATCAACTAATATTTCTATTTGTTTTAATAAAGGACTGGTCACACGTGGTTAAAATAGACAAGGTGTTACATATGGTATCAGAGCATCAGGTTTTAGTGTCCATAGGATCTGTACGGATTACTATGATTTCAGCATAGAGTTATTTGACAACGAGACCTGTTATTAGGATTGTTGCATTCATGATTACGTATTTTAAATTATATTGTTAATATATTATATTTTTATAAATTGTGAACTCATACCATTCGATATATTTTCAAATACCACCCATGAGAGAACTACCAACAAGGGCAGCGATGAGAGAGAGGCTCAGAAGGAGCTACAAACACCAAAACTATCGTAGGGGATAGTTACGGTGGTAGAGGTGGTCGCTATTGTGGCGCAGGTAGTTAATGCCGCTATGAGTGCCATGACACTTCACTTTCCTCAAGCCTAGACACCATAAATTTCAGTCCAGGCCCACCCGCAACCCTTATATTGGCAGAGAGTGAAGAAGGTCTTTTAAAATGGCTACCCATCCAAGTCTTAGGGTAGCTCATACGTGATTTAGGTGTGGCAGTGGAAGAAAGATATCCAGTGCCACTTGTGCATGGTTGACTACAACGACGTGCAAAAGAAAATGTTAGCCACTTTAGATTGGTCGAGGAAGCTTTAAAATGGTGGGAGTTTGTTACAACTAACGAGGAGAGGGATATATATTGCTCCGTTCTGGGTGCGGTTTGACCACAAGTCTGCCCGACAATATGGGCTCTTGAGGATGAAACCGTTTATAGCCCATTAATTGTGTTTGTGGGTCAAAATGGTTTGAGCGATCCAATAAGACGGTTTATTAGCAGGTCATTAGCGGGGTCAAAATGGTTTTGGAACCTCTCAAAAATAAAACTTAAATTACTAAAGAGTTTAAAGATTTTTCTATTTAAGTACTTACTTGTATATTTTTTTTCAAAATTATTATACCATATTTATCCGTATATGATATAATAATTGTTTTTTTTTAAAAAAAGCAAGCCAATCCGACTCGATCCGGGTTTGATCCGACCCGACCCGAATTCGACCCGACAAAACGCGTCAAAATTATTCTGTCCGAACCGCTTTTAACCCCCCTAATTTATCCGTATCCATTTTTGACGCGTCCATAATCGCCCATAACCGTCCATTTGTCACTATTAACCACAAGTAATTTCCGTCATCCGTAGAGATAGTGATGCGGAAGAAGTTTAATAATGTGGTCCAGGGGGATCATTTTGTGGGTGAGTACGATGAGGAGTTCACGTGTTTGGCTAATTATTTTCCATACGAGGTGAACATTAAAGATAAGAAGAAGAAGAGATTTATGGATGGGATAGCCTGGAGGATAAGGTAACAATTAATAGGTAACCTTGCATTGAGGACCTATACGGATGTCATCAATGCCACATTTATGAATTTCTAGGACCATCACTTCCAATTCAAGGGAACACAAGAGTGGAGGTAAGCCTTACCAGTCGAGCTAGGCTAGTGGGGCACCACAATAGAAAACATGTAGATAGCGGGGGAAGGATGCCTAATAGGGTTTTTATACCAAGTGATTTAGATTTGGGGGTTACCGAATCGAGGGAGGTTTCAGGCAAGGCCCTTAACAGTAGCAACAAAACATTCCTCGGGGATACTAGGGCCAAGGGAACAATGGGGGAGGCTAGTAAGGTCGAGGCTACATGAACCAGTAGTAGAGGCAACCTCGATAGGTCCATTAAGGCCATAGGCAGAGAGAATTCATTGGATGTTGTTTTACTTATGGACATACGGGCCATAAGAGGAGAGACTGCCCATAGCAGGACAAAGAACCAAAATAGCAGGGTGTCCAGCAGGACAAAGTGCCACATTTACCTGGCAGCACCAGTACCATTGGCCCCGTAATAGATGGAGTAGTTACAGTACAAATGTCTCTAAAACATCCGAGATGTAATCATGCAGTAGTCCCTAAAGGCTCAACCGATAGTAGAGGGTACATTTCCTTTTCAAGAGATTAAGGGTAAGATTTTATTTGATGCGGGGGCATTACACTATTTCATAGTGACTAGATTTGTATGAGCTGTTGGTGTACTAGAGACAGCCGTTACTCTCCTCATGTGTGTAGATTCACCGTTGGGTAGAGGGTCTCTTATATATTCGATCTTTAGGGGTGTGGATATTGATCTGAGGATATTATGTTTAGCCGTGGACCTTATAGTGTTAGATATGTAGGGGTATGATGTCATTTTGGGTATGTATTGGTTAGCTGGATATCGAGCAATGGTCAATTATTTTGGGAGGACTATTGTGTTCTCATTTCCAGGGTAGAAGATGTTCTTAGTGGTGATGCCCCTTCCTGATGGAGGGTCAAGCTCACATCTGTATTAAATTTAGGAGGAGACCTCACAGAAGGTGTTTTTTTTAGGATGTGTTCCAGGAGATACTCGAGTTTTTGCCTACCCAAAAATTTGAGTTTGTTGTTGACCTAGAACTGAGTAAGAGACCTATCACCCGAGCACCTTATCGAATGGCCCCGTCTGAGATGAGTGAGTTTAAGGAGCCTATTCAGTAGCTCCTAGGGAAGGGTTTCATTAGGCATAGTACTTCATCATGGGGTGATCTAGTGTTATTCGCCAAGAAAAGGTATAGATCGTTTTGGTTATGTATTGATTACAGGGAGTTGAACAAGGTCACAATTCAAAATAAGTATCCAATTGACCAAGCGTAAATTCTTCTGAATTTAGCCCCTTATTTTGGTAATTTTAATATCTCGAACATGGTAATTGAATCATTTTTAGTCCATATCACTCTATTGTCTGTTTTTAACAATATTCCGTAGTTTTTGTGTAATTGTGATGAAGTTTTCAGGAATGGAATGCAAGAAAGGAAAAGAAGAAAATCAGAAGAAAAGTCAAAGGGTAAAAGAGTAAAGTTCCACTCAAAAATCGAAGGCGACACCAAAAGTGAAGTTGAAGAGCATGAGTTCACAAGAGCATATCAAGAAACGACACCCAAATCGGAGTTCTAGATCAAAAGATATGGATAGTCAAAGTTGCAAGGAAAAAGTCAAAGTTGAAGAAAATCGGACCGATCCGATGTACCAAGTCCAGTATACCCCGGATGGATAGCAAACCGATGGAAATGGAAAAAGAACCGATCCGACTAGGACCGGACCGATCCGGTAGAAATAAAAGAACCAATCCGGTGGATATCAGACCGATCCGAGGGTAATCCGGACCGGTCCGATCATGTGAAATCCTCGCATTAATTATGTAGATTTTTGGCGTGCTAGATCGTGAAACTTGTGTCACAAGCAAATTGAGATGTCAATTTCGATTCTTTGTGCTATAAAAGCCCATGCCCTACATCATTTGGAGGGGGCAAGGTAGGAGGGGGCTAGGTAAGAGTGGCTAGAAGGTTGCTAGGTTGAGAGTTCTAGAGAGAATTAGAGGTTGAATTTTAGGGTTAGATTTTGAGAGAAAATTTTCTATTCCTTCAAGAGTTTTCATGAACCCTAGTTTGTAAGAAATTCTTAATTCCAATTCCATTTTTGTTGATGAATTCAAGTAAAATCATTCCATTCTCTAGTTTTATTATTTGCAAATTATTTACAATGTCTTGTAGATCCGTAATTTTATATGTGAATTTATTCTTGAACCAAATCACGAGTAGCTAAATTCCCAAGGATTGGGGTACATGAACTCAATCCAAGGCAAATTATTTATGCAGAAAATAGAGGTTAAATTAAAATATTGATTGAATCGTGAAAGAAACTCATACAAACATTGTCAATCTTTTAATCTCTCTTGCCCTAGGTACTTGAGATGTTTAAGAACGCTTTGCGAGTATGATTTATCATTCACCGCTTTATATTTATCTTTGATTTCATATGATGCGGGCTAGATCCCTCATATATGTAATGCTTAGAATTTATAAAGACTGGATTCATTCAATAATTTTAATTTAAAATTCTAGTATTCTATACGGTAATTTGTTAAGGATTGAGGGATTGTACCCTACCCTATTTTCTCCCATTTGTCAGATCTAAATTTTTTTGCAATTTTCAGTTTGTTTTTCTTAAGTAAATTTTTATTTCACTAGAAATTTTCCCAATCATTAATCATCTTTTTGTTTCTTTTAAGAAATCATTTGAAGATTTAATAATTTTTCTTATTACTATTTGGCAATCTTGATCCCTGTGGATACGATCCCGACTTACCGGGTTACTACTTGAGCGACAGGCTTGCACTTGAGCCTAGAGTAAAACGCACTTTTGAGACAAATGCTTAGTCGCGTCAAGTTTTTGGCGCTGTTGCCGGGGATCCGAAATTGTTAAATTTTCAAGAAAGTTATTTTTATTTACAAGTGATTTCAAAAAAAAAAAAAAAAAAAAAAATCTCATCTTTTATGTGCTTATATGCAGAATTCATCTCCCACCCAAGTTTATGAAAATCCTATTACCGAAGCAAGTTCTGAAAATTCTGAGTCTCCTCATTTTTGGGTTCCACCTCCTTCGCTTAATAATTCTCATACTACCGACGTTCCACACTTTTGAGTCAAACACTGAGTGAGCCCATGAACAAGAGTGAAAGAGGAGATTTGGAGTGTGTCGGGAGAGGCTCGTCGAAATACTTAGAGTAAATCGAATCGCAGGACACTATCGATACATTTCTCCTCGATTACCACCCACCCACACCATCCTATAATTCGGCGAGTGAGCACGAAAGGCCGGTTGAGGACACCAATCAAGAGAGAGAGCTCGAGGAGTTAAGCCTAGCAGAGTTTGAGTGCGAGTTCAGACAGGTGGATGCAAGCCTAAATGTTGAAGTCCAATCTTTATGGGCCTCGTTTCGTCATTTAAACGAAAGCGAGTGGGAAAATAGAATTGATGAATTTCTCCTTCCCAAACCTCCACCCATACCATTTGAGTCTTCCGAGGTACTTGAAGATACGACTCACATCTCGTCCAACTTAGAGACCAACCCACATGCTACGCAACACGAGGATCCTTTTCGGGTTTATCGTAATGCATCTCCCGATCTTTCCTTCATCTATGGGAACGAGCCCAATTTGTTCCGGCTATTCACTTATGATGATTTGGGGGGATAAGATTTTGAGGACAAGGACTCAATGCTTAAATTATTTTCCAAGAAGGACTCTTTCTACTTGTGTGATACGCTTCCCATACTACTTGAAAAATCTTTGGGAAGTGATTCTATTTTTCTTGGATCCCAATGGTATTTATCCCCATGTGCACTCAAATCCCTCATTATCCCCCTAAATTTTTTAATTGGTGATGGTTAATTTTTTAAAATTTGCACATGCCTTCCGTTTTTCAAACGGAATTCTTATTTTTCGGGAGGCATTCTTTATAGTGAGGGTACACTATTAATCCCTCAAAGTCAGATTGTATTTTGGGTGAACCCTCAACTTTTTCGACTTCTAGTGTATAACTTATTAGAATTTCAAATCGTAGGTTGTACGTAATTAGCTTTTTTTTTTATTTTTTATTTTTTAGAGTAATCAGTTAGAGTTTTTGTTATTCTTTTTGTTATGCTTGGTTCTAACATGTTTTGTACATTCAATGGACTCGCACTCATCGGGGATCGCTCCATTTGGGTACTATCTTTCTTTTCCTCTCTTTATGTTGTGTTCTTGATTTGCATTGAGGACAATGCAACGTTTAAGTTAGGGGGTGTGGGATATTCTTCCCGTTTATTGTTTAGATTCATTGATTCGATCACATGTTCTTTCCAAGTGTGTGTTTTTTTAGAAAATTTCACAAATTTAAAAAAAAAAGTTGAAAAAAGCAAAAATATTTTTCTTCAAAATAAATAAAAATTGGAATTTAAAATTTTCAAAAATATCACATTTATTCTATTTAAAGTCTCAAATTGTTAACAATCAATTGCACTAAGCCAAAATTGACCAAAGATGGAAATTAAAAGAAAATTGACGACTTAACGAATAAGTGTGGAGATTGATCAAACCCGGTGAGATGTTGAGCCTTTCAATTTTTTTTGAGTTTTTAAATCAATCCGAGTTTATGATTAACTCAAAGTTCTTTTCAGCGTTTTAATATGTCGTTGATGATCTCAATCCTTTGTTTTGATCTGTTATGGGAAATGTGTGAATTGTTGTCTCGAAATCCGTGCTAAATATATCTCTAAACTTAATTAATCTCGAGATGCATATGGTAATGTGATGAGCAATTTGGACAATGAAGTAGGACCTCGTTTGTTACCCAAAAATACTAGCCATAAAAAGTTGTGAAAAACAAAATTATCCCTTTGCAACCCAAGTTGAGCCTAATAAAATATTTTCCTTTCGTTTGATAACCGAAAAAACCCAATTAGCCCAGAATTGTGAAAATTGAGAAATTCATCATGTAAGTCCAAATTGTGCAATAAAAAGGGGCAAGAGAAAAATAGAAAAAAAATGTTCAAAAAAAAAAATAGTGGGAAAAAGAATGAAAATTGAAAAAGAAAGAGAAAAATGAGCAAATGCCCGAAAAAGTACTAATGGACGTCATAAGGACATTTTCCAATTCCGAACATTCCGTCCATTCCCAATTTTACCCTTTACACTTTTAACCCGAAAAGTCCTTACCGAGTCCGAATGGCAAAATTAATTACTGCATGGAGAGGTAAAACACGAGAAGATAATATGAGAGATTAAATGGTGTGAAGAAGAGGTGATGTTGCCGTTTCCTAATAACTGTATTCCGATGATGAGATCTTTTCACCATATATTTCCTTCTTTTCAATTTTGTATGCATGAATTTGTGTCCATTATATTTACTCTTTATATCATGCATACTGAGAGAAAAACAACCACAATCCGAGTGATTCGTTTGTGAGTGCAATCCGTAAGAATTTGAATCAAAATGAATTTTCGGAAAGTAACGTAATGCTCAATCGGTGGAAATTTGAGGTTTAATTTTTGGCTTTGCACACACACACTATGGTTTGAGACAGTTGAATATGAGTTGATGGTGATTATTTTTTCGAAAAGTTTAAATTGTACAATTTTTAAGTATTTTGATATTTATTTGAGTCAATAAAGAATTTTGTGGGTAAATTCACTGCAAACCCTCACGAGACAAAACTCGTCCTACTAGTGTAACCTAGAGGTTTTAAGGATTGTTGCATACGCTAAATGCAATTACATTGCCCGGGACGTGCAAAGTCCTAAGTTAGGGGGATTTGACTAATCGTAAATTCTTCTGAATTTAGCCCCTTATTTTGGTGATTTTAATATCTCGAACAAGGTAATTGAATCATTTTTAGTCCATATCACTCTATTGTCTGTTTTTAACAATATTCCCTAGTTTTTGTGTAATTGTGATGAAGTTTTCAGGAATGGAATGCAAGAAAGGAAAAGAAGAAAATAGGAAGAAAATTCAAAGGGCAAAAGAGTAAAGTTCCACTCAAAAATCGAAGGCGACACAGTGAAGTTGAAGAGCATGAGTTCACAAGAGCATATGAAGAAACGGAACCCAAATCGAAGTTCCAGATCAAAAGATATGGCTAGTCAAAGTTGCAAGGAAAAAGTCAAAGTTTAAGAAAATCGGGCCGATCCGATGGACCAAGTCCAGTATACCCCGGATGGATAGCAAACCGATGGAAATGGAAAAAGAACCGATCCGACTAGGACCGGACCGACCCGGTAGAAATAAAAGAACCAATCCGGTGGATATCGGACCGATCCGAGGGTAATCCGGGCCGGTCCGGTCATGTGAAATCCTGGCATTAATTATGTAGATTTTTGGCGTGCTAGATGGTGAAACTTGTGTCACAAGCAAATTGAGCTATCAATTTCGATTCTTTGTGGTATAAAAGCCCATGCCCTACATCATTTGGAGGGGACTAGGTAGGAGGGGGCTAGGTAGGAGTGGCTAGGGAGTGGCTTGAAGGTTGCTAGGTTGAGAGTTCTAAAGAGAATTAGAGGTTCAATTTTAGGGTTAGATTTTGAGAGAAAATTTTGTATTCCTTCAAGAGTTTTCATGAACCCTAGTTTGTAAGAAATTCTGAATTCCAATTCCGTTTTTGTTGCTGAATTCAAGTAAAATCTTTCCATTCTCTAGTTTTATTATTTGCAAATTATTTACAATGTCTTGTAGATCCATAATTTTATATGTGAATTTATTCTTGAACCAAATCATGAGTAGCTAAATTCCCAAGGGTTGGGGTATATGAACTCAATCCAAGGAAAATTATTTATTTAGAAAATAGAGGTTAAATTTAAATATTGATTGAATCGTGAAAGAAACTCATACCAACATTGTCAATATTTTAATCTCTCTTGCCCTAGGTACTTGAGATGTTTAAGAACGCTTTGCGAGTATGATTTATCATTCACCGCTTTATATTTATCTTTGATTTCATATGATGCGGGCTAGATCCCCCATATATGTAATGCTTAGAATTTATAAAGACTGGATTCATTCAATAATTTTAATTTACAATTCTAGTATTCTATACGGTAATTTGTTAAGGATTGAGGGATTGTACCCTCCCCTATTTTCTCCCATTTGTCAGATCTAAATTTTTTTGCAATTTTCAGTTTGTTTTTCTTAAGTAAATTTTTATTTCACTAGAAATTTTCCCAATCATTAATCATCTTTTTGTTTCTTTTAAGAAATCATTTCAAGATTTAATAATTTTTCTTATTACTATTTGGCAATCTCGATCCCTGTGGATACGATCCCGACTTACCGGGTTACTACTTGAGCGACAGACTTGCACTTGAGCCAGAGTAAAACACACTTTTGAGACAAATTCTTAGTCGCGTCACCAATGCCCTGGATCGATGATCTATTTGACCAACTAAGGGAAACAACTTACTTTGCCAAGATATTTGAAGTCTGTTTATCATCAGTTGCTCATCATAAAGGAGGACATTCTTAAGAATCCTTTTCTCACATGATATAGTTCATACGAATTTAGGGTGATGCCATTTGGACTCACCAATCTGCCAATAGTTTTTATAGAATTGGTGAATCGAGTTTTTAGAGAGTTCCTTGATCAATTTGTGACTATGTTGATTAACAATATTTGGGTTTACTCTCCTTCTAAGGATGATATTGTCGAGCATCTGACAATGGTTTTACATGCACTATGGGATCAACAGTTGTACGCCAAATTTTATAAGTGTGGGTTTTGGCTTCGAGAGGTGAAGTTCTGGGCCATATTGTGTCTGACAGGGGTATTACTGTCGACCCGAGTAAAATATTGGAAATGATAAATAAGTATAAAACACGACAACGAATGAGGTTCTTAGTATCCTAGGGTTGGCTGGATACTATGGGCGATTCATTCGGGGTTTCTCAAAGATTGCGAGTCCATCGGGAAATAAAGGACATATTGACCTCGACACCTGAACCTAGACTGAGTGGAGTATCATGTTCACACAGATGCATCATTACAGGGACTTAAGGGTGTACTACAGCAAGAGGAGGGTGCTAGAGCATATGCGTCTCACAAGATTAAGACCCACGAGAAGAATTATACCATGCATGAATTGGTATTAGCCACAATTGTGTTTGCCTTGAGGATTTGGAGGCATTATCTTTTAGGGGAGCAGTTTACTTGTTCGTGAACCACAAATCACTTTAGTATTTGTTCACGTAGAAGGATTTTAACATGAGGCAGAGGAGGAGGTTAGATTTTGTCAAGGATTACCAGTTTGATATTCAATATCATCATGGGAAGGATAAGGTGGTGGAAGATGCCTTATCTGAACGATCCGTATCTGAACAACCCCGCTAATGATATGTGAGGCCCTTGTGATGACTCAATCGTGAGATGTGATGCTCGTTGTTCTAAGAGATAAGGGTACATTTTGGTCATATCAATTACCCCCTAGCCCTTAGTCTTCAATGTAAAGAGAAGGGTGAGGGATAAAGTATATGGGACAAGAAGTTGATGAGACGTTGTTTCATGTGGTGGACGAGGCCGAGGGTGATAAGACCACTGATGCTTAAATCCTTCTCTATACTTTGTAAAAACTGATGGTACCGCTGTTGGTCGGCCTTAGCCGAGGGGTCATTTTTGGTATGAGACCGAGATAATAAGCTAATCATTTGGCATGATGAGGTTGTTTTGGTCCAGACTGAGATGATGTGTCAGTCTTCTGATAGCACAATTACTGGCAATGAGATCATCGGATGTACTATTATGGATGAGGCGGAGGTTTTCTGCGTTAACCCCCAGGCCGAGTCATAATATCTCTTTGTCTGATGATTTGTCAAGGTTGGACTTGGCCGAGGGGTCCCAATCTTGGACAAGGGTGTACTTGGGAAAACCAATGATGGTTGTCTCTAACCAAGCCAATGGTTTTCAAACTATGAGATCACAAAGTTAATGTTATTTCAAGATATGAGGCCTCGAAGTTAATTATATTAACTCGCATTGGATTTTTCATCATTCGTGTTTGTTTGGACTTCTCATTTTGAATCGCCATACTTTTTCTTAGAATCACTATTAGCAACACTTTTTTCAATATACTTTCTGAGCTTTACCTTATTCAGGTGCTTCTTAATCTCATCCTTGAGGGAAAAGCATTTTTCAGTTGTATGACTGTGGTCTTTATGAAGCTCACACCATTTACTCTGGTCCCTCTTCTGTGGATGATCTCTCATCTTCTCAGGCAATCTCAAGTCTCTATCTTCTTTAATCTCATTTTAAATTATATGAGGACTTACTGTGAGTGGAGTGTAGCTGATAAATTTGTCATTAGCCGACCTCTTCTTCCTGTCCTTATCCTTATCTTTATAAGACTTTCTTCCACCATCTTCATCCTCTCCTTTGGCATCCATGGTTTCCTCAGCATTCATGACCTTTCTAGCCATTGCCAATAATTCAACCATAGACTTATGAGGGTTTTCAGCAAGGTTCCAGAGTAGCTTTCCCTTCTGACGTCCTCCAATGAGGGCTGTCATGGCTATACTCTCTTCATAGTCCTCTACCTCTAAATTTTCCCTGTTGATCCTCTCAATATAGTATCTAAGGCTTTCATTTTTTCCTTACTTCACATAAAGCAAATGGGTCATCTTCTTCTGAGGTCTCACGCAAAAACAAAAATTATGAATGAATCGCTCGGCCAACTGTCTAAAGTTTCCTATGGAATTCTTAGGAAGAGAGGTAAACCACACGTGTTGCCCCAGTCAAAGTGATCGAGAAATCTCGACACCTAATCTCATCAGATATGGAGTAGATGTCTGCTGCAGACTGGTATATCTCAATATGGTGGACTGGGTTGGTACCTCCATAGTACTTGGGTGTTTAAATTTGGCCTAGGTTGGAAAGCTGACAATCCTTGTCACAAAGGGTGAACCCTTTGAGTACCCCCTATGCAAGGAGTCTCGTATTTTTAAAAGATCTCCAATCTTATTTTCCAGCCTTTGAATAGAGTTATTCCATGGTTTAGCAATGTAGGCCTGACCGAGGTTGTCCCCAGTCACCTCCAATGGGTGAACTTAGGGTTCCCCAGCTACTGCACAACATCGGCTATTGACCTCCCCCTAAACACCGTCTCGACCATGATGGGGCTGACAGTCACCACCCTCTTTTCTTGAGCCAACAAGACTTCGTGACCTGGATAGCCTTTCCCTCAGGTCATTAACTAGGCTGAGCCTTTCAAAGTTCGAACCTCTACTTAAGCGATCAAAAGCTGACCCCCTTTAGCGTGCATCATGGTATTGTCTTTCACCCTGACCTCGGCTCTACTGAATAGGTTGTACAGTGTTGTTTAAGATTTCATACGGTCCCAACAGTCTACTGGAGCATCATCGACCTCAATATCATCATGCATGTCATCAGGGTAAGGGTTTCGTTGCCTCTCCAGATGTAAATGCCTAGAGTCATAAACATCCCTTCGCCATTGGTGAAGAAATAAATCCTTGAGTGGTGCCTAGGGTGGTCCCCTGGCCTCTTGGTGTTGCCCTTGAGCAGCTGCCGGAGTGATCATCTCCATTGAGACTCCTGGCGATCTCATCATCATGTTTTGGCTTAATAGGGAAAACTGCTCCTTTATACCCTGATGACTATCTACCAAAGACTTCAAAGATGCAACCACCTCAGCCATCTCGAATTACGGTGGCTCTTAGTTGTAACTTGGATCTCCTCCACCAGCTGGTGGAGGCGGTGGTAATTCAGCTGCCATATGTTTGAGTTGTGATAAAGATAATGATGAGCTTGGGAACCTTAATGGATCTATTTCAATGGTGAAATATCTCCACAAAAGGGGGAGGACTATTTCACCACCAGAGTCTCCGGTAAGGTCAAACAACAAAGGAGGAAGAAATGAATCCTCTCGTTCCCACAGACGACACGAAAATTATGATGATGTAAACATCACCACTAGATAAAGAGGTGATAGAGCTCAAACATGCATAACAATGGTGAAGGAGATAAGGAGAAGAGGAGAAAAATATCAATATAAGTGGTTCGACAATTATATACGTCGACTGTGCAAGTGAGTGTAAGTATCATTATCAGAAGAGGGCTTAATGGCCTTAGCAATACGATCACTCCACTTTCTCTCTCTACTATAAATGCACTAGAGTTTGGCTAGGGTTGGTAATTAAGGACCTCTTACAAGGTAGGAAAGACGAGTATATATAGTGCCTGGGGGGTGTAGTGTACCCCCAGGCATACAATGAGCATTTGTAATTTGATCTAGCCATTCCAGTGAAACCATCTGTCACTGTCGCATGGAGAGGATAATGATGAAATATTCCTTCACGTGCCAAGAAGATTTGGTCATAACGGTTTGTCCAAGTGGGATATTCCATGTTGGGATCTTGTACGACTCGTACGGTAGATATATTATCGGGGGTCTCATCCAGGCTGAGTATGAGACCCCCATATAGCTCTTCTTGATGATCTGGTGTGTGGTATACACTAAGTATGTTCGACTGAGTGTCTGTTAACTTGGTCCCGGCTAAGACCAAGACGACCTTGATACTGGAGAGGGACAAGGTTGAGTTGATGAGTCAGTCCCCTGATGGGAGTCCTCCTTAGTCTCTGTCATCCTAGTCCTGGCTCAGGCCGAGATGACCTTGATATTGAAGATGGATGAGTCTGAGTTAATGAGTGAGTCCCCTGATGGGAGTCCTCCTTGGTCTCTGTCACACTTGTCCCAAATGATGCCGGGATGACCTTGATATTAGGGAGGGCCGAGGCTGAGTTGATGAGTCAGTCCCCTGATGGGAGTCCTCCTTGGTCTCTGTCATCCTAGTCCCGGCTGAGGTCGAGACGACCTTGATATTGGAGAGGTCCAAGGCAGAGTTGATGAGTCAGTCCCATGATGGGAGTCATCCTTGGTCTCTATCATACTAGTTTCGACTAAGGCCGAGATGACCTTGATATTGGGGAGGGCCGAGGTTGAGTTTATGAGTCAGTCCCCTGATGGGAGTCCTCCTTAGTCTCTGTCATCCAAGTCCCGATTGAGGTCAAGAGGACCTTGATATTTGAGAGGGCCAAGTATAAGTTGATGAGTCAGTTTCCTAATGGGACTCCTCTTTGGTCTCTGTCATCCTAGTCCCGGCTGAGGCCGAGACGACCTTGATATTGGAGAGGGCCGATGTAGCTAACTATGGTCATATTATGAGACTAGGTTGAGTCATAGGCTAAGGCCGAGGATGATGTCTTTTGTTCCAACCCTTAGGCCTAGGTATCTAGTTCACTGCATGATGGCCGAGGTTGCTTCCACGATGTCTAAGGTTGCCAATAATAGAGAAATGATCTTACACTAATAGATAAAAATGTAGTCTCGACTGTAGTGATCAGGACGAGGTTGATTAAGCCGTGGCCAACCCTACTCAGACCGAACCTTATCTGGACGACCCCATTAATGATATGTAAGGCTCTTGTGATGACTAGACTGTGAGATGTGATGCTCGTCGTCCTAAGAGACGAGGGTACAATTTGGTCATATCAATAGATATTCTTAAAAATGTACGTGCGAGTTAAATGATAAAAACCTTATGACCTTTTTATATAAAAGTCCCGATTAATTCCCAATTGAAATGTTTACTAATAAAAGCAAGTTAAATTCTTAAAGGCTATTAAATCCAAAATTTTATTTTCCTCCAAATTTCTTAAAGTCAATTCATTAAGACACGGGTTGTTACAGTGTATGGGTAACTAACGTGTGTATCTAATAATTACTTTGAAATTGTTATTTAAATACTTGCAAAATATTTTCAAAAGGTTTTAGGCTCTTACTCTTGTCAAATGTATATTCCAAAACATTTTAGGTGTCCATTCACAGGGACTCCAATTTTAATGATTCATTCTAGGGTTGCGTAGCTGCAACACGTGTGGAGGCATGCAGGATTGATGCAGATGCTTCAGATATTCATTCCTAGATTAGGATTTCCATTTCTGTATTTCTTTGGGCATATTGCCCCTTATTATGATTCATAATTTTCGTTATTCATTTTTATCTTACTTTGTTTTAGATCCAGATTATTACTTTAGACTTGTAGATGAGTTTTATTTTTGGGAACCGATTGTTTATTCGGTATTATTTATTTTAATTATTTATTATGTGATTGGTTTAGACTATAATATTGTGTACATGATTAGTTTATTTCATTTTTATTTTCGCATGTCGTTACATTAACGAAAGATAAAATTTGGCATCGACTTAATTTGACATATGTCATTTATAATTTAAAAGGTTTTCAACTGTGATGCTAGGAATGAATCAACTGATATTTCTATTTGTTTTAATAAAGGACTGGTCACACGTGGTTAAAATAGACAAGGTGTTACATATGGTATTAGAGCATTAGGTTTTAGTGTCCATAGGATCTGTACGGATTACTATGATTTCAGCGTAGAGTTCTTTGACAACGAGACCTGTTATTAGGATTGTTGCATTCATGATTACGTATTTTAAATTATATTCTCAATATATTATATTTTTATAAATTGTGAACTCATACCATTTGATATATTTTCAAATACCACCCATGAGAGAACTACCAACAAGGGCAGCGATGAGAGAGAGGCTCAGAAGGAGCTACAAATACCAAAACAATCGTAGGGGATAGTTACGGTGGTAGAGGTGGTCGCTATTGTGGCGCAGGTAGTTAATGCCGCTTTGAGTGCCATGACACTTCACTTTCCTCAGGCCTAGACACCATAAATTTCAGTCCAGGCCCACCCGCGGCCCTTATATTGGCAGAGAGTGAAGAAGGTCTTTTAAAATGGCTACCCATCCAAGTCTCTGGGTAGCTCATACGTGATTTAGGCGTGGCAGTGGAAGAAAGATATTCAGTGCCACTTGTGCATGGTTGACTATAACGACGTGCAAAAGAAAATGTTGGCCACTTTAGATTGGTCGAGGAAGCTTTACAATGATGGGAGTTTGTTACAACTAACGAGGAGAGGGATATATATTGCTCAGTTCTGGGTGCGGTTTGACCACAAGTATGCCGGACAATATGGGCTCTTGAGGATGAAACCGTTTATAACCCATCCAAAATAATGTGTTTGGCGCCCATTAATTATGTTTGTGGGTCAAAATGGTTTGAGCGATCCAATAAGACGGTTTATTGGCGGGTCATTAGCGGGTCAAAATGGTTTTGGAACCTCTCAAAAATAAAACTTAAATTACTAAAGAGTTTAAAGATTTTTCTATTTAAGTACTTACTTGTATATTTTTTTTCAAAATTATTATAACATATTTATCCGTATATGATATAATAATTGTTTTTTTTTAAAAGCAAGCTAATCCGACTCGATCCGGGTTTGACCCGACCCGACCCGAATTCGACCCGACAAAACCCGTCAAAATTATTCTGTCCGAACCACTTTTAACCCCCCATAACCGTCCAGTTGCCACTATTAACCACAAGTAATTTCCGCCAGCCGTAGAGATAGTGATGCGGAAGAGGTTTAATAATGTGGTCTAGGGAGATCATTTTGTGGGTGAGTACGATGAGGAGTTCACGTGTTTGGCTAATTATTTTCCATACGAGGTGAACATTAAAGATAAGAAGAAGAAGATATTTATGGATGGGATAGCCTGGAGGATAAGGTAACAATTAATAGGTAACCTTGCATTGAGGACCTATAAGGATGTCATCAATGACACATTTATGAATTTATAGGACCATCACTTCCATTTCAAGGGAACACAAGAGTGGAGGTAAGCCTTACCAGTCGAGCTAGACTAGTGGGGCACCACAATATTAAACATGTAGATAGCGGGGGAAGGATGCCTAATTGGGATTTTCTACCAAGTGATTTAGATTTGGGGGTTACCGAATCGAGGGAGGTTTCAGGCAAGGCCCTTAATAGCAGCAACAAAACATTCCTCGGGGCTACTAGGGCCAAGGGAACAATGGGGGAGGCTAGTAAGGTCGAGGCTACATGAACCAGTAGTAGAGGCAACCTTGATAGGTCCATTAAGGCCAGAGGCAGAGAGAATTCATGGGATGTTGTTTTACTTATGGCCATACGGGCCATAAGAAGAGAGACTGCCCATAGCAGGACAAAGCACCACAATAGCAGGGTGTCATGCAGGACAAAGTGCCACATTTACCTGGCGGCACCAGTACCAGTGGCCTCATAATAGAAGGAGTAGTTGCAGTACGAATGTCTCTAAAACATCCGAGATGTAATCATGCAGTAGTCCCTAAAGGCTCAACCGATAGTAGAGGGTACATTTCCTTTTCAAGAGATTGAGGGTAAGATTTTATTTGATGCGGGGGCATTACACTATTTCATAGTGACTATATTTGCATGAGCTATTGGTGTACTAGAGACAGCCGTTACTCTTCTCATGTGTGTAGATTCACCGTTGGGTAGAGGGTCTCTTATATATTCGATCTTTAGGGGTGTGGATATTGATCTGAGGATATTATGTTTAGCCGTGGACCTTATAGTGTTATATATGTAGGGTTATGATGTCATTTTGGGTATGTATTGGTTAGCTGGATATCGAGCAATGGTCAATTATTTTGGGAGGACTATTGTGTTCTCTTTTCTAGGGTAGAAGATGTTCTTAGTGGTGATGCCCCTTCCCGATGGAGGGTCAAGCTCACATCTGTATTAAATTTAGGAGGAGACCTCACAGAAGGTGTTTTTTTTAGGATGTGTTCCAGGAGATACTCGAGTTTTTGCCTACCCAAAAATTTGAGTTTGTTGTTGACCTAGAACTGAGTAAGAGACCTATCGCCCGAGCACCTTATCGAATGGCCCCGTCTGAGATGAGGGAGTTGAAGAAGCCTATTCTGTAGCTGCTAGGGCAGGGTTTCATTAGACATAGTACTTCATCATGGGGTGAAGTAGTGTTATTCTCCAAGAAAAGGGATAGATCGTTTTGGTTATGCATTAATTACAGGGAGTTGAACAAGGTCACAATTCGAAATAAGTACCCAATGCCCTGGATCGATGATCTATTTGACCAACTAAGGGAAACAACTTACTTTGCTAAGATATTTGAAGTCTGTTTATCATCAGTTGCTCATCATAAAGGAGGACATTCTTAAGACTCCTTTTCTCACATGATATAGGTCATACGAATTTAGGGTGATGCCATTTGGACTCACCAATCTGCCAATAGTTTTTATAGAATTGGTGAATCGAGTTTTTAGAGAGTTCCTTGATCAATTTGTGACTATGTTGATTAACAATACTTGGGTTTACTCTCCTTCTAAGGATGATATTGTCGAGCATCTGCCAATGGTTTTACATGCACTATGGGATCAACAGTTATACGCCAAATTTTATAAGTGTGGGTTTTGGCTTCGAGAGGTGAAGTTCTGGGCCATATTGTGTCTGACAGGGGTATTACTGTCGACCCGAGTAAAATATTGGCAATGATAAATAAGGATAAAACACGATAATGAATGAGGTTCTTAGTATCCTAGGGTTGGCTGAATACTATGGGCGATTCATTCAGGGTTTCTCAAAGATTGCGAGTCCATTTGCAAATTTGACTCTCTAGGGGCTGCCATTTGTTTGGAATAACCATTGTCAGTTAGATTTCACTGAGATAAAGGACATATTGACCTCGACACCTGAACCTAGACTGAGTGGAGTATCATGTTCACACATATGCATCATTACAGGGACTTAAGGGTGTACTACATCAATAGGAGGGTGCTAGAGCATATGTGTCTCACAAGATTAAGACCCACGAGAAGAATTATCCCATGCATGAATTGGTATTAGCCACAGTGGTGTTTGCCTTGAGGATTTGGAGGCATTATCTTTTAGGGGAGCAGTTTACTTGTTCGTGAACCATAAATCACTTTAGTATTTGTTCACGTAGAAGGATCTTAACATGAGGCAGAGGAGGAGGTTAGATTTTGTCAAGGATTACCAGTTTGATATTCAATATCATCATGGGAAGGATAACGTGGTGGAAGATGCCTTGAGTCGATGACATACAGGGGACAAACTGAAGTTTGGAAGGTGAAGTGAAGAGACCTTCGGCAAAATGATGAGGTTGCTAGAGCTTGTTTATCCGTAGTGACTGTCACTCCCGAGACAATTATGAGGGTGGTGAGAGAAAATGTAGGGGATCAATATTTCCAGGACAGAGTTTGCCAGTTGTTAGCTGATGGGGTGGAGTATTATTCAATTAGTTTAGAGGGAGGCTTTCTCCTTTATGGGAGACTCGTGGTCTTGGAGGATGAGGATTTGAGAAATGCAGTGATGCTGGAGTCTTAAAGGTTGAGATTTGTGGTAGGTCCCGATGCGGATAAGATGTACCATGATATGGGTAGGTAGTATTAGTGGTCGAGGATTAAGCGGGACATAGAAGAGATTGTCTCGAAATATGCTACTTGTTAGTTAGTGAAGGTAGACCACCATAGACTGACGAGATGTTACAAATAGTCGAGATTCCAGTGTGAGATTATCTCCATGTATTTCATTACCAGACTACCAACATCGCAGTAATGTCATGACTCCATATGGGTGATAATGGATCGATTGATTAAGGTGGCCCATTTTTTACCAGTTCGTATAAATTTTGAGACGAGGTTGTATGCACAATTATTTTTTTCCTGATGTAGTGCAGCTACACGGTGTTACGATTAATATAATGTCAGATCGGGACAAGATTTTTGAGTTCCATTTTTGCCAATGCATTTAGGAGACCATGAGCACGGATTTATGACTGATTATAGCGTACCATACACAGACATATGGGCATACAGCGTGAGTTAATCAAATGCTTGAAGATATGTTCACTTCGGGGGAGGATGGGAGGAGTATCTTCCATTGGTGGAGTTTGCATATAAAAACTCCTACCAATTCACTATCGTTATGGTACCATTTGAGGCACTGTGGAGATGGCCCTTGTTGTTTTCCCGTTTATTTTTTAGAGGTAGGGGACAACAATCTATTAGGGACAAAGGCGATTCAGGACACCACTGCAAAGGTTAAGCTGATATGAGGGCGCATTCGAATAGCTTAGGACGGGAAAAAGAGTTACATTAATGCATACTAGAGGCATATAGATCTTAAGGTTGGTGAGAAGGTATTGGTGCGGATGTATCCTATTATGAGGTTCGGTAAGAAGGGGAAGATATATCCGAGATATGCGGGACTGTTTCCACTTATCGAGAGGATGGGACTTGTGGCATATAGGTTGGGACTACCAGAGACTTTACAATGGATTCATGATGTGTTCCACGTGTCATCGTTGAAAAGGTACTAGAGGAGGGATAGGGTTTTTTGTCATGTCCCATTGGAGGAGATTGACTTGCAGGCAGATATCTCGTACGAGGAGAGACCCATGTGATACTTGATCATAATGAATGTAAGCTGCAGTTTGAGGTGGTGACCTTGGTTAAAGTTCAGTTGGGTCACCACAATGTTGACGTCTCAATGTACTAGAGGGATCATGACATGCTTCAGAAGTATTCAGAGGTATTCACTACAGGTACATCCCAATTTCGAGGGCAAAATTCATTTGTAAGGTGGGGAGTGTGTATCACCCGTATTTTTAAGTATTTAAAATTTAATTAATTCGGTTATTTTAAATTACACGCGTGATGTAATTTAAAAGAATTAGGTACTAGATTTGGATTAAAATATTAATCAGAAGAGAATGATTAACTTTTTTGAATAAAATAACTAAGTGAATAGTAAATAATTATTTTAAGTCATAGCGAGAGATAGTGACGTTACGGTATTATATCTCAACCGGGTGTTGTAGAGCACTCGAGGTTGAGATAGGAAATTATTTTAGAGCGACTTAGATGATGCTTTTGAGGTCATGGTTGATTCCGAAAGGGTCAAAATAGTCAGAATTGTATACCCGGGTGTATTGTTTGGGTTTTAGCGTGTTTTTAAACCATCCTGGCATATGAGGGCTGTTGATGTAAAAAACTAGATTTGATCTAATTATTTAATCACAGATAAAAAATAAACAAGACAGTAAATTTTTAAAGTGGTTCAGCCTTGAAAGAATGGCCTACGTCCACTGTTTGTGTTATTGCTGACTGTTTGCAGAATTCTCGATAATGGGTTTACCAAGAAATTTCGAGTCCCCTACTAATGAGGAGGTTACAATGTATTTATAGCCTTGAGGCTGTACAAAATGAAAGGATAACGCGTTGTTATCTAATAGACATGTACGTCTGTATCATAATAAATGAACATTTAATGCACAATCGTTTCCTTTGATTCTCTTGATTTGGGTTCGCTATATGCTTAAGTTGCTCGGACACTTTAAGTTGCTCGCACCGCTTAAGTTGCTCGTCACACTTAAGCTGCTCGGGGCCCATGAGCTTCTTGGGGCCCCTGAGTTCCTCGTGGATTCTTAGTTGCTTGGTAGTCTTGAGCTGCTCATTGATCTTGAATTGCTCGGTAGAAGTATATATATTTGCCACATTAGCAAACACGCGTCAGTAAGTGTGTAGTCCATGTCAGCAGACTAAATTTCGTATCAACAGAATCCCCCAATGTTTCATAATTCGAGTTTGAGGAGGAGTGTGGAACATTCTTCTCGAAATATGGCGGGATTAAATAGTCATCCTCATAAATATTTTGAATTTCCATAACCGCTTCATTTTTTGTGCCCCTTTCTTCTTTTAGCCGCCGGATACGCAAACATTCGCCTTGGTAATCATTGCTTTTTCTATTCCCGAGGTAAAGTATTTAAACGCGGCAGAAATCCTATCGTCTTTTACTTTTCAAATCTGTGTCATTGAACATTTCATTTCTTCTCTATCTTATGCGTTCGTTTATTTCCTTGTTCGTTATCAACTGGTTCATTCTTCTCCTATAAGATCTTCTCCCTTCTCTTTTATTTTGCTTTGATCATCATGGTTTATGTTGTTGAATCGCTTGGAAAATTTCGTTCTGAATTTTCAATTCCTTCATTGGTCATTTTGGAGGAACACTCTGAACCTTCTGACTATTTCTCTTTGGCTGAGGGACATTGGTTTCCAAGTCTCTTTGTGGCCGAATGTGGCTTTTCGTTTCCTCCAAATCCTTTAGGTTTGGAGTTTTGTCAATATTTTGACGTTATTCCTGCAAAAATAGCACCGAATACCTGGCGAATAGTTAATGGAGTTGATAGGTTAAATCAAATTCATGGAACCCATTTAGGAATTCCAGAAATTATGTTTTGTTATAAATCGGTTGTCAGCGATAGTACTTTTTATTCAAAAACTAGGTTTTTGAATAGGGCTTTAGTTGTCAATCTTCCATATGCCAATAGGGATTACTTTGAGCATGGGGTTGTTATGAAAAATTGGCAACATGCTCCATTGAATGGAGATGCTGTATATCTCGGTCCTAGGTGTACCCATTATGGCAGTGGAATAGGTTGATTTTATTTTTTGAAATCTTATTTTCTTTGGGTTTGATAAAACGTTTCACTGACATTTGTTTTTGTTCATTACAGTTGACATCAAAAGAAAATCTCCAAAGGAGACAGAGGTTAATTTAAAGCACTTGAAACTTATCTGGAGTTTACACCAATCCGTTGCTGATGAACATATCAGATCATCCTCTTTTTTGTTGCAGTACAAGAGCTATACTTCATCCTGCACTGCTCATCCAGTGGTGGTTGACATCGACCAAGCACCAGCTTCTAAAACTGGTGTGGAAAGTTCGTCCCCTGAATCGAATATTCCCCTTAGTAACATAATGAAGATAAGAAGAGCTCCTGCCTTCTTTGACAAATCATACTCTGCCAATGTGGAGGCAAAGAAATGCAAACAAAATATCCCAGAAGAACGGACGAAAATTATTGATGCTCCTCCTTCTGCTGATATCGAGAAAGTTGTTGAGAAGCCCCCTGGTGTCTCAGAGCAAGGTTGTTGCTATCTCTCCTCAAAGTAAGGTTATCGTTATATCTCCAACAAAGACATCGTCTATAGTTGAAACTATTCCTGCTCCCCCGAGGAGGTTGAAGAAAAGTTCGTCTGAGAGACCTGTTGGGCCTGTCCTTCAATCTTTAAATATTGAAAGTGGTGTTCCCACTTTTGTTCCTCCGACCTATACCATGGGCTCTGTGAAGTCTTGGATTATCCCAGAAATCCAAGGTATTGAAGACACTCTTCCTTGGGACAGGATCACTGCCTTGGCATCTCAACATATTACCTTAGTAAGTATTACTAGTCTAAGTTTTCACTTTTCCTTGATATGTCCCTGTATTGACTCAAAATTATTTCTTCCTTCAGCTGGTAACCTATTTCAACAGTATTCTGAAGAAGGATGAGGCTATTAAAGCTTCAAGCTCCTCGGGAGGTGTAGAGGAAGCTTTTGTTGGTCTAACTCAGTCCTTAAAGGATTCTCGTTAGAAGTATGAAGAAGCTAAAGTGTCTTGGGAGAAGCAACTTAAGTCCATCGAGCAAGAGAGAGATCGAGCTGTGGAGGCCTGCAAGGGGTTGGAGCAGAAAATGAAAGAATTTGAGAAGAATAATAAAAATCTTGAGGAGAAGCTCAAAAATGCTGAAGAGCTTGAGAACAAGCTCAAAACTGCTGAAGAGGAAGTTGGTAGACTTCGTGAGGTTTATCGCTAGAAGGAAGAGGTGGAAGGGAAGTTGAAAACTGTCGAGGAGCTCCTTAGGGAAAGGACATCCTCGGAGAAATAAAAGAGGAAAAAGGATATCAAAAAATCATTCAGTGCTGGTTGGGATAAGGGCTGGAACAAGGGCTTGGCTGTCATGACTTCGCAAATGTAGTATGTCAGCCTCAAGTACTTTAGGGATGGATGGGTTGCTTCTTTGAAAGAGATGAAAATTGTTGAGAATTCAGAATTGTTCCAGCAGCACATTCATGGTCCTCCTCCCTCTCCTGGGGAAGAAGAAGAGGACGGAGCTGCCTCAGAGGAATCATCCATGATGATTGGAGATCAAGTTCCTCCTATTCCAGTTGTTCAAACTTTCTACGAGCAACTTCATACCACCAGCACCTCAATCGAGCAACTGCCACTATCCTCCGAGCAACCAACCTCCTCATCCCACCTTTTCGAGGAAGTTGTAAAACACAAGGAGAAGGTGTAAAGTTGCTCGGGTTTTAATTTTGTTATTCCTTTTGAATCTAACCTTGATCTTTGTATTTACCTTTTTATGAATAAAAATTTGAACTTTTGGTTGTTCATATTGACTTCTTCTTCTACTTTCTCTGTCTGCATTCTTATTGATTATTTCTATCTCTTCTCTTTGCTAGTTTATGGCTAGGATGGAGCTATTATCAGCTCATGATATAGAACTGATGAAAAAATGCAATGACTACTTTAAGGCTGGTCGCGCAAATCTGAATGATTCTCAGATCATTTATATCCTGGGCTCAGATGCTTCTGAACGAGCAGTTAAAGCTTACCAGTATCTGAAATGTCTGCTTGATCGTGAAGTAGCCAATAATGTAGCTTACTATGAGATGATTGAGGACCTTCAAGGAACTATCGAGGAACTCCAGCAGGAGTACAAGGAGTCCTCCACACTTTTTCACCAAGGATACGAAAAGAAATATCAACAGTTAAGTGCTGAAAAAGGACATGATAAGTTCATCTCTGCTTACGAGAAGAAGGAGAGAGTTTTAAAACTTGAAGTTGAAGAACATAGGCACATTGCCAAGTTGCTGGAGCAAGAGAATATTGCCTTACAAGAGGAATTAAAACAATTGAAGTCTGCTGCATCTTCTACGAGAGCCTTGGTCCCTGTCAACGACGAAGGTTTCTCTTTCTTGGAGGTCAAAAATGCCAACTTAAGAGATGAGTTGGAAACATTAAAAATAATTGGACCTTCCACCTCCGCTCGCGGATGAGCAAGGTCTTCTCGGGGTTGAGCAAGGGCAGCTCGGGTTACTGTTGAAGAAGCTAGAACACAGTCAGCTTTAGAGAATCACGTTTTTCAATTGGTAGCAAAGAACCAGTCCTTAGCAGACATGTCCAAGAAGATTTTGAACCTCAGCGAGAAACTTTGTACACAAAGCTCTGTCTTGGAGAATAAAGAAATTTTTGTGAAGAATCTCCATGAGCAACTGGAGAGGTTGACTTATCAATTCCACAAATAGTCTAGAGAGTTTTGGATGGCTGGATATAATGAAGCCCGTTATCACCTCGATGATCGGATCCATCAGTCAAATAATGAGGGTTACAAGCAAGGATGACTGAACGCACTGGGGGTGTTACAATTGGAGCAAGGACACTATTTATAGGATTATTATCATCCTGGAGTGCTCGATTTGCTTGTGCCACCTTTTAACCTTGATATGAGCTGGATTCCTGCTCGGGCAATTCCTCAGTGCTTAATTTCCAAGTATCTCAGCGACTACAGTCTTCATTCCAATGTTGATATATCTCTCCCAGAGTATTTTCTTGATCGTCCGTCAGTGATGAATGTTCGAATGCTTCCAGATCTGAATTTCATAAATTCCCCTTATGCCTTAGATGATCCTCCTGCTGGAGTAGAACCTGCTTCAAAGGCAGAGGGAAAGAAACCCATAGAATAGAATTTGTTCCATTGATATCACATGCGATTTGTAATTTATATCATATGTAATTTGTTCTAGTTTTAATGAAGAAAATTTTAGTTTTCTTTGCATTTTAATTGTCATTGGTTTGAAAGTATTTTGTAAAATGTCTTTGTTTGTGAATATATGCATATTTTGATATGCCATGCTATTTTATTTTTTGACTATAGTGACTTATCACTCTTTGATTCTAAGCCATGAAACGACTTACATCCCATGATCCTGCTTAGTTTAACCAACCTGAGTTGATTGTAAATTTATTTTCCGACCAACCAGAGCTGGAGGAGATTGATTTTCCACCAATCGGAGTTGGAGAAAATTGATTTTGCCAACCAACCGGAGTTGGTGGATTTTATTTTACCGACCAACCGCAGTTGGTGGATTTCATTTACCGACCAACCGTAGTTGGTGGATTTTTATTTACCGACCAACCGTAGTTGGTGGATTTTTGTTCCCGACCAACCGTAGTTGGGGGATTTTATTTACCAACCAACCATAGTTGGTGGATTTTTATTTACCGACCAACCGTAGTTAGTGGATTTTTATTTGTCGACCAACCGTAGTTAGTGGATTTTTATTTACCGACCAACCGTAGTTGATGGATTTCTATTTACCGACCAACCGTAGTTGGTGGATTTTTATTTATCGACCAACCGTAGTTGGTGAATTTTTGTTCCCGACCAACCGGAGTTGGAGGATATTTGTTTCTGAACTTGATGCGTAGTGTGAAGCACTAATACTCCGAAAAATTTCAACAAAGAGAGAGAAACTAGGTAAAACATTCAACACTTTATTCATTCTGAAGAAAACTGCATTACATAGGAATTCCAACTACTGATAATACTTGCGTAGATGCTTTGTATTCCATGCATTCTTGAATTCTTCTCCTTCCAATGTTTCAATCATGTACGTCCCTGGACGAACAACTTCTGTTACTTTGTAGGGTCCATGCCAGTTAGCTTCTAGTTTGTTATGCTTTTGAATTACTTTCTTCAACACATAGTCTCCTTCTTTCAAGTCACAATTCTTTACCCTCTTGTTGTAAAACAGAGCTGTTTGTGGTTGGTATGCAGCATTTCTGATTGATGTTTCCTCTCTGACTTACTCGAGCATATTTAGATCTAATTGCCTCATCAAGTCACTGATAGGAGAATTGAAATTCATCACTCTGTGTGTAGGTAGGCCCAATTCAGCAGGTATAACTTCTTCACTTCCAAATTATAGCAAGTATGGAGATTCTCCTATTGCTGCTCGCGGCGTAGTACGATAAGCCCACAGCACAGAATATCGCGCGTTAATCCAATTTTCCTTTGCATCATCCATCCATTTTTTCAAACCATTCAGCAGAGTTTTGTTCGTCACCTCAGTTTGTCCATTGCTCTGGGGATGGCCTGGTGCGGAATGGGTTTTCAATATGTTTGACTGATGACAATATGCAACAAACTCCTCGTTGTCAAACTAGGTTCCATGATCTGTGATGAATGCATTGGGAATACCATATCTATATATGATATTCTTCCAAATAAACTGATACACCTTGTCATATGTCATATCAATAAGAGGCTCAGCTTCTACCCATTTAGTAAAATAATCCATAGCGACCACCAGGTATTTAAATCTTCCTTGGGTCATTGGAAGTGGTCCGAACAAGTCTATTCCCCACATGGAGAATGGCCAAGGAAACGTAATGGGTGTTAGAAATGCCTGGGGAGTTCTTCAGATAGAAGAGAAACGCTGACATTTGTCATATTTCTGGGCATAAGCTGCACAATCAGCTCTCATTGTTGGCCAATAATACCCTTGCGTTGTCATTCTTTGCAAGAGTGTCCGACCTGCTACATGGGCTCCATAAGACCCTTCATGGACCTCTTCAATCAAATCTTTCACCTCGATGGGGTGGACACATCTTTGCAAACCTGCTATAATTCCTCCTCTATATAAAATGCCATGAGTTAATACGTAAAGAGCGGCTTTAAACTTTAATTTTCTGGCTGTGAGTTTATAATTTGGTAAAGTCCCCTCCTCAATATAGGCCCTAATGGGATCCATCTAAGATGGTCCTAAATCAAGGGTAATGAAGTTGATCGTCAGATCTTTGTCAATGCTCCGACTAGCCAAGATTTCTATTGGGATTGTTCTTCGTAGCTCGGTGCGTGTGGCTGAGGCTAATCGAGCTAAGGCATCTTCTCTTGCATTCTCCAATCTTGGTATTCTAATCAACTGTATTACGCTAAATCTTGATACAATCTCCATTTATTTCGCATGATATTGGATAATTAATTCTCCTTTTACTGCATACACTCCCAACATTTTATTTACAATCAGCTGTGAGTCACTGAATACGATGACCTGCTCCGCTTTCATAGTTTTGACTAGACTGAGACCCACGATCATAGCCTCATATTCAGCCCTATTATTAGAAACCTTAAATTAAAAATACAGAGCACACTCTACATCAATTCCATCTGGGTTGTTTAAAGAAATCCCTGCTCCACTGCCTCTAGTGCAAGATGAGCCATCCACATATAGATTCCATATAGGTACTTCATCATCAAATTTTTGATCGGACAAAGTTCCTCCGTTGAATATTTGTTGCTTCTTTATGTCCTCCTCTAGCACTTCTTGCTGCTCATCGACCATCTTCTCTTGCTCGTCAACCAATTTATATTGGCGGGGTTCAAATTTGATGGTCCTATAACATCCACAGGCTGGTCGGTATTCAACTTCTGCTCTTCGTAGGTGTCTGGATAGGTGAATTCTGTAATAAACTCTTCCACTGCTTGCACTTTGAGTGACGACGTAGGCTCATAAATTATATCGTATTCACCCAATTCGACAGCCCAATACATCAATCTTCCTAATTTCTTTGGTTTGTGCAGAGCTTGCCTTAACGGCATGTTTGTATACACAACTATAGTACGTGCTTGAAAGTATGGCCTCATCCTTCTGCTTGCTTCCATCAATGCCAGTGCTAATTTCTCCAGGCTTGGATACCTGATCTCTGCTCCTCAGAAGGCCTTACTAGTGTAATAGATTGGTTTTTTCACTCCATCCTCCACTCTTATCAACGCCGAGCTCACTGCGTTTTCTGAAACTGCCAGATACAGGTATAGTCTTTCTCCCATAACTGGTCTGGATAACAATGGAGGTGCTCCCAGGTATTTCTTCAATTCTTGAAAGGCTTTCTCGCATTCATCATTCCATTCAAAAGTCTTTCGGAGTGTCTAGAAGAATAGGAGGCATCTATCAGTTGCTCGCGACACAAACCTGTTAAGTGCTGCAACTCACCCTGTGAGGCTTTGTACTTCCTTCTTCGTCGTTGGAGATCGTAACTCCATTAGAGCCTTGATCTTTTCAGGATTCGCCTTAATTCCTCGTTGATTAACGATATACCCGAGAAACATGCCTTCTCGCACTCCAAATATGCATTTGGTGGGATTTAGCTTCATTTGATATTTTTCTAATTGATCAAAGGTCTGGCCCAAGTCAACTAGATGATCATCAGCTTTCTTGATCTTCGTCAACATGTCGTCAACATAAACTTCCATGTTACAACTAATTTGCTCTGCGAACACCTTGCTCATCAGCCGCTGATAGGTAGCACGTGCATTTTTATGTCCAAATGGCATAACATTATAACAATAAGTTCCCCTCGGGGTAATAAAAGAGGTACTCTCCCTATCTTCAGGCTTCATTTTAATTTGGTTATAACTAGAATAAGCATCCATGAACCTTAATAGTTCGTGCCCCGAGGTAGCATCCACCAGTTGATCAATTCGAGGCAAAGGAAAATGATGCTTTAGGCATGCCTTGTTAAGGTCGATAAAGTCTACACACATCTTCCATTTGTTATTTTTCTTCTTTACCATCACCACATTTGCTAGCCAGTCAGGATATTTAACATCCTCAATGAAAGAGGCTTTTTGTAGCTTCTCTACTTCCTCCTGTATAGCTTGATTTTACTCAGGGCTAAACACTCTTCTTCGCTGCTTTACTGGCTTGATTTCTTTGTTCAGATTGAGCTCGTGACACGAGAAATTTGGATCTATTCCCGGCATGTCTTCATGACTCCACGCAAAAGTCTACTTTCTTCGCCTTAACAATCCTATCAATTCTTGTTTTATTGATTCATCCAAGAATGCACCAATTTGAGTTGTTCGTTCTGGATGCTCGTCGTTCAGAATGACATTCTCAGTAGCTTCCATAACCCGCCCTTTCACGATTTGGGACTCGTCTCTAGGGTCTTGTGTTTCAATCTCCGCATCTTCTATTTGGTAGGTAATAGTCTTCTTTCTGGATTCTTCATGCTCTTCCTGCTCCGTAGATGAATAGTAGCATTCCCGGGCTACTTTCTGGTCTCCCTTCACCACCCCTACTCCAAAATTGGTTGGGAATTTTAAACATTGGTGTATAGTAGATGGTACTGCTTCGAATTTTTTTAGTCCATTACCATGATGATGTTGTAAGCTGATTGGACATTTTTATCCATTACGAAGAACATATAATTCTTACTATTATTAATCACGAATAATATAATTATGTTATGTGCAACAGACATACAGTAGTTGGGATTGTAAAGATTTTGTAAACATGTTATTTTAACCAGGAAATTAACTTAGAAACCCCATAAATTGATGGAAAAAGTAATATTGACCAAAAATAGGGAAAAATACTACTTAAAAAGGAACCCTAATACCCATGTATTGGACCAAACACACATACAGACAACAAAATACTCAAAAATTGATGAAAAAGTAAGATCCCAAACAAATGAAGAGCCATCAACTCAGTAGGATTGAAACTTGTCAATGTATTTAATTTGCTGCTATCACCTTATAATGGCTAAGAAATGTTTACTGGAATAATACTAAAACCATGAATATATTAGTTCAAATATATAATAAAAATTCTAAAATCAGAATTTTAAATTTTGATTTTTCAATTGTAAATTCAAGTAACAATAAACATAGATGGAACAAAGAACTAACCCATAAATGTACAATAGATAACATACCAAAAATCAAACTCATTATTATGTTTTGTACGGTTGAATGACTAAAATCATCCTTTCAGCCCACAATTATATACACACAAAAGTTCTGCCACATAAAATGTCACAAACACAATCAGAATGTTTTGTCCTAACCAAATCTACTTGTAATAGCCCAAACAATAAGCATAAATTAAAAATTACATTAAATTTAACTAATAAAACATCAAATAAAAAAGAAGAAAAGAAGTTAGATTTCACTCAAAAACTAAACTAATGCAGTGGATTAACTGAAAGTGTCGTATGTTCATTGACTAAAATCTGCCCCTCTAACACAACAATTTACTCAACAAGTGATCTTACACTATTAAACCGAAATCACAAGTGAAAATTAGTTTCAATAAAGTATAGACAATTTAATCAAGATGTTGATTCTTTCACCAGAATACTAAATACTATAAAAATAAATCTCAAATGTTGCAAGCATACAAACAATGGTTTTCAATAAAGTGCCTTGTTCAAATTAAAATTCTAAGCAAAATCACTTGTTCTGAAAATCGTTCATATGAATAGGAAAAGAAATTCCCTCATAGATTAAAGATTATATACCAACCATATATTTAATTAACAACAACAAAATATGATCGAAGACTATAAATCCAAAAATCACAAAATAAATCCAAACTCGCAAAGCAACTATACAAATCCAACACCAAAAAAAATAAAAAATCAAAGTTACCCAAAGAAAATGGTTGGGCCTGGCTGGGCTCCCACTCTTGAATCGATGTACCTTTGTTGCTAACAAGGAGTCGAATTGGCTGGGCTCGCAGATATCATCACTCTCAGCTACCAATAGCCTCTCCCCGGCGATATCTGATTGGCTATCTGTGAAAGATTAAACATAGGCCATGACAGACCCGTGATCATTAGTGAATGATGCTTTTTGAGCCACTGCTTTCAACCTGCGAGACTCAGGTTCAAGCTTAGCCACCTTCTTTATGTTGTCCAGATGTTGTTTGCTAGCTGTTTCAGTAGCTTGGTTGCCCAATCCCTCTCAATAGTCCTAAGTTTTAGTTCCTCAGCTCTGGAAGAGAACTCGAGTTTCAGGATCAAGTTCTCTCACTCTACAGCTTCAAGCTTGGGGTGACAGTCTGTAGCTTTAGCATCTTCAAGCTGTTTCTCTAGTTCAGATTTTGTAGACTCCCATTTCGCAAATACATCTATATGAAAAGATAGAAAGAAAAATTGGGTAAAAGAACTCACAGCAAGAAAAAATGATATGTGAACCATTTCTAAACATCTTTTTACCAATATAAAACAAAAAAAAATTACAAAACTAAAATCAGAGAGAGAGGGAGGAAGAGAAAAAAACTATAAAAATTTAACTTTATGGTTTAAGCCCTGTACAAAGCAAATATATTAATAAAATTGAAATTTGAGAAGAGTGTACATAACAAACCTCAAGTCGTGTTTCTTCTTTTTAACAATGTTAACCCGGGGTTATAACTGAAAGTGATAAAAAAGAATTAAAACAAAAAAGATCTAAAGAAGTTACTAATAATATATATAACAAACATATGGAACCATAATCTTTCCCAAATCAACCTACATGAGTTGACTCTATCACCGTGCTAATGCTATGGCGAAAGACATGTATTTCACGATTGATCTGCAGTAGAAGGTAAGAAAAAAATCCATCAACTCATTTTGCAATATGAAAATTAGAAGTCACAACTACAAACCCAATAACCCCCCATTGACTCACCACCAGTAAACCTGTCTAAAAGTATGTTTAAATGCCATAAATAACATCAACAAATTGTAAGTACCGATTGCAAAACAATAAATACCAACATTGTTCCCATGGATAAATCTCCTCCAAATCCTAAGCGTCTCAACCTTCCCTACCTTTGTTCCCATTAATAAATAATACCAACTGCAAAATAAGTTGCATATAAGATTTTTGTACATATTAAATCCCAAATATCAATGACCTGAAAACCTATGGTTAAACCACAAACTTAAATCGAAAAAGTACCAAATCTAAAACCATAATAACTGAGTCGACGATTAAAAAAAGAAGAGACGAGACATAAAGGAAGTGATGGTGGCGGTTTCTCTACCTCTTGGATACCCCATGGTGTTTGGATACATGGGGATGTTATGGTTCAGATATAAAATTTAATTAGGATTGTTGGATGAATTGTAAAGTTGGACTCATATGTAGAGGTTTTTTGTACATATTTATGATCAGGAAATTTCTGACTTTAGTCAATGTGATATGCCAAAACCTGATTTGAATATGGATGAAATTATGGTAGAAAATCTTAGTTAAGGATCTTTACCCATTTATGTAA
This sequence comes from Sambucus nigra, assembly GCA_949130495.1. Classification (NCBI taxonomy): domain Eukaryota; kingdom Viridiplantae; phylum Streptophyta; class Magnoliopsida; order Dipsacales; family Adoxaceae; genus Sambucus; species Sambucus nigra. The sequence continues at coordinate 48,385,411 of OX422224.1, read as the reverse complement.
ATTTTAGGAATTGGGAAAATAATTTAATGTTAATATATGAAATTTATTATTCTAAGATGAGTAACTAAGTCATCGGGACATGTTCATAGGTTTGTGAAAAGGAATTAACTATCAGAATGGATCTTGGGAGGAAATTGGGAAATCCTGTATTGAAGCAACGTATCAGATCTGAGCTTCTACCCAGTCCGAATTGATTAGGCCACGAAGGATAATCGATCCGGCTAGGCAAATAGATTCGTTCTAGAATGCTAATCAAATCGTCCCCTGGGGAAGGAAGAGTTGGGACTGAGGATAGATCTAGGGTATTTTTTTACAAAATCATACGAGTTGCTGTGACAGTGTTTGGGTTAATAGTGATTTTATTAAAAAATGCTGCAGTGACACGGATATTAATTGGGAAATCACATTTAACTAGATGGTTAAATATTTTTTAATTAGGAAGGAATTAATAATTAATTAGATGATAATCACATGGGATACCTTCGGTAATTATAAAGTAACTATCTACACATATTATACGAGAATAATATGTACTTATATTTATTTGTGTGGACATACCTATGCTCCTGGATAGTCGTATCGTTGGGGTTACATGCTTTAGGGATCGTATCACACGTCGAAACGAGTGGGATAGACGTTATGTATGTAATTATTATAGGTAATAAGTAGCAGCACCATATACGAGAGGTAGGCGTAGATGCTGAGATCCTTTGTCATTGCTGGGTATGAGTCGTGAACTGTTGTACTGCGTAGGGTCTGCCCCACTTATGTGTGTTTTATGATGTGTTATTGGATAGTGGATTCCGTAGGACTTACCGATAGAGCATGAATGAGAAACCACTAGTATACACACACACACACACACACACACGCACATACACACAAAGATTAAATGAGATTGATTAATTTGTCTAAGAACACAGATAATAAATTACGGACCAATACTATATTTTTAGTAATAGATGTTGATGTCACCTTCACGAGATATTTGAGACTGGGACACTTTTGCATTGATAATATTAATTTTGACGGTTAACTTTCAATGTATGTGTTATAACAAATCCATTTTATATTAAATTTGCACATTTGGCATTTATTATTTTGGAAGTTGTCCGGATACGGGTAATATCACACTTAGCTGAGAGGTGAGATGTTAATCATATATGAGCGAAGATGGGGGATATTTCTTTTAGATTGACTATATTTATTGAACATAAAATTAAGTAAGTTAATTCTCGTAATTCTAGTGCACTGACCCAAATTATAATTGTCCCCCCGGGTGCTCCTTGACAGGGATATCAGGATTGTTGACAGACCAACCTTGCAGTCTATTTTTGCTCTTCAAACTCTTCAGATTTATTGATTCTAATTTAGGTGCTACTCCATTCCAATTTATTTATTTCTTTTGGGTTACTGTATGGTCATAAGACTGGGATTTATTTATTTCATGTTGGCTTGAGATAGTTACTTTTATGTTGGATTTTTCATACACTTAGTGCTTGATGGGATTTTATTATCACTTTGGGATATTAATTAAAACTCAATTATGGACTACCAATATATGCTTTATATGATTTGATGTTGAGAATGGTATTAATTGACAAGCAAGCCCCATCGTTGGCATGTCATGTCTGGCCAACCTTTACGTGAGAAAATGGGAGTTATTACAGGATTCTTTTCATATTTGGGCATGTTTCTCATGTCAGTTAGATTTATTTTATTTCATTTTAGGGATTTATCATATGAATGTTATACCAATGGTTTATTTGGTTACATTGGCACTTTTACATTTCCAGTGATGGCTAGTAATGCCTGAGGATCCCGAGGTATGGAAGTCAGTTTGAGGCGAGGCACATGGCTCACGATATAAAGTCCATCAAAGTGGGGATAAGATATACAAAGACAAGTGATGATCATATTTGTGGGAAGGAATGAAAATATATATTGTAGATTATGTATTGAGGTGTGACACATAAAATTTTAAATGTGGAACACCAAAAATTGACAATGGAGCTACAACCATTGAAGGTTCCATAATAAAAATGGGAGAGAATATCAATGGTCTTTATTTTGGGGCTTTCAAGATTATTCTGATGTCACGATTGAATTTGGGTCATCATCAACAGACTAACAAAGGTAATTCATTTACTTCAGGTTAGGAGGATTATACTGTAGATCATTACACCAAGTTATTTATGGCAAAAATATACGACTTCATGGGATACTAGTGGGTATCGTTTCAAATAGGGAAGGACTTTGATCTCTTAAATCTGCAAAGGGTTTCAATATGCGATGAGGGTGAAATGGAGTACCATTATGGACTTTCAACTCAATCAGACGGTTAGATTGTGAGGTACCTATTATAATGAGAATAGGTACCTCGTTATAACAAGATACAATGAGATGTCTAATGAGGAGGAGGGCATTTTTTTAAAAATCAATATTTTGAACATTACTTTGATCCTGATCATTATAAACTAATTCTTAGTATTTAAAGGACTTATTTTGACTTCCCATACTTATTCTAGAAGCTCTTTAAAACCCTAGTTTACACCCAAATAATTTAGGATCCAAGATTCAACCTATATATGCATTAAAGATCATGTTTGGGAACAAGGTTTATTCGCCACATCTTTGTAAGTATTATTTCATTGCGATGGACTCCGTATTTGTTATTTATGCACAATGGACTCCATGTTTATGGCATTGCGGAGAAAAAGCTATAGATTTCCAGTCCATAGACCTTTGGTGAACCTAGATTGGTGGATATCGTGGCACGTAAAAACTCACACATTGTGGCACTTGCATGTGTGTATTTTTTAATTATCACTATGGAGAAGCAATTAAAGATTAAAGATTCTTTAAGGATTATGGCTATCTATTCATTGGTTAAGTCATTTGTTAACTTGGGTAAATCCTGAATGTAGTGAATTGCATTGCTGGGTTGTCCAAGATTTTTCTTGTTCTAGATTTTCCTCCTACATAGGCGCGGTGTGCGATTATTTTAATTATTTTATCTGCTTATCACCTAAAAGCTTTGAAACCCCCCTATTTTTTAATTCAAAAGTCTTTTTACTTCACAAAGTAATAATTTCCTTTTTAGATGCGGAAGCGTAAAATGATGGTTCAAACAAACAAACAAATTTTAATTTCTTTTTCAAATTGAAATTAAACCACGTGAAATATGATTAAAACACACACACTAATTTATATTTCACTTAAACCATATTAATTAATCCAAGTCCTAGAAAATTTGCCTAAGTCATATTTTCTCAATTACTTAATTAGGCCAAGTCAATTTAACACATTAAATTAAATGACTTGAATGAAATCAACATAAACATTACCCAATATTAATTTGCACCAAATTAAACAAGTAGTGATTAAATTAAACCAATTTTATCTTTTTACCTAAGCATGCGGTCTAGGTGATTTTGCAAAAGATAAAATAAACAATTAATCCACTACGCTGTGATGTATGAGGAAAAACCCATAACAGGAAAAAACCTCAGACGAACCAAGCCTTAAGTCCACTAAGTATGGAATTACAATTACAAGACAGAAAGACTTAGAATACTCTACTCGATCCCTTTCAAGCCCCGACGCTTCTTCTTGTAAAAACCTTCGCCTAGTAGACAACCCTAGAGATCCACCGAAATCTTATTATCATCAATGATACATAGGCACACCGTCAACCACACATAGTGCCTTTCACAATGTGAGAATGCCGCAGCAAAATAAGGTCTTCTTCTTTATGGGATTTAGAAGAAAACCCAAACTTCTCTTCAAACGAATTTAGAGATAAATCGATGCCAAACACTCAAATCAAAGTATATATATATTGAAGCTTGGAAAACATAAACTGTGGGTGTAAAACTAAAGTGTATAATCAATTTTTCTTGAAAACTTAGACACTTTAAAACATGAACTTTTTCTTTAATCAATTTTTTTTCTCCATCTCACTCTTGGAGATAGATGCGTATGAAAAAGTTAAAACAAAAAGGTTGTTTCCCATAATATTAAGTTCTGTCAAAAGTTAGTGGGGTAAGGAAGTGGGAAACATGGCTAAAAACTGCTAAAAACTGCCATAAAATTTTTCCGCCTGAAATCTCGTTCGAACGAAATTTTTGTTCGAACGAAATCTCGTTCGAACGAGGCTTCTAACGAAGTTACAGTGTGAACTCGTTAGAAATCTCATTGAAAATCTCGTTTGAACAGCCATCTCGTTCGAACGACATTTCGAACGAAGTTCCAGTGGCCAATATGGGAACTCGTTGGCAAACTCGTTCAAACGACATCTGGTTCGAATGAAAAACTCGTTCGAGCGACATATCGAACGGACTTCCAGAAAGTTTGGAAAATTTCATTTTTAGCCTAGAAACTTTATAAACATTATTTAAAGTTCTAATTAATTTTTTCTGAAAATAAACAACAGTTTTAATTAAGCCTACACCCATTATAAACTGTTCCAATCTCCTATATATATATGTAATGCATTCATACATTGGGAGCATGGAACTGCTATTGATGACGTAGAAACGAGGCACATTAAACTCGGCAATTTGATGAAGCTTTATACTCTTGGCCGCTATGTCTTCAACAAACACGTCATAGGCTTGAAGAATGATCAATATACTCTATCCTATGACTCAATCATTTTTGTCCGGAATTGAGCCAAAACTACAAAGGACTCAATTGGAAATTTGTGTCCTTACAAATCTCCCCCTTTAGCTATTCCGGAACAAAACCCAACAAAAATCATAAAGGGTCGTCAAGCTCTACAAGACTAATAAAAAGTCCCACCCAAAATAAAATTACAATGATTGACTCAAACAACCCAAAGGATCAAAATATTTGCTGGTGAAAGTTGACACTTAGAATAATGCCTGCACACTTAAGCGAACACATTAAATGCATAGGGAATATCAATATATTAAATGCAATTAACATAAATACTCCCCCAAAATTAATTCTCCCCTTTATCAACTATGATCTACCTAAGAAGGTTGCGACTCTCCCTAAGTTAAATCTCCCCCAAACTAAGATACGATTACAATAGGATTAGATACCATTTCCCCCCTATCATTCTCCCCCTTTTTGTTTAGGAATAGTCAAAGGCTAAAAGTAATTTAAACATGATGCATAAAGTCTTGAGAACATTAAAGCTCATAGGCAACAAAACCATATCTAATCTAACCAATGAATACCAACTATGATGCGAAAAACAAATCATACCAAATTACACTTAAGATTCTAAGCATGTGATATCAAACAAACAACACAACAAACTAGGTAACAATTTCGAATTAAAGCATAAATGGACTAGCTAAACATGGAAAACACTAAATAAAATATCATATATATGTATACATAATAGATACAATCTAAGCATAAGTACACACATATCGATATATACACACACATGACACAAAATAAGTTAAGCTTTTCACACTCGTATGGAAAAAATGTGTCATATGGAAACGAAAGTGTTGAGGTGTGAACTAGTAACGATTAAGATTAGACCCAATCACTTGAAACACATTCACGGAGTTCTCAATTTATTGCAAACTTCATCATATTTGAATATAACCTCATGTGATAATATAGATTGAACTCAATGAAAAAACATACACAATGCATACAAGCCTAGCATGTTGATGATTCTACAAACCAATAGAGTCATGACATTGATAACGCAACTAGGATAAATGGAAATTGTGCAAACCGTTGATATACCATCCAATCTCCCTCAATAAGCATATATTTTCTTTTGAATGATAATCAATCAAACATAGGCCTTGGCAATTATTTTTGTTTTTAATGCCATATTTTCTATTTTTAGGCCTTTGGAACACGTATTTATTTTAGGTCCATTCAAATGGTGGCTTACAATCGCAAAGGATAATAAATCCTTTCAGACACCTTCCCCTTGCACATTTATTTATCAGTTTTTATATCTCACAAATCTCACGTGCAACGGATTTTGACATGCACTAGTCCTCCTAGGTCACAAATATATAGATTCCAAGATTTGTAGGAGAACACCTCACAAAGCTCAAATATACATATGAAGTTAAATTTCAAAAGATCTCGTGCATGTGTGAATACAAGCATATAAAAATAGAATCCATTATATCAACAAAAAATCCAACTACTCCATGTAAGCATGGTAAAGAACATTGTAAGGATTGAAAATCTAAACCAAAAGTTCTAGCCACATGGGAGAGTAAAACATGGGATTCAAACACAAGTATATGCCACATAAAGTGTGTCAAACTAAAATACACACAAAATAATATTTTTGAGTTTTTGACATTTTTAACCAAAAATAGAAATATACACTCAAAAGACAAACAAAAATCATTTGAATTTTTCATTAAGGTTAAATTATCAAGAAATAAAAGTCCAAATGATAAACAAAAATCTTTTTGTATTTTTCATTTAATGCAAGCAAAATGAAGAATTAAAATACAAAAGATAAACAAAAACAATTATTCTAACACGTGATTAAGCATGGGACATAGACTAGAAAATGATTAAACAAGCATACATTTAGCATAAAATTATAGCATGAAGTACCAACGCTAAAGTATGCAAACACTAGCACATTCAACCTTTAGATTTAGCAACAGAGGAAGCATGTGATAGTAAATGAGAATCAAAAACCCTATCTTGTAAAGTTACGAAGTCGGATATCCTAACCCAAACTAATGACGAGTGACTTATTCGGGGTGTAGGAATATTGGCTACCTCGATTGCCTTATGAAAGGATTTTCTAGGACCCTTTTTAAGATCAAAACAGAATTTCCTAAGATGACCTCTTCGACAACAATGTGAACACTTAAACTCACGGTGAAAAGATTTACCTAAGGAGTGATCTTTAAAAACATTACTAGGTGATTCTCCTAAAACGTTGGTTTTGGTTTTATGAGTAGATTCATTACTAGTATCGAAGCGTAAACCACAAGTGTCATTTTTAATTTGGACCGTTCCTAATATTTTATCTAATTTTTTCGAACGACACTCCAAATCAAATTTGACATTACTAGAGTCTTTTAATGTATTTTCTAATTCTGAAATTCTAGACTCTAATAAAACATTTCTCTCTTCAAACTCGAGAAGCTCCTTTTTCAAGGATTCCATTGAACATCTAAGGCTATCTCTCTCGCCTTCTACATATTCAAGATTCTCTCGAAGAGTCCTCTCACGTGTCCTAAGGTCTTCTACCAACATATTATCATTAACGACCTTGACACGCTCTCTTAAACTAGCTTCTAACTTCAAATTAGCTCTTTTTAATTTACTAGACTCTTCATAAAGTTCTTGAAAAGAATTTTGAAGTTCGTTCACATTAACCTCTCCTTCATTTTCACTCTCTCTTTCTTCTTCACTCTCACTACCATCAAAATCAAGGGAATCATAAACTATAATCTTGGAATTGTCATGTGTTAAAGTTTCATCAATCGATGAGTTATCACTATCCCTCACGTGACTAGCCATAAAAGCCACAAAGTTTGGCTTAGTAGGGGAATCGGGTCTCTCCTCATTATCACTATCACTAAGGGTTACATTAAACGCAATTGGTTTCTTACCCTCTCTCCTTAGTTTAATGGGACACTCAAAAGCCCTATGGATATACCCTTCACAACCCAAATTTTTTTTTTTACTCGTCCCTAATTAAATTTTCTTTAGAAGTTTTAGGGATCCTCTCAGCCTTGTCATGCGTAGATTTATCAAATTTCTCAAAATCATATTTAAATTTATCTTTGTTCAATTTAAGAAATTTTCGAAATTTTCTAGCAAACATAGCCATGTCTTCCGAGTCACTATCACTTTCACACTCTACTACTTGTTTTTCCTCTTTTCGGGCTTTTAAAGCAACACCCTTTTCTATTTTCTTTTCAATTTTAGAGGGAAACATGTCCAGTTCATAGGTTTCTAAATCACCTACAAGCTCTTCTAATTTCGTAGAGGCTAAAGTTGGTAAAGAATTTAAAACGGTCACTTTTGGAATAAATCTATCAAGTAGGGACCTTAAAATTTTCTTTACTACATGGTTGTCGGGTATTTTCTCTCCCAAGTTAAAAGATGAATTAACAATATCAGAAAGTCTAGCATAAAATTCAGCAAAGGTTTCTTTTTTGTTCATTTTGATGGCTTCAAATTAAGTGGTGAGGTTTTCGAGCTTCGAGGATTTAACGACACTTGTACCCTCATGAGTGAGTTGCAAAATATCCCATGCTTGTTTAGCGGTCTCACACGTCATAATACATGAAAATTCATCCAGTGTGACAACGCTAAACATGGCATTTAAACCACGTGAATTAAAATTTGAAATTTTAAACTCATTCTCAGTCCATCTGTCGGCCGATTTGGGAACACGTTCATTTTCAACTAAATGAGTTGGTGGAGACCACCCGTCAACTACAGATAACCAAACCCTCTCGTTGATAGATTTAAGTGCCGATTTCATACTCTCTTTCAAGTACGCATAATTAGAACCATCGAAAATATGAAATTTAGAAAATGGGGAAAATTCTATTTTAGCAGAAAATTATTTAAAGGATCTTAACGAAATAATTTATCGCTTTTGCTCTGATACCAATTTGAAAACCCCCTATTTTTGAATTCAAAAGTTTTTTTGCTTCACAAAGTAATAATTTCCTTTTTAGAAGCGGAAGCGTAAGATGATGGTTCGAACAAATAAACAAATTTTAATTTCTTTTTCAAATTAAAATTAAACCAAGTGAAATATGATTAAAACACACACACTAATTTATATTTCACTTAAACCATATTAATTAATCCAAGTCCTAGAAAATTTACCTAAGTCATATTTTCTCAATTACATAATTAGGCCAAATCAATTTAACACATTAAATTAAATGACTTGAATTAAATTAACATAAACATTACCCAATATTAATTTGCACCAAATTAAACCAGTAGTGATTAAATTAAACCAATTTTATCTTTTTACCTAAGCATGCGGTCTAGGTGATTTTGCAAAAGATAAAATAAACAATTAATTCACTATGCCGCGATGTACGAGGAAAAATCCACAACGGGAAAAAACCTCGGACGACCCTAGCCTTAAGTCCACTAAGTATGGAATTACAATTACAAGACATAAAGACTTAAAACACTCGACTCGATCCCTTTCAAGCCACAACGCTTCTTCTTGTAAAAACCTTCGCCTAGTAGACAACCCCAGAGATCCCCCGGAATCTTATTATCACCAATGAGACATAGGCACACCGTCAACCACACATAGTGCCTTTCACCATGTGAGAATGCCGCAGCAAAACAAGCTCTTCTTCTTTATGGGATTTAGAAGAAAACCCAAACTTCTCTTCAAATGAATGTAGGGATAAACAGGTGCCAAACACTCAAAGCAAAGTATATATATATATGGAAGCTTGGAAAACATAAACTATGGGTGTAAAACTAAAGTGTATAATAAATTTCTCTTGAAAACTTAGACACTTTAAAACATGAACTTTTTCCTTAATCAATTTTTTTCTCAAACTCACTCTTGGAGATATATGTGTATAAAAAAGTTAAACCAAAAAGGTTGGTTCCCGCACTATTAAGTTCTGTCAAAAGTTAGTGGGGAAAGGAAGTGGGAAACATGGGTAAAAACTGCTAAAGACTGCCATAAAATTTTTCTTCCTAAAATCTCGTTCGAACGACATTTTCGTTCGAACGAAATCTCGTTTTAACGAGGCTTCTAATGAAGTTCCAGTTTGAACTCGTTGAAAATATCGTTGGAACATCCATCTCTTTCGAACGGCATTTCGAACGAAGATCCAGTGGCCAACATGGGAACTCGTTGGCAAACTTATTAGAACGACATCCGGTTCGAACGAAAAACTCGTTCAAACGACATATCGAACGAACTTTCAGAAAGTTTGGAAAATTTCATTTTTAGCCCAGAAACTTTATAAACTTTATTTAAAGTTATAATTAAATCATTCTGAAAATAAACAACAGTTTTAATTAAACCTACACTCATTATAAACTGTTCCAAGATCCTATATATATGTGTAATGCATTCATACCTTGGGAGCATGGAACTACTATTGATGACGTAGAAACGAGGCACATTAAACTCGGCAATTTGAAGAAGGCCACTACGTCTTCAACAAACACGTCATAGACTTGAAGGATGATCAATATACTCTATCCTATGACTCAAACGTTTTTGTGCGGAATTTAGCGAAAACTATAAAGAACTCAATTGGAAATTTCTGTCCTTACAAGCTTATTCTAGGTTAAAAAGATAAAATTGGGTAAATCGGTTTTCACAAGAAACGGTTTAAATTGGTGAAGAAATTTTATTAGGTTTGATGTGTTTTAAGTTTTGACACTAAAAATTGAAAATTAAAAAAATAAATTTTTTGTTCGTGACAATCCCCGCCTATGAATTGTTGGGCTTTCTCAAATTGGAATCAGAGCTGGTTAAATTTGAAGTTTGCGAGATGAGTATAATAATCTAAGTAATCTTGATGAAACTTCGGCTCTTGTGAATTTGAAGTTTGAGAAAAGATTTAAAATTATTGAAAAGTGAAATTCTCATTTTGAAGCTGAAATTGAATTTTTACAAACATATCACTCGCGAGAAATAATTAGAGGACTCTAAAGTTTCTGGGTTTTTTTTACGTTCAAATGAGGGTAATGATAAATTAGTTAATAATTTGAAGGTAAGTGAGAAGATTGTTAGGGATATGTTCACTTTAATTGAGGGGGATTAAGATAACCTTCTTAGAATGATTAAAAATTTGAAAAAAGGAGCGACTATCACTTGAGTAGTCTGATTATTTGCTGGAATCTTGGATTTTCAAGTTAAAATATTATGTAAGAGACTCATTTAGTTTTTTTAATGTTGGATATAGATTTAGTAATTCTAATTCCTTCGTTGCAAAATCCATGACCATTGTTTTTTTAGCGGGACAATGCCATCCCAATGTGTTAGAAAGGGTCAACCCAAAGGTCCCATTCCTCATCGCTTCTCCACATGAACACACTTCCATAGGAAAGGTAACCTTAGGACTTTTTTCTATTATTTTGGAAAAGACCCTAGGGAGTTGATTTCTAGTGTTCCCATGGTTTCCAAGGCCGTGTTAAGAATTAATCTATTTGGGTTCGGAAATCAATTTTGGAGGCACTAAATTTAGGTTTTCTTAATTCTCGCATGCTTTCACGACTCTTCACATGCTATATCTTATCTCTTATTACTTGCATGCTTCCATACACTAGCATTTGTGCTTCATAATACGTATGCGTGATAGTTGTTTGTTGTTTGAAACTTTTGTATTTTGATTTTCCATTTATTAAGTCATATTGAAAAAAATAAAAAAGTTATGATTGACTTTTGAGTTTTTTTCTTTTTAAATTAGTATTTTCCTTAGAAAAATTATGAAAACTCAAAAATATTATTGGTTTTTGTCTATTTTTAGATTTACACATTCAGTGTCGTGTGTTGGTGTCTTTGAATCTAGTTCATTATGTGCTATCAATGTGACTAGGACATTTGGTTATGATTGTGAGTACTTATATTGTTCTGAATCATGCTTGCATGAAGTTGTTTTGACTCCTATTTGCTTAATGGATTCGCTATGTATATGCCTCTACACACACATGCATGAGCTATTTGACTTTTAACTTGACATATTATATTTCTCCCATCCATCTTGTCATTTACATATTTTGTGCCATGGATTTTGTGTGTGTAAGGACCATTGCCTGTGAAATTATTTAATTTTATTTAACATACAAGGGTGCATAGGAAAGGGCTATGAAAGGAGAAAATCTCCTTTGCAAAAAAGCAACCATTGGAAAAAGACTAATGGTAATAAAAATAGAGAAAGTTCTAAGGACCAACATATTTAGTTCGTTTGCTTTTTAAAAGTTATTGCTCCAAAAGAATTTAGGGAAACAAAAATTATATATGTTTATCTTTTGAGTTGTACATTTGAAGATCAACGTTTTTCACAATGAATCTTAGGTATGCCTATTTTGTCATGATGGTATTGATTTTTTTAATCATCAATATAATAGGATTGTGTACATTGTGCCTATTTGTTCATAGTGTTCACTTTATCTTGTCAGTTAAGTGAAAATCTTAGTTTGATAAAGTTTTGTCGTCAAATAGAACTCCTTTAACATATTGGAGTGTTTGGGTTAAAATTCATTTGTATCCAGTTCATGACTATTCATTCCATTCCACATGTTTAGACACAACGATGGTGTATCCTTTGTATATTGATATATATGGTATCATTTTGTTTTGAGTCTTTGCGTTTGAATTTAATCTATGTTTGTCATATGCTTTATCTTTCGATTATATTTGACATGTTGTATGATCATACTAGTATCTGTCATTTTGTGCATTGAACTTCCAAATTTGAAATTGGTAGCATACAACATTGATTATTCATATTTGTATTTATGCGTCGATATTGATATTATTTCATCATTAATTGGATTATATGTGCTCGTGTTGCCATGTTCTGTTTGTTTTAGTTCACACCATTGTATTATTTTTCAAGCAAGCAAAGCAAAGCCACTCAGCATACATGTTTCTCGAGTGTCTATATTTTTTCTTTTGGAGTTAGGATTGAGTCTTTTATATATCTTGATGGCCCATATGGTTTTTATTTCGATTTTGTCGCAGAATAGCTAAAGGGGGACATTTGCAAGGGTAAATTTCCAATTAAGCCAATTTATATGTATTTGTTTAGTCTTAAACAAAACATTTTATATTATAGGTTAGGAATGGAGTTTTGCCTTCCATCCTTTGACGTGTTTGGCTGAAAACGTAGCGATAAAGCCTTAGAGATTATATCTTCGTGCTCGTGTCAGTTTTCACATTTTTAGGATGTCTACGGTGACTATGTATATATTTTGAACCCTTAGAGACTTTATTATAGGGTGTTAGGATTTTACAACTCCTCATTAGAACAAGGATCGAACGAACTTCAAATGATTCAAAATTATCCTTTAGTGTTTTCTACTTAGATATCTCGTTAAAAACTATTCTAATGAGAACAAATACCTCGTTACAACTACATCCATCGAGATACATAATGACTTAGTTTTTTCCTTCATTATTTTATCATTAAATATCTCATTACATGATATTCTAATGAGAAAATCTACCTTTTTAGAATGCGAACAAATGAGATATCTAATAAGGCATCAAATGTTTTCTAAAATTTAATTTTTTGCACAACTCTTTGATCCATTACCTTCAAAATTTATTTATAGTTTAAAAAGGACAGCATTGTATTAAAAGACAAATTCTTACATTTTTTAGTTCCTAAACTCATCCAAAAATCTCTCCAAAACCCTAGTTTAAACCCAAGGAGTTTAGGATCTAAGATTCATCTTACATATGCTTTAAAGATCTTGTTTTAGGAGCTAAGTTTATTCTCCACATCTTTGTGAGAAATATTCCATTGCCGTGGTCTCTGTATCGTTATTTACAAATAGTGGACTCCATGCTGGTGGTGTTGTGGTTAAGAAGTGGTGGTAACTATTATCCAATCGATGGATACCGTGGCGTATTTGGACTCACACGTCGTGGCTCTTGCATGGGGTGATTCCTGGATTGTTACTATGGAGGATCAATTGAAGATTGATATGCATCAAGGCTTATGGAGATCAATTCATTGAGTAAATCATTTGTTAACTTGTGTAATTTTGTATCATAGTGAATTGCGTAGATGGACCGTCCCAAGTTTTTCTTGTTACGAGTTTTCCTCGAATATTAGTTTATTGTGCAATTTTAATAGTTATTTTATATTCCTATATCCTAGATGGTTGTTTTTGGTTTAAAATATATAAAATTGGGTAAATTGGTTTTTCAAAATAAAGTGTTTAGTCCGATGAAAAATGATTTATTGGGATTAAAATAATTAAGGTTTTGATCCTTAAAATTAAAAAATATAAAAATAGAATTTTTCTTTGTGATCATCCCTACCAACACACCATTGGGGCTTCTCATGGAGAATATGATCGAAATCATTCATTTATACGCATTGAAGGTAAGGTCCTGAGATAGTTATCTGATTAAATCTTATTGTCTTCCCGTAAGTGGAAACGTGTAGACTTCACCTGAATCTTATGTACTTCTTTCCTATCAACTAGCAAAACATCTTCCATCAAGAAAAGAATGATTAGATCGACCCAAATGGAGGTTGTATCGATGACTATATAACCTGATCAACAACTTTCATTGTGTTAATAATGGGTTATTCAAGGTACTTTACTTTAATCGTTCATTTTAAATCTCTTTCCACGAGTGCAACAAGTGTGGACTGTGCATCAATATTGATACATAAAATTACCCACTTATGCGGACTAATAAGAAATATACATGTGTCATCCACTGTTGAAATAATCCTAATCAGCAAGGAATAACCACTGACTATGTCCTGGAAATGCCGACCATCATACAAGATTGTTGACCAACTCCGGGAAGCGTGACCAACTGTAGGGAGGCCGACCAACACTGTCAACAAAATGCCAACAGTTATAAACATCAGGGACCTTATGTACTGATGTAAATGTCTAATTTATACAGTCATTCCATCCTTTAACATTCTACATCTTTGTCTTCCTACTGCGCTATAAATACATTGTAATCCCTTCGTCAAGGGCAAGTGATTCAAGAAGAAATACCGGGCAACAAGAAGCACAATGGACATAGTCTTTTCTTCATAAGATGAACCAAATTAAAAACCTCTGTGTATATTTATTTTACTTACAAATATTATTTATGATTAATTAATTAGACCTAGACTAGTTTTTTACATCAACATCCAGCATGACAGTTGTTCCCTCTTGGAAATTATTGCACTTGCACATGCACAAACTATGTGACCAATTCTTAGGATTCTTCGTGGTATGTAGCCATACGCTCACCCCTAGTTTTTATTATCCTGATATCTGATAAGACATAATCCTTAATTCACAGAAGACAACAAGGTTATGGGTCCCCAATGAAAGTTCTTTTCACAGTCCACCAAGCAAGGCATCATAATCAACTTTGTTCTTACAGGCCTTAAATACCATGAGAATTACTTGTTCGAGCAAAGTTTTTTGTGGGGACACCAATATAATTCCCACCCTCAAAATTTAAGGCTTTATCAACGTAAAACACCCATTTATCATCGATTGACTGTGAGGCATGACCTTATTATTGATAAACTAAGAGATGAATTCTGATATGACTACTATTTGATTTTAGACTAAAATTTAACATCAAACCTCCCTAGTTCTATCAACCACTTTGATATTAGTCCAGTTAGGTTAACCTTCTTGAGAAATTCTTATAAAGGGAAAGAGGTTAGAATGATGATAGTGCGTTCCTCAAAATATTGCTTCAACTTTCTGGAGGACATCATTGTCTCCTATATGAGATTCTCCAGTGGAAAATACCTCTTTTCAGTGTTGAGTAGTATCTTGATCGTATGGTAAATTGTAAATTATCCTTTATTTTTCTCATAAACAAATGTTGAACTAATAATGGAAACCATCAAATATACGTACAAAGGATCGTCATCGTGTGGGATGGTCAACAAAGGGGGTTTGGTGAGGTAGCTTTTAATTTCTTCAAACACCTCAGACTTTTTTACTTTCCTTCCTATGTGCTTAGAAAAAAAGTGTTCTCTTCTATAAGGATTAGTATATGAAGCGATTGAGGGCGGCTTGCATGCTAATTATTTTTTGTACTTTGCAAACATTCCTGGGAGGCTTCCACTCCTACGGACTTTAATTTATCGGGATTTTCCATGATAACTCTCTTATTGACTAGATATTTAAGCACTTTTCCTGACTACACCTCGATAGAGGACTTTGTAGCTTTCAATTTCAACCTGTAATACCAAAGTACTTTAAACATTGTAGCTAGGACC
This sequence comes from Sambucus nigra, assembly GCA_949130495.1. NCBI lineage: Eukaryota > Viridiplantae > Streptophyta > Magnoliopsida > Dipsacales > Adoxaceae > Sambucus > Sambucus nigra. Next base: position 48,369,491 of record OX422224.1, on the reverse strand, counting down.
GTAATGTGATCTCCCTTATTTATGATCTTTATGAGAATGTCATCAATGTACACCTCCATTATTTCCATCAACTTCCCCTTAGAACATTTTTTCATGGGTCACCCAAACATACTCAAAAATTATTCAATTCGAATGGCATCACCTTGTAGTAATAAGCCCCAGGGTGATGATGAATAAGGTCTTTTCCTAATCTGGAGAGAATAGAGGGATCTGGGGTTATCTGAAATAAGCACTGAGGAACCTCAATTACTCATAGTTAGAAATAGCGTGGACCAATTGATATATCTTTATTAGGGGAAAACTTTATTTCGGTTATTCACAATTTAGTACAGTGAAGTCTATGTAGACTCTCCCCTTTTCGTTACTATTTATCACGACCACAAGGATTGACAACCACTCGAGGAATCAAATTTATATTATGGACTGCGTCGTTTGAAGTTTTTCCACTTCCTCCTCAACAACTTTACCTTTCTTGACCACAGTTTTTTATGTCTTTTGGGCCTTTGGTGGATGCAATGGGTCCGCATGGAGATTATTAGACATCCTCTCCTTATCTATCCCTAGCATATTTTATGGTCTCAATGTGAACACATTATTGGTTCCTTTTAGTAAGGCAACCAACTCTGTTTTCTTCTCTTCTGTGAGTGAACTTCTAACAAGGTACCTCTTTTTAAGCCGACTGTCATCGAATGCTACCTCTTTCATGGATTTCATCATGTTATTTGTTGTGTCGATCCTCGAATCCTCAATGTCAGGCTGTCTATATGTTATATTTTAAAGACATTGATCCCTCTATTGTCTCCTCAGACTTTTCCTTCTTCTTCTTCTTCTTCTTCTTCTTCTTCTTCTTCTTCTTCTTCTTCTTCTTCTTCTTCTTCTTCTCTTTCTCCTCTTAATTATGTCTAATTAAGTCTACTAAGAAATTCTTGGGTAAGGCTTGTTTTTCTCATATCTCCACGACCCATTTGTTGGTGATGCCCTTTATGTTTTGATGGTAGGTGAACAACACAAACAATCATAGAATGTAGCCAACCTATTCCAAGGAAACATTATATGACGAGTTAATATCCATTAAAAAGAACTCAATAATTTTTTAAATCCCTCCAGTTTGAATACGAAGAACTACCTTCCTTTGGGGCAATGTTACTTTTATTACGAACCCGAATTATAGGACGGTGGTGTCCTTCCAGTCTTCCATACGAAGGTTCAACTGATTGAACATTATTAGGAACATAACTTCTAAGAATCATCCTTATTCCACCAATATCTTATCCACATCCTAGTTTCTAATTCTAAGTATGATAATAAAGGCATCGTGGAGGAGGTCCTTGGTCAGAACACATCATCGTCAATGAAGATGAAATGGTTTTATAATTGATGCCCTTTAATCGCTGACGTTTCCCCATAATGGTCTAGGTGGATCATTATGGAAAGCCTCCACATCTGTTGTGAGTTTCTTGACCTCCATTTTAAGATCATTCCACTTCATATGTGTTTGATTGGATGTTCCATGGATGATTGTAAAATCGTTTTCCATGTCATTGTCTAGGATGTTGTATTGTCGTTCATCCAGCATGAACGATATTGTATCATTCTTCTTAATGAAATAATTTTGATGGAAAAATTGCACTAGCCCATCGATATGGGCCTTAGTGCTTATAATTTTTTTCTTATTACCATGATCCTTGTGTAACACTCCGTATTTCATAGCACTGAATATTTAATTAATTTTAGTGTTTTAAATTATAAGTGCATAATAATTTAATTAAATTAAACAATTATATCTTTATTTAAATATTAATCGGGAGAGATAACGATTAATACAAACATAAAAAATTTACTAAGTGTGTAGTAAATAACGCGTGACTATTATTACACGTCGAAATGAGTTAAAATGACAGAATTTTATTGTATCTCTACCGGGAGTCGGGTAAAGACTATATTGACGTCGAGATAGGGATTTTTCGTAAAGTTACTTCGATGATGATCCTGAGTGCACCGTTTAATCCAGATAGGCAAAGATAGTCAGAATAGAGTACCCGGGGGTAGTAATTGTGTCTCGGGGTATTTTTAGGCATAATCGGGCCCATATGGGGGTGTTCGGGTCATTTGGGATTGGCCCATTAGTCTAATTTCGGGATGAACAATATTAAACCTTCGTTATGGAGTTAGTGGAAGCCATAACTCAAATTGAAAACCCTAAATCTGGAGAGAAGAAGGAGGGAGAAAGTGAAGAGCTTTTGGGAGCCAATTTGAAGAGGGATTGAGGTTCTTGTGTCAAACTCATTCTCTCCATCAAAGGAATCAGACTCTACGAATCTAATCAGGCAAGTGGTTAGCTAGTTTTCAGTCTAAATTGCAATAAATTTCGATTCATATCATAGTGGGTGTAATAAAAATTAGTCTTTGGGGAGGGCTACCACATGAAAAAGGGTTTTGACAATTTATATTCGATGTTTAGATTAAACTCTAAATGGACGATTAGAAACCACGTACTACTGTTAAGAATAATATTTTGATTCAAAACCCAGAAGTAATTTCATTCACGGATGTGTATAGAATCAGATTGAGATGGAAGATTTATTGAATCTTTGGAAAAAAATCGTAAATTAACTATTGGCAGTAGAAATGATTGATGATTAATGATGTTTAAAGGTTTAATTTGTGCTTAAATATGTTTAAGGGAGCTGTTAAATGTTTGGAATGATTGGGTGATGTTCTGGATTGAAACAGAAAAGATTTAATGAGTAACAATGGTGGAACAACACGCTTGGGAAGATTGTTGTCTGTCGGATCACCGGTTGATGGATCGGGTTCATCAATCGATCGATGAAGCCTTAATTTCTTTTATGAATTTTTAGCCTTAATTTCTATTGTTACAGTTTCACTTATTTTTTTTTTTATTTAGCCTTATTTTATTTTGTGAATTTTTAGGCGGATTTAATTAGTGAAAATTATTTGGAACATCATACCTAGATTTTTAGGAGATGAATATTATGGTATTTAAAAGTTAAAAGAAGGGTGTGAACCTTATGAAGGGAATTTTGTGTAATGAAATCTGAAGTGTTAAATTACAGGCCGAGTGCGTTAGTCCCGGTATTTTAGTTGAGCGATACTACTTTAATAAATTAATTAAGGTGAAATTAAATAATTCAATAGACGAGGAATTAGACTCAAATATTTCCGAGGTAGTGCTACGGGAGTTAGTCACGAGTTATCCATGTTTAAATTCAATAATATATATAAAAATAGTGTGATAGTATATATATGCTTGTGCTCTTATTAATATCGATGTTAGATATTTTTATAAATACATACCCCTCTAGTGTTATCATAGGAGGTTGCGCGATGTGGGTGAATCCAGTGGCTCGTGAAAGCAGGGATAATATTGTCCCCGGGTCATAGCGTCCGGTATTTTATTTTATGATTCTTTTCGGGGTGAGACATCTTGGGTATAATTCAGTCTCATAATCAGGGAACTATGATCGCCTCCACTACACTTATTTTTAATTGTTTGTTTCATTGTAAGTAGACCATTTGGTGGAATTCCGGTCGGATTGAGTACACTTGGGATGATAGAATATTAGAGAAAACATCAGACGAGTTATGACTCGAGCGGATGGATATTCTATACAACTTCTGTGTGAATGTTATAGCATATGTGTAAGTATATAATACTTTGAATATTTATATAAGGGTAAAATACATGAAGTGAAACTATATTAATTCTAAAACTAGTGAGACTGTTATATGATTTTCTTAGACATGATTAATTCAGTTAATGAGTGAAATAACTTACAAATCAACGGGAAGATTACTCGAGGTAGAGTAGTGTGTCATGAGTTATTAAAACAAGGCCAGTTAGATGGGGTAGTAACTAGGGGTTATAAAGGAAGCAATAGGTGTGCACTATATTTTAGGGGAGAGTATTATCTCAAGAGAGTGCGACACTAGCTTAAATATAAAAAGTATTCATGCATTTAAATTACTGCATACTTAATCACTTGCAACTGTTTTTCAAATGTTTTGGGTTCTAACCCTTGCCAAAAATATTTTTCAAAACCATTTAGGTGTCCCCTTCAGTACTTATTCAGTTTATTCAACTCGGAGTGTAGCCGACAGTTTATTCGATAAGACTTTTATTTATTTAAATCCTATGATGGTTTAGACTTTGTTAGTGTGTGAATTGTTTAATATAGTTTTTGTATATTGTTAGCTATTAAATGAAAAGATAAAAAAAGACACCAGCTTAATTAACTAATATGTGATTAGTAATTAATAGTTTCGGACAATGACGCTAAGAAGGAACCAAATGGGAATCTTGTTTTAATTTAATAAAGGACTGATCATCCGGTATTTAATTGGACGGGGTGTCACACCTTATAATACCAATATTTCAGTGTCAACTTCCTCTTTTTAGGATTTCTTAACATCTTCGTTGGACATCTAAAATATGGTTATCCTTTAATCTTGTACGAGATATTATAAATTGTGACACCCCACCTATTTTAACAACGGGTGGTGAGTCCTCTATCAAAATAGCCAGGAACCTCATTTGGTTCATTTTTAGCATTATTGTCGAAAGCTTTTTATATAACTAATCACCTATATCAAATTAAGCCAGTACCAAATTTATCTCTCATTATTATAACAACATGCGGAAAATAAATACAATAACCAAAGCGTCCACACAAATATAATAGTCTAAATCAATGACACGATAAATAGATAAATAACAATACCAAATATACCACCTGTTACCAAAATAAAATACAATCGTAAGTCTAAAGGAACAAACCAAATCCAAAACATAATCCGATAAATATAGTAAAAAGACTATATCAGCTAAAGGGGTAACATGCCCAAATGAAGTACTAAAATGTAAATCCTAATCTAGGACTTAATAGCGGAAGCGTTTATATCAATCCCGCAAGCCTCCACAAGTGTTGCAGCTAACCTCTTTGGAGTGAGTCATCAAGCTTCCCGTCTTTATGGTTGGACACTTAAAATGTTTTCGAAAATATATTTGACACAGTTCAGAGCCCAAAACCTTTGAAAAATAGTTGCAAGGGTTAAAAATGCATTAAGAGCAGTTATTAGATATACATGTTAGTTTTATGCACTCTCCCTTGAGTTCCTCACCTCTCAACTAAACTGTATTCCTAACTCCTCCTAACAAAACTCCTAGTTATGGTACCCAGGCTGACTAAACATAAATATGTATCAAACCTCAAGAGGTTTGGCTCCCCCATTCCTCCCATACACTACAATATAGTATTAATGTTCCTCGTATGTTATTGTTAAACTATTTCATTAAGTTTTTTCATACTTAAGTTATTTTTAGATATATACACTATCCATATTTTCTATCATTACATAAAATTAGATAAATCCCATAAGTGTGTATATATATATATATACACACTATTTTTTTAGAAGATAAACTTACCTCCTAACAACATACAACAACATACCCTTTTTTGAAAATAGTAAAAGAAATAATTTTGAGATGATATTTTTTATATGGGTTCATGATATTTCAATATGCCCCTATACAAAAAAACCAATTGAAAATATTGGTTTTTGTTATTTTTAAAAGACAGGTAAAAAAACTGTTAATTTTTTAGCTATTTTTTAAAAATATCAAAATACATTATTTTGATCTGAATATTTTTATAGGGGCACATTGAAATATCCTGAACCCATATAAAATATATTAACTCAAAATTACATTTTTTACTATTTAAAAAAATAGGTATGTTTAATGAGGCATGGTTGAGAGCCTAACTCTCTCTCTCTCTCTCTCTATATATATATATATATATATATATATATATATAATGTAGGAAACTTATGTATGTCATAAGATCAAAAGATGATGTCATCATCTGAGTTTTTTTAATGTGATACCCACTTTGCCCCTCAAGTCCTTGGTTCCCCCCCCCCCCCCCCCCCTCTTTTTTTACTTACAAAATTTAGACTTCAATTTAAAATTTGGGGTAATTTTGTCCCAACCACTTCATCAATTTGTTCACAAAGATAACATGCTTCCCATTCTCTACTTCTCTCATGTTCTCTCTCTCATCAGCAAAGCCAAAAACCCCTCTCCCCACTGCTTCAGCCGCCACCGCATCTGGCTCCATGTAGCCTCTCCTCTCTAAACTTTACTGCTCCTCTCTTACCACCACCACTTCTGTTATGTAAGATTGAAATGGTTTCAATTTTAGGTTTTGATTGGTTTAGATACATACCCATCATATCTATTTTATCTGTTTGATATTTTGATTATAAAACAAGCTTGGTTCCAACCCCAAACACTATATTGGATTCCAACTCCGGACACTATGTTTGAGACACTATATGGTGCGATTTTGCAATTTTCGTTTGTAGATCGGCTCCTAAGATTCTTTGGATTTCTGTATAAGGTTTTGAGGGTTTTGTTGTTTCATATATATTTTCTCAAATCTGCTGCTTAGGTAGTCTAAAATGGAGTGGGCTGAAAATTTGGGGATTTGGTTCAAAACATCTATTTATGTGTTTTGCATTTCCATTTCCCCTTTCAGTTGCAGTTTCAAGCTTAACAGTGAGGATTTCATGTGATGACAGTATCTTCTCAAGTTTTTTTTTTCTTTTCATCTTTTTGTTGCAGTTGAAATCATCTATTTCAGTTCTTTTTTCATCTTTTTTGTAGGTTTTGGACAAGTATATTTGAGCTAACATATTTATCACCCTAGATTTTGTTCTTGAGATGATCTTTTTGTACTAACAAATTTGTTTGTTAATCTACATGATTTCAAATGAAGAAGAAACCATTTTGAATGCCCATAAATTGCTGGTGGTTTTTAACAATTGATTTTAAGCGAGAATTATTTCATTGTACAAGTTAAATTGGTTTGTTCACTATATATAGGATGTATAGCATGTGTTTTGTTACCTGTGTGTTATTTCGTTATTGACATGCCTTTGTCATACACACGCATACATGTGTACTCTTTTTCATTTCTATTGTGTGTCTATTTGTGGATTTTAGGTTAATATTTTTTTTGCATTTTGTGTTTTAGGGGTTTTCATTTTCGATTTTGTACCATTTCAAGGTATGTTGATGTAAATGCTTGGATGGAATGAAGATAGAGGAAAGGTGGAGGTTGCCTAGGGTAATGAAAATTCAAATGTATAAACCGAATTGTTCATCGCACACAACCACTCTTTTGTGAGAATGATCGATTGGGGTTCTTTGAGTGGATATATCATATCTCAATGGTATCAATTTCTTCAATTTTCTACTATATTTTTTTCTTTTGGAAAATACTTGATCTGTAATTTATATAGTTTTGGATATGGACAAGTTAGATATGGATATATTTTTAGATCTGACCATAGTTTTGGTAACATTAGGGTATCGCTTGCGAATCCATCTATCTTTCATGTGTGTTTTGGGTAGAAGTTTTATGTTATATATGATTTAGAATCACTTGTAGCATGTTAAATTTAGGGCCTTTATGTATTTGAACACAAAAAGGGTTTTTCGTTTCATTAATAAGCTTATATTAGTTCTCAAATCCTTTTCGTTTGTACACGTATATGTTTCAACAATCCATGTTTTGTGTAATCTCATATTCACTGGAATAAAACTTTTTTCTATTGCATGTATATGGTGTGACCTTAAATGTTTAATTTGAAACTTTTTTTTTATTTTATTTCTGACACTCTGGAATTTTTTCAAGAATGCATTCGCCATTTCGGATCCATTTTACATATCTTTGTAAATTGCTTCAGTTCTTTTTATTGTGCCGGTAGTTGAACACATCAACTTCAAATGTTGATTCATGATAGTTAGTTTCTTCACTTATGTTGACAAGGATAAAAAATTAAGATAAATTCGAATTCAAGTCGAATAAAATAGTAAAAATGCAAGTTGTTGGCATGAAAATGTGAAAACTCTTGCAATATTAAAGGAAAGGTATTTATTGCGCTTAAATTTTTTGTTTCTCACACAGGGAGAGAGAGAGAGAGAGCGGGAAGTTTCAAATTTTGATGAAAAGAAGAGAGAGAGAGAGAGAGAGTAGAGATGGAAGCCTGCCAACTGAGGCGACGTCATTGCGATTAAGCTTTCTTCCCCCCAAGGCTGGTATAAAAGGTTCATCTCAAGGAAAGGCGGGACCCCACAGAGGAATGAAATTGTATTTATTTCGCCTACTGGCGAGGAAATTAAGAGTAAGAAACAGGTGTTTTACATGGCGACACTCTGAATTTGATCGGGGCATAGGTGAAACTCCAAGGCGTTCTGCAAGGTTATAAACTATGATATCAAAAGAAGATGAAAGACCAGGCTACTGAAGTGAAAAAAGCTACTGCTGAAGAAGAAATTAAAGAAAAGGCTGCAGAAGAAGAAGAAACCAAATAAAGTGCTGCAATAGAAGAAGAAACCAAAAAAATTGCTATAATAGAAGAAGAAACCAAAGAAAGTTCTACCAAAGAAAAAGATGCAGGTGAAGAAGAAATCGAAGAAAAATCTACAGAAGAAGAAGAAGCCAAACAATGTGTTGCAATAGAAGAAGAAACCAAACAAAGTTCTGCCAAAGAAAAAAATACACAGAAACTGATGCCCAACAAGAAGAAACAATGTGTATATGACCAAGAAAAAGAAACAACGTTTAATTTGCTTACTGTAAATTAATTGAATACTTGCTGAAGCAGTGGAAAGATATTTAGGGTGCAATAATGTTTATATGAATTTTGTAGTTCATCCTATTCATGATCAAACTTTTTATATGAACGAAATGTGTAAGAAATAACTGACCGGTGAGGCTGTGTTCATTCGTGCAGGATGCCCCGGTGCACTGAGAAATAGACAGTTGTGGAAAAAAAGTCTTATGGATTATTGAATCTAGATTTGGAAACCATACTGCCCACAAAGTGGTACAAATAGATTGTAAGCAATGTTTCAAATGTTCCTTGAGATCACTATTACGTGTCACTTGATTTATTTCTTAAAATATGATATTAATATTTATCATTCTTTTTTTACTCTGTTTTGTAATTGATGAAGCCAAAGCTCATGACATCGGGTGGAAGACATAAGGAGGGGGTAGTGGGCACACATAAAACTGAGTAGGTGTCACGATAAACTCTAATTCTAGGGGTTCAAGCAGTCGGGGAGCTCAATGGAGGCGTGACAGTGGCACTAATTAGTAGTATCAGACCAACAATCTGTACATATGTTGTCTAATTCTAGGGGAGCTCAAAGGAGGGAGTCAATCTGGTGTGGCGTAAAGATTATCTCTTGACCTTATTTTTTGTCAAGTGTGTTCATTTAACTACAATAATGTGTTCAGAGATTGAATATTCATATAGGTATCTTACATTGGATTCTGACCTCTTTTAATGGACTTAAAGTTCCAATGTTGTCTTTAATATTCTCCATAGATATAACCAAAAAAAAGTTCATGTGTCAATAGGTGTGATTTTGCATTTCTATTGTGGTTGATTATGATATAGACATTGCACTTAACTACAGATGGTAGTCTATTGACACCTGTTCGTGCACCGATCAAATTTGGGTGTGTATTATTGCATTATTACTTTGTTGTTAAAAATGTACTAGATCTTAAAACCATTGTTCAATTTTTGTCAATAATTACTATTTTTTTATGGAGGGGTTTGGTTGAAATATAATTTTCAATTCACAATATTTTCGAGCGAGTAAGCTGATACTATTTTGTTATGGAATGATTTGGTTGAAATATGCAGGTCAATCAAGCTCTCATAATTATGTGGAATCTGCACTCCATCAAATATGCAGTTAAAAATTGGAACATATATGCTATACATAATCAAATAGATAATGATATTATACTTATCTAAATGGATACTATAAGCATCTAGAAATGAGTACTCAATATGTTATAGATATCTAAATAGATAATTATATTATATTTTAATTACAAACTATTAGTTTTATTGTTGGTGTATTTTTTATTTCTTATACGGGGCGAATAATCCAATAAACAAAGGGAACTTTGCCCAAAAATTTTAAATTGTTTACGGTTATTTACTTTAAATATAAAAACATTCGACTTAAATTATACATGGCTTGATATTTTGAAAAAAAATCTTCGTGCCTTTCGTTAAAGGGAAATACGCTTAATTGGAGGATCTTCAATAGGCGAATGTCGGCCTGCTTACTCCCGTATATGAAAAGGCTGCTCCCGTGTCTCGAACTCTAGACCAATCGTAGCTTTGGCGAGGTAACTTGCCATTGCACCAAGGCATGACTTTATGATTTTCAAAATTATCAGCGTGCCTTAAGGCACGGGCATACCCTAGTATATATATATATATATATATATATATATATATATATATATATATATATATATATTCTCTTACGGCATCCCCAGAATGGCCACCGTGATGCATGCATACTCTACTATCTATTCCATGTACATCTCGTACCAAATCAGGGGCTAACAATTAAGAATATCTCCTCGAACCATAAATCAAACAACACACAACGGAGGCAAACATAGTTCTAGGCCTTTGGGCTACGCACATACCTAATTTACCCAAATAACACATCGGTCCCACTTATCCACTCCACATAGTGAGCCACCTTAAGGTCTTATTTCTGGGGAACACATCTAGACCTCACTGGAATCGCCAAGGTGGGATCACCCTCTGCGCGGAACCTGCCCTGATAATAGCTAGTGTAAGTATGTGGACAAATACAACCAAGTACATAATAGACATTCACACATCCTCTCTCTCTCTCTCTATATATATATATATATATACTAGGATGTACCCGTGCTGATGGCACGACGATAAATTTGTTCCCATGATAAATTTGTTCCCGTGTCTCCAATTGTGAAAATATAATTATTATTGATCATCCCATGGTACACTTGCGGCATGGCTATAATTTTAATATGGTGCATTTGCGTCATAGGAACATTTAGTTTAGATTTGCAATTATTTTTTTTTATTATAACATTTCAAACTTTACCGAACCAAATTTTATAATCTTTACTGACATTGTAAGTTTCCCTTGTAATTTGATAACATAGGCGTGTCACTCTTTCAAACTTTAATGGATAAAAAAGGAAATGTCTAAACTGCAAAATCAATACCAAAACTTTGTTCGATACGAAATAATTATTAAAATCCATTTTTACCAATTAAACTAAATGAGGGCTAACAATATTTTTAAACTCAGAGGTAAATAAATTTTATTTAAAAATTTATTCTTCTAAATAATTTGATAAGACCCTAACATATTAGCAGAGTACTTTACAACCTTTAATACATATACCAAGATATGATTCAAAAAATTAAATAAAAGGCCAATTTTATCAAGTACTGAAATATGTAACCATTTCAATTACAAAGATTACTTTAGTTGTCAAAGTGAACCAAGTCATATATATTTCCTAAATATTAAATAAGTTTTATACAATTAAAAATATGTCTTAATTTCAATTACTAAGCTTACTTTAGTTGTATGCCATTTCAATTACCAAGCTCACACATAAACTTATCTAGAGGACATTTAAATTACCAATCTTACTTTTCAGTTTACTACCATTTAAACAAATTGTTTAATTTATTGGCATAGTATAATCTTACATGTTCTATTACATTTTTCAAAGTTAATATATTTTATTGCGTTTTTCATGACATTCTTCTTTTATTTTGTTAATGCAGTTGAACAAAATAAAAGCAGAACATGGTATAAAAACATAATAAAAAATATTAACTTTGAAAAATGTAATAAAACATATTAACTTTGAAATTTAAGAATAAGTATCAAGTATTAGATTGCGGGGTTAACAACACATAAATTTCAATGTTAAAAAATTTGTATGAAATAATAAATCTGTTAGCAAGCCTTCGGAACTACACCCCAAGAGAAATTATACAAATACAAAAACAAATATGGGGTTGAGAACTCATGCAAGAATTTAATCATAATATAGTTATATTTAAACAATACTTAAACTAATCCTGACATGTTTAAACTATGTTAAAACTAAGATCTTTTTGTACAGGGACTCTGAGAGGGTAATGATTTGGTAGTTGGGTATAGTAGATTTGAGAGAGTTATGAGAAACTTTGTCAGGGCTGGTACGGTGTTGGGGTGTAATATAATCACCTCCCGTCATTTTATATTGCGTTGGAAAACTCTCGCGTCTTTGATAGATCTGAAAAATTGCTTCATTATTGTGAATCCGAAGAGAATGGGGGAACGCATATTTATTTGGTTCATATATTGAACTGTTCCTTGCAAATCTGTAGTATCTCTTCAAGATCTTTTAAAATGCATTCTATAGTACCTTGTAAATCTGTAGTCCCACTACTATCAGTAGTCAAGGACAGGACGATGAGTGTGACTCATCCATTTTTTCAAATGAGATGGGTTCACCATTACATATAACTTTCCACAGTGATTACACATCCGCTTATCCTCTAAAATCTTTATGAGGCTCTTGGAAAAAAGCCTGGCAGCAAAATTAAACTACCCAATCATAAAAAGAAAAAAAGAAATGTATTAATAAACTAAGATGGCTTAAAAATGAGGAAAAATAAATTTAAAAAGAAATAATTTAATTCTTGCTTGCAACTTTTCACAAATGAGTACAAAAAATGTGGAAAAGAGGATAAAAAATATAAATAAATAAGTGAAAAAATTACTCTTCATAATTAGGCATTATTAAATGCACAACCAATAGGAGCATATTACCATTTGGTATAAAGCAACCCAAATTAAAGGCTAGAATCTACTTTCTATCTTAGTTGCGTTAGTGTTAAGACATGAGGAAAAATAAATAAATTAGTGAAAGCAGACTTAGTGCAAAACAAAGAGGACTATGAAATAAAAACCCAAATCATACAGCTTTGAGAAGAGTGCGCTTGCGTTCAAATAAGGAAGTTATTTAATTAAACTCAGTTTTTATCAATTAAGTCCTAAACATGCATCTAGGTGTGATTGATGATGATAAAATCAAGCAAGAACAATCAAACACACACAAATGAGGAAAAATCCCCCACATGGGCAAAACCTTTTATTTTCACTATAATTTTGTATGAAAAAGGTTTACACGGATTACAATGAAAATATGTGACACAGAAATACCCTCGGGTGTTGGCTCTGTTGTCGTCGGCTGGAACTATCCCTCTCCAGTAGGGCAGCAATGAAGAAGAGAGCGACTTCCTCACAAATTACTCCAGATGAGTAAATGTTCCTCTTGAAGGTTTAAAGATTCACACACATATATGGAAATGGTTTTATGAATCAAAAAGGTTTAGAAAACCATAAAAAAATGAAGTCTTATTCTGGACAGTTTTTGCAGAATTTTAAGATTGCAGAAAGACTTAAAAAACGTGTAGAGGGAGAACGGATATTTATATGAAAATCGAGGCGGTGGCTCGTTCGAATGAGATAGCCATGTCGCTCGAACGAAGGACAGATGTCGTTCGAACGAGTTTGCGCAACATGCCTATCTCATGCGAACGACATTCAAAGTCGTTTGAGCGAGCTCGTCGTTCAAGGCACTTCGCTTCTACACTTAGAAAAAATTCTGCATTTGATAAAAAATTAATCCAGACTTCAAAAACAATTTTCAAAAAATTTCCCAAATATTGATGTAAATATTTAAAGCTCCAATAAACCATTTTACCCATATAGTGTAGTGGAGTAGTGGGAATGAGCTGAGTAGCACGTCGTATGTAGCATGATGCACGTGAAGATAATGTATTTATTGAATTCGGATAAAGGCCGTCGAGGTTGATCGTGTTGACGTGTCGAATGTAGCGGTATCAGATATAAAAACTGTGATCTAGGAGAAAATGAAAGATTCCTAGATTCTACCCCGGACATTTATAAAATTATGTCCTTACAAATCTCCCCCTATATATATGTTGGTACATACATACAAAATCTGAATTATGTAATCAAAAGACATACAAGATAATATCCCCATTAAACCCTCAAACTGAGAATACTAAATGACATGTCTTTTAAATCTTCAGCTCTCCAGAAACTTCCAAAGCTTTTCTCATCAGGTTGTGCAATCCAATAATGAACAATGTTGTACTTACACACACGAGAAAAAGCAATACCCGTGACAAGCAACAGTTTAAAATATAATGATATGCAAAAATTGATGATCAATTAAGATTAAGAAAATCATTCATAAATCATCAAACACCAAAACAATTCTCCCCCATAATTCTTCTCCCCCTTTTTATGATGTCCCCAAATAGACAGATATGAGAAGCATAAATGAATGCACATGGAGAATGACACACGGGAATAAACTGCTATTTTTGTATTTTTCAAAATTTTGTCACACATAATATACAACAAAGAATCACACCATGAAAGAACACAAAAACAACCAAGTTGATGATAGCGAAAGTGAAGGGATGTGATCAAATTCGATAGGAAAATAGGATGAATATGTGCACGATGAATATCGGATACTCCTAATGAATGAACTCAAACTCTTCCTTTGGTATAAAAAGGTGGTAATATGAGACATTGACTGAATCAAATCAACAAATCAAAGCTCAAAGTGATTTCCACACCAATAACGTCCAAAACTATTTCATGATTTTTCAGGACTTTCAAGGTAGTGCAAACCCGTTTATAGTCTCCAACCAAACTCCCTCAGATTTATTGCCTTTAAATTTTTTCGGGATCTTTTAACCTCTTTGGACCCCGGATAATAAAATTCCTCAATTTTATAGGTCCTTTTTAACGGTGGCTTAGAATCGCAAAGGCTAAATGAACCTTTCGCAACCCTTCCCCATTTTCAAATAAACACACAGTCTCACCAAAACGGTTTTTACATGCATTCCAAGCATGTCAAGTTTTATTGCATATGGTTAGTTGTATAGACAGAATTGAGATGGAAACACTCAAGCCAATATGTGATAGACAAGTACAATAATCAAATAAAGCCATGCATGTGTGAAATAAAGGAGATATGAGTCAAACATATAGGAAGATATCACTAATTACATCTCAGAGACTCCAAACATTGCAAAGCACATGAATGAAATGATGTAGCGTCTTAAATCTCTATCAAAAAGTCACATGGATAAATGGAATGAAATTGTGACTCGGCTATCTTAAATGCTGATCCATAAAAGGTGCAAAATGAAATACAAAAATCTTTTTGGATTTTTCAAAAAAAATAAATATCTGTAAAACAAAGCAATAATACATATAAAACAAACTAGCAGTAGGAAGCATATGATATGATCATGAAAAAGCATTCTACCCTAAACATAGACCAACCCCTCAGTCAACTGTGCAAATCCCCAAAGACTTCCTAAGACTCTCAAATCTAAGGGCATCTAAAGTTTTCGTGAAAATATCGGCTAACTGACGGTTGGTGGGTACGAAACTCAGGGATACGACTTTCTCCTCAACTAACTGACGTATAAAGTGCTCGCGTATCCTGATGTGTTTTGTGCGCAAATGTTGGACTGGATTGCGGGATATGTGTATCACACTCGTGTTATCACAGGAAATAGTTATGGTGTCCTGTGAAATACCATAATACTCCAACATTTGCTTCATCCACAAGAGTTGCATGCAACAACTCCCGACGACGATGTACTCAGCCTCCGCGGTGGACAAAGAGATGGAATTTTTTTTCTTGCTCAGTTAAGAGATAAGAGCTTAACCAAAATAGAAACACCCAGCAGAAGTGCTCCTATAATCATCTACATCCCCTACCCAATCGGCATTCGAATAGGCGGACAAACGGTCATCGGTATCAAGGGAATAAAAAATACCGTATGAGAGAGTCCCACTGACGTATTTAATAATATGTTTTAGAGCAAGTAAATGTGAATCTTTCGGCGACGCCTGGTATCGCGCCCAGACTCCAACACTAAAGGCTATGTCGGGACGATTGGCAGTCAAGTAGAGAAGACTTCCTATCATACTCCGATACAAGGTTTGCTCTACGTCCTTTCCTGAAGTGTACTTACTAAGCTTGGTAGTGGTACTCATAGGTGTACGTGCATTCTTTGCAGAGTCTGACCCAAATTTCTTCACTAAGTCTCTAGCACACTTAGATTGGGAGATGAACATCCCATCCTCTAGGTGACGAACCTGGAGACCAAGGAAGAAAGTAAGCTCATCAACCATGCTCATCTCAAACTCACTTTTCATCTTCTGCTATAAGTGATGAGCATGTTGGGAGCACGTGGATCCAAAGACTATGTCATCCATATAGACCTGGGAAACCAAAATAGCACCGTCATCTCTCTTGATGAACAACGTCATATTAACTCCCCCTCTCTTGAAGCCATGGGCTAAGAGATAGGAAGTAATCCTCTCGTAACAAGCATGGGGTGCTTGCTTCAAACCATACAAGGCTTTCCTTAGATAGTAGACGTGCTCCGGGTGCTTAGGGTCTTCAAACCCTTTTGGTTATTCCACGTAAACCTCCTCCTGTAGAATACCATTTAGAAAGGCACTCTTAACATTCATCTGATATAACTTGAAGCGTAGATGACATAAAATGGCGAGTAGTAAGCGCACGGATTCAAGCCTCGAAACAGGAGCAAATGTCTCCCCAAAGTCTACACCTTCTATCTGCGTGTAGCCTTGAGCGACCAACCTAGCCTTGTTTCTGATTATGGCACCATTTTTATCCATTTCATTCTTCAAAATCCATCTGGTATCTATCACATTAGTCTCATTAGGTCGGGGGACAAGTTCCCAGACATTAATCTTTTTAAACTGAAGCGACGCATCCTGCATTGCAGATATCCACTATTCATCCTTGAGTGCTTCTTTATGATTATTGGGCTCGACTTTGGACGTGTAGAAAAAATGGCTAACAATGTTCTCGAGTTGAGCACGAGTCTTGAACCCTAGAGTGGGATCACCAACAATGGAAGAAGGGTCATGACTCTTGCGAACCCAAGCAGGTGTGTCCCCTAACACGAAATTAGGGTCCATAGAGTGTGGGTTAGGTAATAGTAAATTACTTCCAGAAACATCTTAATCCTCACACTGAAGGCTATAATCAATAAACGTCGAAGGTTCGTCATCTTGCACGGTGACGTTTATTGACTCCATAACCTTAGAGCTCTTCAGGTTAAAAACTCGATACGCTCTACTATTTGATGAATATCCTAGAAATATTCCCTCGTCGCTTCGGGAGTCAAATTTTCCTAGTATCTCTCTATCCTGTAGGATGTAGCATTTACTCCTAAAAACACGGAAATATGCAAGGTTGTGTTACTTACCAGTCCAGAATTCATATGGCATCTTAAGAGTGTGTGGACGCAGGTAAACCCTATTCACCGTGTGGCATGCAGTAGACACTGCCTCTGCCCAAAATCTCCTAGAAACCTTACGACCTAGAAGCATAGATCAAGCCATTTCCTGGATCGTCCTATTTTTTCTGTCAATAATCCCATTTTGCCAAGGAGTCTTCACAGCAGAAAACTCATGTTTGATCCCAATGATATCATAGTAAAGATCTACCGTTGCTTCCTTAAATTCAGTGTCGTTGTCACTACGTATCCTATTAATAGTGACTCCGTGTTGATTTTGCAGGACACGACACTTGGTCATTAAAAACTCCACATCATCAGATTTCTCCCTAAAAAAACCTACAATCGAGTATCTGGAGAAATCATCCACCATTACGAGGATATGCCTCTTACCACTTAGACTCTCGGTACGAGTAGGACCCATAAAATCCATGTGAAGAAGCTCAAGTACACGAGAGGTGGTAATGGAATGCAACTTCCTATGGGGCTACGCATTTGTTTTCCCAACTGACAGGGTCCACAAATCGTCAAAGATGTCTTTCCAAGTGATGGTAAGCCACGTACTAGGTCCTTTTTAGCTAAACGAGTTAAATCTCTAATGTTCACGTGACCTAGACGTTGGTGCCACATATCCATAGGAGTGATCCTAGAGCTGTTGCAGACAAGTGAGGATGTGGGCTCAGTCTCATAACAATTATCCTTTGTCCTCACCCCTCGTATTAAAAGTTTACTGGCTTGATTATAGACATTACATGCGTCCCAATCAAACTTTACTACAAAGTCAGCATCGCACAGCTGGCTAATGCTGAGAAGGTTTTCTTTCAAACCTTTGACGTACAAAACATTTTCTATCTTAGGAAATCCTGATAACTCTACAGTACCAGGTCCTACAATACTAGACTTGCTCACATCTCCAAAGGTGACTCTACCATCCTGATAATCCTCAAGAGAAGTAAAAAATGAGGCATCACCTATCATATGTCTGGAGCACCCACTATCAAATACCACTGTGAGGTATTATGTGCTTTGAGAGAGACATGAACAACAAAGGACTTTTTAACTTTCTTAGGTACCCAAGAAGTGGTGACCTTTTGTTTACCTTTGTTGTTGTTGGTTTTAGCCCAAATGTGAGAAGTATTATCTGATGGCGAAGACATCCGTCGAAATTCTTCCATCAAACTCTGTGATGTGGCATCTAAAAACTCAACTCGCTCTCTCAAAATGGTAAAATCATCAGTATGTTGTGGTGGAGTAGTAGTACGTCGTGTCCGACCCATACTATAGAAAAACTCCCTGAGGTGGCCTTTTCTTTTGCAATATGTACAAAAGAACACAGTCAAAGGCGGACCTTGGTTTGCTTTTCTTGGTCGAACTCTCCGTCGAGGTTTTTGACGATGGCCATAAGGAGTCGTAGTAAACTCAGGAACTGGTCCAGTTGGAATTTGGGACGTGGAAGCACCATCATAACCTATTCCTTGCCTATCACCAAAACCTAAAGCGGGGCTGAGGGGCATCTTTCCCTTCTTCCCAGATCTGTCCTCAATTTGTACCTTGACTTCCCATGCTCTCTCCAGATCATGAGTAAGCTGGGCTATAAGGGCTTCAAGTTTCTTCTGAGTCTCCACGGAGGAATGGAGCTCACTCGTAAGACTAGCCACTTGTTTATTCAAGACCCCTCTCTCTTTATAAAAAAAACTCTCTCTTTCTTTAAACAAACTCTCTTTCTCAACACAAAGAAACTCTCTCTCTCTCTTAAGGTATTGCAGGTGGAGGACTCTCTCTCTCTCGCTTTTCTTAAATCTTCCTCTAAGGCGGTGATCCTAATAACTATTTCTTTGTTACGCTTTTTAATTTTAAATGACTCTGAATAAAGCTCGGCGTAGGCACATTGAAGATCACTCTCGCTCTCACTTGTGTCATCCTCCCCCTCACTCACATCGATCTCATTGTCGAGGTGTCCCTATGAATCAGCATCCTCATCGTCGTGAGGAGAACTAAAAGTACTCACATGACTATCCATGAATGCGGTGAAGGTACACTCATGCGGTGACTCATCTCCAGAATCCACCGACTCGACCTCACTGTCGTCACTAACGGTAGCATTAAGGATCGCTTTGCCCTTTTCTCTGTTCAGCCTAGTAGCACACTCAAAAGATCTATGACCCCTACCGTCGCACTCAAAGCATCTTTCACTTTACTTTTTGGGAGGATCTTTAAAATCTTTTTCATTTTTCTTTTCAAACTTATTTTTCTCAAACTTCTTTTTATCTTTAAAATTACCATTTTTCTTGAATTTGAGAATTCTCTTGAATTTTTTAGCAAATAGGGCTAAATCATCTAAGTCAAAATCACACTCATAATCTGAAGTATCTGTCTCTCTTTTTCTATATGACTCTCCCCTCTTTCTTATCGATCCCTCAGTCTTTCTTTCCTGGGTTGTAAGTGCAATTCCTTTATCTTTAGACTTGACAGATTTAGGAAACATATCAATTTCATAAATTTGTAGGTCTCCTACAAGTTCTTCCAATTTAAGCGTATTTAAATTACCCATAGAATTCAACACAGTGAATTTGGGGATAAAATGCTTAGGGAGTGATCTAAGAATCTTTTTAACAACTCTAGCATTAGGAACGTGCTCACCAAGATTAAAGCTAGTGTTAACAATATCAGACAGTCTGGCATAATATTCATCAAAACATTCAAATTCCAACATGGTGATTGTTTCAAATTGAGTTGTTAAATTTTGCAGTTTAGACTCTTTCACAACATTATTTCCTTCATGGGTAAGTTGCAAAACATTCCATGCCTCTTTTGACGTGGTGCACGTCATTATGCGTTTGAACTCATCAGGAGTGACAGACCCAGAAATAGCACTTAAACCCTTAGAATTAAAAGATGACCATTTAAACTCTTCTTCAGTCCATGTAGTGACAGTTTTTAAATTGGTCATGTTTTCAAGAGTGATGGAGGGAGGTGTCCACCCTCTTTCAACCAAAATCCAGACACGTTCATCAATGGCTTTTAATGCATATCTCATGCGGGCTTTCCAGTATGCATAGTTTGTCCCATCAAAACCTGGAATTTTATTATATAACATCTCCATTATGAACACAATCGTTTTCAAAAATCATTTTTTTAGAAAATTGATATCTTAGAAAAATTTTGCGAAAAATTACACGATAAAGTTGTGTAACTGGCTCTGATACCAATTTAAGAAAAGTGCGCTTGCGTTCAAGTAAGGAAGTTATTTAATTAAACTCAGTTTTTATCAATTAAGTCCTAAACATGCATCTACGTGTGATTGATGACGATAAAATTAAGCAAGAACAATCAAACACACACAAATGAGGAAAAATACCCCACATGGGAAAAACCTTTTATTTTCACTATAATTTTGTAAGAAAATGGTTTACACGGATTACTATGAAAATATGCGACACAGAAATACCCTCAGGTGTCAGTTCTGTTGTCGATGGCTGGAACTATCCCTCTCCAGTAGGGCAGTAATGAAGAAGAGAGCGGTTTCCTCGCAAATTACTCTAGATGAGTAAATTATCCTCTTGAAGGTTTAAATATTGACACAAATATATGGGAATGGTTTTGTGAATCAAAAAGGTTTAAAAAACCTTAAAAATATGAAGTCTTACTCTGGACAGTTTTCACAGAATTTTAAGATTGCAGAAAGACTTAAAAAACGTGTAGAATGAGAACGGATATGTATGCAAAAATCGAGGCGGTGGCTCGTTCGAATGAGATAGATATGTCGCTCGAATGAAGGACAAATGTCATTCGAACGAGTTCGCACAACATGCCTATCTCGCACGAACGACATTCAAAGTTGTTTGAGCGAGCTCGTCGTTCAAGGCACTTCGCTTATACACTTAAAAAAATTCTGCATTTGATAAAAAATTAATCCAGGCTTCAAAAACAATTTTTTAAAAATTTCCCAAATATTTATGCAAATATTTAAAGCTCCAATAAACCATTTTACCGATACAGTGTAGTGGAGTAGTGGGAATGAGCTGAGCAGCATGTCGCATGTAGCATGATGCACGTGAAGATAATGGATGCATTGCATTCGGATAAAGGCCATCGAGGTTGATCGTGTTGACGTGCCGAATGTAGCGGTATCAGAAATACAAACTGTGATCTAGGAGAAAACGAAAGATTCCTAGATTCTACCCCGGACATTTATAAAATTATGTCCTTACAATACATCTGAAGAAGAAGAAAAAATTCAAAACATAAATTTTCCATAGATCTATTCAACTTCCAGTGTAACGGAGCCAAGAAAATCTAATTCACAATGCATAAGAAAAATATGTAATCCAAAAATAAGTGACATAAAACAAATGATAAATAAAAGCCATTTGGATTTGTTAGTGTGATATAACCTACTGATGAGATTTGTGAGATGGGGAAGAAAAAGACTTGACAGAAAATTCATCAGTAAAATTCAAGCATGGAAAAACATTTCCGTTTTTGTTTTTACTCTTTTAACCAAATAATACATGAAAATAAAGATAACTAAAAGGAGCTAGAAATACGCTAGTTAATGAAAGTGCTGGAAATGATGCTCCTAAAAAGAAGCCAAACACAACCTCAACACAAGTCATTACAGTTAACCTCATTGTCCCACTTCATTTTAGATAAACACTGTTCAGATCAATTTTAAATCTCTCTTGATCCTCAACCCACCCCACCGTTGTCGGCGATGGCCAAGAAAATCCAGGTTTGAGAGAGACCCATTATAAAATATAGATCTGAAATAAAAAAAAAAAACATCATACCATTTTAAAATAGGGGCCTTGTATTTCAGCCGCGAGTTTGAGAGCGAGAAGATCTGAATCTCTCTTACTCTTCATCAGCGTCGTCATACTATCCCGCCCTTACTCCGTTGAAACTAAGCCCGCTGTTTAATAAACGTTCTAAGCCATTAATGAGTCTTCTCTGGTGGTTCGAGTTGGAGGCTGCAGGTAGGATTGAGAAGCCAAATTTCGTCGGGGTTTCGCCGGAATGAGATGGTGAGTCCATGGGATTCTGAGATCTTGAGAGAGATGAAACATGGAGAGAGAGAGAGACCAGTGGTTCACTTACAATAAAACCCAATATCATGAGGAACACCGGTGGATAACCTGCATAAAAAAGAAAACCTAATATCATATCATGCTCATCTTCTCCTTACATGGAAATGAATTTTAGATAGAGAAAAGTACAAACCTTTCGTCCTGCACCTGTCTCTCGAAATAGATATAGTTGGTTCCCTCCAAAATAAAAGAGTAAAATGAGTGTAAAAGAAGAGTAAACCGAGCTCAATATGAGAGAGAGGGAGAGAGAGAGAGAGAGAGAGAGAGAGATAGCGGAACATACATACGGTCATGGTGTTGCATCGCAGTATGAGAGAGAGAGAGAGAGAGAGACATAGTGATGATACAAAATGAGTGTAAAATCCACTTCCCAATACATCTCGAGCCACGCACATTGACCACTCACAGCTATCAAATCGGATGAAAGAGATTCTAAAATTAAATTACTATATTATCCTCAAAAGTGTGTCTCATCCGTGGCAGGATATGAAAGCTTTAGATTCAATTTGATAAGATGTAATCTGAGCCACGAGTTGATAAAGACCAAACTCTCAACTTTCGATCTGAACCATCAGTTGGAAAAGAGAAAAAGTCCCTCCTCCTTTATTCTATATATATATATATATATATATACATATATATATATATATCTTCATTATAGGTATGCACAAAACCCATAATAAAATACGTAAGTAGTATTTATGTCTCCCGAATACTCAACGTACTAACAATTTCTCACATAGTCTGATGTTCGTGCTTTTCGAGTTTCACTCACTACTCGAGTGCCCTAGTTACCCCTTAAGTAATTTCAATAGTTATAACATCCCTCTACCACTAGTAAAATCTTGGGTTCAATCATGTTTTCCATGACCCGTTCTAATTCTCATGAATTGTTAAATTACATATTATTCCTGATAGGTCCTAGCCATCATTATCTCATTTCATCTAAACCTTAATCATTAACATAGGTCTACTGGAACTCCCTAAGTCATTCCTTATAGTTTAAAAATATTACAAAAGTCCCCATTTTAATTATTTAAGAAAATAAAGCATAAATAAAGAAATTTGCACAAATCTGGGCAGTCAGATCGATTCAGTCAAATCCTGAATCGATTCGCACCTGTTAGAAATTAGAGGAAGAGTAAAAATAGAGTAAGATTAAGAAGAAGAGGAAGACATGGCTCCTCTAGTCAAGAATAGGAGGTTGAGGCTTCTAGATGACAATGATGACCATGCAGTCCTGTTCGATAGGATCCCTACTTTAAGGATTTCTGCTAAAAATTCTCCCAATGGCAGTAGTACTAGCCCATCCGATAAAGGGAGATAGGAAGAGAAGGAGAAAGAAAAGAAGAAGAGAAGAGAGAGAGAGAGAGAGAGAGAGAGAGAGAGAGAGAGAGAAGAGAGAGAGAAATCAGAGGCTAAGAAGTTAGCCTTAAAGTCTGCCGGTGGGCCCACCATCCCTAGTTTTGAGGGGGGTAGTGTGGGTGACGCCCCTTTTTGGCTCCAGACCTGTTGATGAGGTTAGTTCTCACTGATGATCGCGAGAGGTCTTCGAAGCTGAGGCCACCTCAACTTTCCCTCAAGACAGCACAAGGGATGGCTCTGGTAAGTATCTCTTACTTGTTTATTTTCTTTGCTATTTCTTATTTTTGTTCTGATTCCCTATTGTTCTATTTTATCTTCAAATTATTTATGATTTCCCTACCATTTTGAATAGTCATTCTAGTAGCTTCAGAAGGGAGGAAGAGCTGAAGAAGGTCCTAGAGGCCGAGAAGGTGGGATTAGAAGCTGATAAGGTGGCTTTCGCCAGTGATAATCAATTATGGGAGCATGAAAAAAGTGTCATGTCTAAGGCGTATGATGCTTTGGGGATGAGAAGTCGTATGATGCTTTGCTGAGAAGTCCGAGTGAGTGGAGGCCAACAAAGAGCTAAGTGGTAAGGTGGACACATAAGACGGAGAACTATCTCAAGCCAAGGATAATAACTATTTTTAATGTTTTTATAAAGATTACAAGGATGTTGAATGACAAATGGCTTATGTTTTCAAGGTCTCCTTTAAGAGGGGATAGGACTAGGCTTTGAAGGCTAATGGAACTCCTGCGCGTTCTGAACTCTTTGGCCTTCATTCTTCTTATCCTGACCTTTTTATTGAAGATGAAGAAAGAGAGGGAGATGACCAAGATACTAGCAATACTGAGATTGTTATTGCTATGGTTGGAGGGAGTGCTAGTGCCAGACAGGAACAATAGGTGGTCGACAATGAGGAAGACCAAAGTTGGTAAAGACCAGGTGTAAGACTTTGGCTCTTGTATACTAAGAGTTCCTATTTTCCTTATACAATTTTTAGTTTTCATTGGTCTTTACCCTTATTTTGTAAAACTTCATGTACTGGCCAGTTACTTTCTTTTCCTTTTATCTGATAATGAAATTTACCCACTGGTTCATGGGGGTTTAAGAGGGTAAATTTCATTATCACATAAGAGGCTTTGCGAGTTTGCGAGTTTGTGAGTTGATATCACATGTAAGACTTTGGCTCTTATAGACTAAGACTTCGTTTGATATGTATTATATGTAGTCTGCTAATTTAGATCGCTACATTTCTCCCAATTCTAAACTGGGGAGAATTCTTGCACCTGATATCAACTCACAAACTCGCAAAGCCTATGTGAAAATCTATAAGACAATAAGAGCTAGGAGTGAATAATACAAAAACCAGACTGAAATGATTAAAAAACAGACTAATGACCTCCAGGAGATGGAGGACATAAGGTCCTCTATTCAAGAGAAAGTTAATTCCCTAAGGGACCAACTTTGGTCAAGGACTGAGGTCGGCCAAGTGGGCGCGGTATTATAGTTTGAAAATGATGTTCTGCAAAAGGAGGTGGTGAGCTTGAAGTCTTTTATAGGATTACTAAAAGACAATGTTAATAACTTGAGATACTCCTTTAAGGTAGGACCCAGAGAGGTATCAGGGGAAGGTAATAATGATGGTTGGGCAGATACCCTAGAAAGACTTAAGGAGGCTAAAAGCATTGCTTTTTCTCGAGGATAGTTGAGCACTCTTAAGGAGGAGAGAACCCCAAAGGAACACAAACTTTGGTATGAGTACTACGTTGAATATCCTTCATATATACACAATCCTTCTTCAAAAAGTTGATGAATGGATTCCGTCTGATGCTATTCCTCCCCAGCTCTTGGATCAGGATAATGATGAAGATGTTAAATAATTTTCATCGAAGTCGAACGATGGTCGGAGGACAACTGTAGCAGAATATCTTGATCAACACCCTAGCCCCTCTTAGGCTTTGTGTATCTATGTTTGGTTTTGTGATTGTAACCTTCTATTCTTAATCAAAAAAATTCTTATGTTTTAAGCGTGTGCTGGCTAAACATATTTTATTTTACATGTTCGTAGGTTATTTAGAACATTTATCGAAAAAAATGGTATTGATTGACCAATGAGAGGCTATAGGTAGGCTCATTCTTAGTTTGAGTCATTTTGGGCTTTAGCAGCCGATAAAATTATGTTTAAGTGTTGGCATTCTGACTTTCATATGTTTGAACATTATCCCATTACAATATGCCTAAGAAGTATCATTCCATTCACTTTAACTTTTAGGTCATGTTGTCAC
Organism: Sambucus nigra; assembly: GCA_949130495.1. Lineage (NCBI taxonomy): Eukaryota > Viridiplantae > Streptophyta > Magnoliopsida > Dipsacales > Adoxaceae > Sambucus > Sambucus nigra. The sequence continues at coordinate 48,343,470 of OX422224.1, read as the reverse complement.
ACTTCCTTAGGCTTAAATGAGATGATGGTGAGAATGTACCTAGTTATTGAGCCATCCACCTGAGCAGGGTTTTTTTCAACCAATAGATGTTGATGACCAATCAAAGTTGGGTTTATTGCCTAAGGATCCCTAGTAGGGCTTTTGTTGTTTCCAGGGAAACTTATGAGGCCTCTTTTATTAATAACAAGGGTCTGAGGGTAATTCAAAGTGTTAGTACTTCACTTGCTAACCCAGTTCATTAAACATTCAAAGTATTTGCATAAGAGATATGGTTGGATAAGGTACAAATTAATAAGATGAGATGAGTTAAGTAGCCAATGTAAACTCTGAGAATAGATATGCCAGTGCGGCCTTTATTCATAGAAAATTGTCTTATCTAGTAATAAAAACTGCAAAAAATAAAAAATTCTGCTAATTAAAAAATAACGAAGAAGATCTAAAAGTAGAACTTCTTGAGATTAACTACATTCCATAATCTTGGTATCTCCCTGCCCTCCAGCATTTCCACATGACATGTTCCTTGGAGATCATCTCTGATCACTCTGAATTCCCAGCTTGGCCCCAGTTTTCCATCTGATGGTTTTACAGCAATGTCGAGGACTTTTTGCGGGACATAGTCTCTTATCGAAAACTTCATCAGCTTGACCCTTTTGTTATACTAATTGGCTAGTTGCTAATGATAGGAGTCCAAATTGATCAAGGCTAGCTCTCGTCGCTCATTTTCTAGGTCAAGATCAGTGAGTAATGCTTCATCATTAAGGTCGTGGTCAACTAGTGTGGTTCTCATAGTAGGGAGGCATGCTTCCAAAGCGATAACAACTTCCATGCCATAAGTAAGGGAAAATGGTGTTTCCCCAGTTGGTTTCCTAGGTGTCGTACGATAGGCCCATAGAACATGAGGCCATGCCATAAGCAAGGGAATATGGTGCTTAAGAAGTTGGTTTCCTAGGCATCGTGCCCATAGAACATGAGGGAGTTCATCCACCCAAGAGGCCTTAGCTTATCAATCATGGTTTTGTTGAAAGCCTCTACTTTGCCATTGCTTTTGGGAGAAGCCACAAAACTGAAGTGGTGCTTGATGACATGCTCATCACAGAAGGCTTGGAAGAAACCACTTTCGAATTATGTACTGTTGTTGGTAATGATGGTTCTTGGCATCCCAAAGTGAGTTATGATGTTTCTCCATATGAACTTGGTAATGTCAGAGTCTTGAATGTTCTCCACTGGTTCGGCCTCAATACATTTAGTGAAATAATCAATGGTGACTATCAGGTACTTGTGATTCCTAAAAGAAGTCGGTAGTGGTCCCATGAAGTTCAATCCATATTGCATGAAAGTCCATAGACTAGTAATATATTTTAGGTCATTAGATGGCTAGTGAACCATGGGCTAGCGCTTTTGGCACTTTTCACATATGCAAACATATGTGCCATCGTCTTTCTACATATGACGTCAACAATATCCTTCTTCGATTGCTCAAAAGGCTAATGATCTTCCACCAGCGTGACTCCCACATATGCCTTCGTGAAGTTCACTAAGTAGTTTCTTTGCATCTCGTGGGTGGATGCACTGGAGGTAGGGGCATGTGAATGACTTCTTATAGAGTTTACCTTTCGGGCTAAGGTATAAACGAGCAGCCTTGATTTTTATTTGGTGTGATAACCTCTTCTCAGCTGGAAGTATGTCGCTCCGTACATAATTGAGGATGGGATCCATTTAACTTGGGGATTTATCTGTGAGGAGGACTTTCTCAGCTACGAATGCATGATTGATACTAGGTTGTGAAAGGAACTAAATTTTTATTGTCCTTTTTAGGTTAGAGTCGATTACTGAGCTTAGTGTTGCTAAGGCATTAACGTGAATGTTCTGTCTTCCTAGGAACTATTGAATCTCCACCTGCTCAAAGTATCTCATGAGTCCTTTGACTATGTTGAGGTATGCTGCCATTCGATTATCTTTGGCATTGAAATCTCCATATACTTGTTTGGATACCAATAAGAATCATCAAATAAGTAGAGGCATCGTGGCCCTATTAGTTTGACCTTTTGCAAATCAGAGAACACCTCATACTCAGATTCGTTGTTGGAGGCTTTAAATCCCAGCCTAATTACCTATTCGATTATTGTGTCTTTAAGGGATAACTCGAACAATACCCATTCCTTCCCCTAGGAATTAGAGGCTCCATCAACATACAATGTCCAGTCTTTAGATGTTGCATCACATGTGCCAAGTCGCTATTTGTTCAGCTGATCTATTGGTTGATCTCCTTTTAACTCAGCAATAAAATCTACTAGTTGTGTCCCTTGATCGCTATTCTAGGCTGGAAGTCGATGTTGAATCTTTCGAGCTCAACCGACCACTTTGAAAAAAGCCCAGAGAGGTCCAATTTTTATAAAATGACCTTGAGTGGGTGAGAGGTGATTACTGGTATGGAATGAGCTTCGAAGTAGTGTTTCCACTTCCACGAAACAATCATTAAGGCATAGGTGAGATTTTCCAGAGGCAAGTACTGTTGTTCAGCTTGTAGTAGCGTCTTATTGGTATAGTAAAATACAACTAGGTAAAGGTAAAATTATTCTCCATCATCTGGAATTACCAATAATGGGAATTACTAAGGTAATACTTGACCTCTTCTAAAGCGTGCGAGAAGTATTTATTCCATACTAGACCTTTGCCTTTATTCCAGAGATGGAAGAATAGTGAGCAACATTTCGAAGACTTGGAGATGAAGTGGTTGAGTGTAGTGAGAATTCCAGTAAGCTTCTGAACATCTCCCAACATGTGAGGAGGTTGAACCTTACTGATAGCATCGATTTGGTTTGGGTTGGACTCAATTCCCCTTTTACTCACTAGGTAGCCTAAAAATTTTCTTTACTAGACCCAAAATGAACACTTATTTGCATTAAGCTTCATTTGGTGCTTCCTAAGGATTTAAAAGGTTACTGCTCGGTCTGAGAGGTGGGCAGCATTTTCCTTTCTTTTAACGAGCATATCATCAATGCACACTTCAATAATCTCTCCCATTTGTTTGCTAAACATGTTGGTTACCAATATTTTTTAAGTTGTCCCACCGTTCTTGAGGTCAAAAGTCGTGACCTTATAGCAGTAAAAACCAACTGACGTTATAAAAGAGGTCCTGTCCTCGTCGAGCCTGTATAGCGGGATTTGATGATCTCCTAAGTAAGTGTTAAGGAAGTTCATCCTTTCATCAATCGTTGTGGTGTCCACTAGTTGATATATCTTTGGTGTGTAAGAGGGTACTTTAGATTATAGATGGAGGCGTAACCCGTATTCGAGTATGGTAATGATAAGCTAATTGGCCAAAGCTTTGGATTAGTGATAGAACATGCAAAAACAAACCTAATGAAGATAAGACTCAGTTTAAACTCACAAATCTCTCGTGTATAACTCAGGAAAGTAGAAAAAAAAACTTAGGAGTAACTTATCTAGAGGGAGAGAGAAGTAAGCACCCTATATACACCTTGGTAGGTAGGTAAAAACACACCAAACACCCTCAAGTATCTCTATCAAGTATTAAAATCTTCGTAATAAATAGCAATGGTGAGTGAGTAAGCCCTCTGGTTTTTAATAACTCTCTCTAATGTGTATTCTCTCTTTAGCAATAAATCCTGAACTCTCAAAAGATCCTCCCTCCTCCTCAAAGGTGGTTGGGGTCCTTAAATAGCCCCCCATGCCACCCCCAAGGTAACTCAGTCATTAAAGACTATGAAAGACATCCCTCACACTATATGTCAGAACATTAAATACATGATGCACTAGTTGTCTCCTCGTTATAAACATTGAATTCCAAGCCATGCCTTTTGCCTAACCACTCTGTGTCAGGGGCTGTCGTCGCAGAGGTGGCTCACAAACTGCCTGACAGCCCCAAATACCATGGTGGTTTACTCAAGTGCAGGTCTTACATTATTTAACTGACTAGTGCATCACCTACAGTAGATGTGACATTAAGTAGAGGGTTGCTTGGTTCACAAGTCAACACCCGATGGAACTCCAAGCTGCTCCGCCCGAGCTTCTGCGGTTAGAGTCGTTCGGTGTTTTTACTAGATGTATCTAAGATGGTCGGGACAAGCCCCAACGGTGCCTCACTTCTCAATCCTCCAAAATAGATCCCTTTAAAGTTCCCACGACGAGGTCATTCGATAGAGCATGAAAGCTCTCCTAAGCCCTGCCAAGACAGGTCTCTCGCAAGTACTGGTTGACCTCACACAAACTCATTATTAATATCGTTACAACATTATGACTGTTATAGATTACAGTCAACATAAAATAGAAATACAATATGACTAATACAACAAGCTAAAGTATGAGTTTCCACGCCAAGCTGCCTCGCTGAGTTGGCGCGCTTGAGTTGCCACGCTTGAGCTGTTTTGGTTTCTTAATCTTGAATACTTGCCAATTAAGAGATTATCCCGAATCTTAGGATTACCTTCAAGCCCCATCTACAATTTCCCCTTTGTAGAGAAATTTATTGGAACAGTAAATATCTGCACGGAACTTCTCAATTCGATGAACCCTCTCTTCGTAAAAAATTCTGAGCCGAAGCGCTATTGTCATTGGGGCTTGGCCGAAGGGACATCGTCGCTTTTTTCTCATACTAAGCCTCAACCGTTCTAGATTTACTATTTGAAATTCTCCCGAAAGTCCTACTAACCTTCTCAAATACTCGTGTGGACTCCTGGTAAGTAAAATTCTCCCCTGTGATGCTTCGTTGTGTTCGAAAAAGAAGAAATTCTCCCCGATGTAACTGAGTCAAAATTCGAACAATAGTTGGACCTGTGGCGAGGGGACATCGTAGCTTTTTTGAACTGTTGGGATATATTTGTCGTTAGGCATTGGTGGATAAGTCTGACACCAATTTGGTGCCAAAACATATGAAGGGGTGGCGCTTGCGTTCAAATTAAGAAATTATATAATTAAACACAGTTTAATCCCAATTAAACCCTAAATATGCATCTAGATCTGATTGAATAATATGTAGAACATGCTAGTACAATCAAACACATACAAATGAGAAAAAATCCCCCAAGGGGGAAAAACCATTTATTTTCACTATAATATTGTAACTTTACAATTTCTCGAATTACAATGAAAATACAAGTGTGACAAAGAATTACCCGCAGGCGTCGGATCTGTAGTCGGCGGCTGGATGTTTCCCTTTCCAGGAGGGAAGTAATGAAGAAGAAGGCCAGTCTTCTCCACAATGGTATGAACAACAAAAGTGTTTTTGTTCTATGGTTTCAAAAACGATTCACAAATGATTTGGAAATTTGTGTGAATCAAAACATGAGTTTAGTAACTCACAAAGATGAAGACTTTGAGTTTATGAACTCTGAAAATCGTGTGTAGAAGTCTCACAAAAACGAACTCCCCGTAGTGGGTTTATAAAAGAAGTCCTGTGCCTAAAAAATCTCTACACGATCTGGCTGAGTTTATCCCAGGTGGATCGGTCCGGGTCTAAGGTGGTATCGGTCCGAGGGAGCGGATCGGTTCTTTTAAATTTTGGCATTATCGGTTCGCTATTGGTCCGGGGACTACTGGATATTTAGCAGGAAGACCGGTCCGATAGAGGGGCGGACCGGTCCGGGGTCGGATCAGTTCTTTTTCTTTGGGCGGACCGGTCTGGCCTGTCAAAATTTTGATTCCTCCTTTTCTTTGATATTCGGATCCGTTGATGACGATATGAATCTTGAATTTCTTCAATGGTGTAACGACGTACGACATAACAAATTGATAATGGACAAAAATGTCCTTACAAATATCCCCCTATGTTTATGCCGGTACATACATAAAAACAAACATCTGAATTATCAAATTACAAAGTGCCTATACAAAACTACCCTTCCATGAACCCAAAACTGGAACGATACATATGAATAAGACTTCATCGTTTGCTCTTTGAATCTTCACGAATCTCAATTCTTTTCTCATCAGGGTGTGCAATCCAATGATAATCCATGTAGTACCTACACACATGAGACAAAGCAAATAGTAAGTGACGTATCGAGTTTTAAATTTTTAGAACTCCGCCCATAATAAGATAATTTGATACCAAATCTCTCTTTTTTTATGATGTCCCCAAATAGATAAATGAGAGAAATAAATCAACAAAGCAAGTGCGAGGTGTCACAAGGACTAAATCACACCATGAATGAACACAAAACAACCAAGTCAATGATATCGTAAATGAATGGGTGTGATCAAATTCGATAGTAAAATCAATGCACACAATCATGACAAATGTGCACGATGAATATCGGATACTCCTAACGAATGAACTCAAATGCTTCCTTTTGGTGTAAGAAAAAATGGAACGAGACATTGACTGTATCAAATCAACAAATCAAAGCTCAAAGTGATTTCCACACCAATAACGTCCAAAACGAATTTCATCCTTTTTCAGGACATTCAAGGAAGTGCAAACCCATTTATACATTCTCCAACCAAACTCCCTCAGATATATATTTTGAATAGAGGTATGCTAAATTCTTAAACTTTGGAGAATTGATGTTGAAACCTAATGGCCCATATTTGGCATGAATTATTTTTTATTTCCTTTTCATTTTTTCGGGCTCTTTTAACCTCTTTGGACCTCGGATAATAAAATTCCTCAATTTTTAAGTCCTTTTTAACGGTGTCTTTTGCGCAAAGAATAGATAATGACCTTTCGCAGTCCCTCCCCGTCCTTAAACAAACACTCAGTCTCACAGCAAAACGTTTTTTACATGCATTCCAATCTTGTCAAGTTTTATCACATATTGTACGTTATATAGACAAAATTGAGATGGAAACACTCAAGCCAATATGTGATAGACAAGAACAATAATCAAGTAAAGTTGTGCATGTGTGCAATAAAGGATATAATAGTCAAACATGTAGGAAAATATCACTAATTACATCTCAAAGACTCCAAACAATGTAAAGCACATGGATGAAATGATGTAGCGTCTCAAATCTCTATCAAACAGTCACATGGATATATGAAGTGAAGTTGTGACTTGGCTATCTTAAATGCTCATCCATAAGAGGTGCAAAACATAAATCTTTTTGGATTTTTCAAAAATTTTATCAAAATAAAATCTTTTTGGACTTTTCTAAAATTTTTCTTAAAAGGAAAATCTTTTTGTGTTTTTCAAAAAATAATAAAAAGCAAAAAGAATGCAAACTAATGATATATGCTAGCAATAGGCAAAAGTAACAACATGAAAATCAACCTATGCTAGCAACCAAGACAAGATCTCAACCGGGAGAAACGGTGGAATTTTCCAAAGATGGTGACATCTTTTGAACCAACTCCACTAGATCATATGTTGTCTTGATAAAAACCTTCACTTACTCGAGAATATGCGCAAACTCTCTATCATAATGTTCACGCAAAGTGTCATGAGTGGGTGTATGTGCATGAATGTGTGAAGTGGCATGATATGGCACAAAATCAAACTTGGAACGAAAATCCCTACGATGTCCTCGCTTCTTGCAGTGGGAGCAAACATAAACCAGTTTAGGAAGTAATTTGTCAACAATTTTGGGATGAACTTTCCTAGACGGGCTCCCATGGGACTCACTCACCAAGGTGGATATAGGCTTGACTGTATTAAAAGTAGTGAAAGTACTGTCATTACTTTTTCCAACATCATTCAAAACGGGATAGGGAACCATCTTATCAAACTTCTCAGATGCATTCTCTAATGTGAGTTGGACCTCTCGTGCTTGTTTGAGATCATCCTCGAGATGGGATACACGTGTCGTCAGACTAGACACCGTGTTGGTTAAGTCACCATTTTCCCTTTTTAGCTCATCATTCTCTTCCTTCAACTCACGAATCCGAAGACCTAGGATCCTATTTGACCTTTTTATTTCCATGGTCTCGATAAACAACTTTCTAAATACTTTTCGAATCACACTTTCATTACCATCCCCATCCTCACTATCACTTAGAGAAGTGGGCATGGACTCATTCTTACGCTCTCTTCTAAGTTTAGTGGGACACTCAAATTTGTTATGCCCTGTCCCATCCCACTGAAAACATCTTATCTTCTCAAGTTCTTTCTTTTTTTCTTTCTTTTCCACTCTCACCACAACTCTCTCTCTCCCCAGACAATCTTAAATCTTTCTCTAAAGCGGTGATCCTAAGAACTAACGCTTTATTACGCTTATTGGTTTCAAATGACTCAGAATATAACTCGGCGTAGGAGCATTGGAGATCACACTCTCTCTCACTTTCCTCATCCTCCCCCTCACTCTCATCGCTCTCACTGTCGAGGTGTCTCTGTGACGAAGCATCGTCATCGTCGTGAGAAGCATTGGAGGTACTCACATGACTTGCCATGAGTACGGTGATGTTATGATCATGCGGTGACTCATCTCCACAGTCCACCGACTCAACCTCATTGTCATCACTAAGGGTAGCATTAAGGACATCTTTTCCCTTTTCTCTATTCAGACGAGTGGTACACTCAAACGCTCTATGACCCTTACCGTCGCATTCAAAGCATCTCTCACTGTCTTTCTTAGGAGCATCTTTATGAACTTTTTCATTTTTCTTTTCAAAACTATTTTTCTCAAAATTCCTTTTATCATTGAAATTTCCACTTTTCTTGAATTTCAGAATTCTTTTGAAATTTTTTGCAAACAGGGCCAAGTCATCTAAGTCAAAATCACACTCAAAATCGGACTCAAAAACTTTTTCTTTCTTAAAATGAGTCTTTAAAGCAATGCAATTATCCTTAGCCTTAATGGTTTTGGGAAACATGTCAACCTCATAGGTTTGAAGATATCCTACAAGTTCTTCCAACTTAAGTGATTTCAAATTTCCCAAAGAGTTCAAAACAGTGACTTTAGGAATAAAACGTTTTGGGAGAGATCTCAAAATCTTTTTAATGACACGTGTGTTATCAATCACCTCACCCAAATTAAAACTTCTGTTAACGATATCTAACAAACGAGCATAAAAATCATCAAATCATTCAGACTTAGACATGGTAATAGTCTCAAATTGGGTGGTTAAATTTTATAATTTTGATTCTTTAACAGTGTTCGTACCCTCATGTGTCAGTTTCAAAACATCCCAAGCCTGTTTAGACATGGTGCACGTCATAATTCGGCGAAACTCATCAGGGGTGATGGATCCGAAAATAACACTCAAACCCTTAGAATTAAAAGAAGACCATTTAAATTCCTCTTCTGTCCAAGAAGTGATAGGTTTCAAATTGGTCATGTTTTCCACAGTGACGGAGGGAGGTGTCCACCCTCTTTCGAGTAAAATCCAAACCCTTTTATCTATGGATTTTAAAGCCGACCTCATGCGGGCTTTCCAATATGCATAATTTGTCCCGTCAAAAACTGGCATTTTATTATATGATTTCTCCATTTGAACACGCTATTATTCAACAATCAATTTTTCAGAAAATTGATATCTTAGAAATGTTTTGCGGAAACTAGGAATACGCGATAGATTACCGTAACCTGCTCTGATACCAATTTGAAGGGGTGGCACTTGCGTTCAAATTAAGAAATTATATAATTAAACACAGTTTAATCCCAATTAAACCCTAAACTTGCATCTAGATGTGATTGAATAATATGTAGAACATGCTAGTACAATCAAACACATACAAATGAGGAAAAATCACCCAAAGGGGCGAAACCATTTATTTTCACTATAATATTGTAACTTTACAATTTCTCGGATTACAATGAAAATACAAGTGTGACACAGAATTACCTACAGGCGTCGGATTTATAGTCTGCGGCTGGAAGTTTCCCTTTCCAGGAGGGAAACAATGAAGAAGAAAGTCGGTCTTCTCCATAATGGTATGAACAACAAAAGTGTTTGTGTTCTAGGGTTTCAAAAACGATTCACAAATCATTTGGAAATTTGTGTGAATCAAAACATGAGTTTGGTAACTCACAAAGATGAAGACTTTGAGTTTATGAACTCCGATAATCGTGTGTAGAAGTCTCACAAAAATGAACTCCCCGTAGTGGGTTTATAAAAGAAGTCCTGGGCCTAAAAAATATGTGCACGATCTGGATGAGTTTATCCCAGGAGGACCGGTCCTGTTTTGAGGTGGATCAGTCCAAGGGGGTGAATCGGTTCTTTTAAATTTTGGCATTATCGGTTCGCTATCGGTCTGGGGACTACTGGATATTCAGCCGGCGGACCGGTCTGGTAGAGGGGCGGACCGGTCCGGGGTCAGATTGGTTCTTTTTCTTTGGGTGGACCGGTCCGGACTGTCAGAATTCTGATTCCTCCTTTTCTTTGATATTATGATCCATTGATAACGATATGAATCTTGAATTTCTTCAATGGTGTAATGGCGTACGACATAACAAATTGATAATGGACAAAAATGTCCTTACAACATACACTTGGTTAGGAAGGCAAACCTTCTATTCCCCAGATGTCACTTCGTATTCGACATAACGTTGTCTTTTAAGCTATCGAGAACCTTCCTTATGTGCCACACATTCATTCGAAATGATTATAGGCGGACCTTGCACTTGCGATGGTGGGAAACTCCAACCGTCTAGTTTGAAACCCTTCAAACGCCTCTTTTATTTCAAAAATCTTCAATATCTTCATCTTCTTTATCTTCTTCAAGCTCCCCTCTTTCTTTTTAGAGAGAAACGTTGTGCGAACTATGTGCAACCTCCATTATTGCCCCCTTCTTTACCCAATCTCCTCCTTCTCTTACCCTTTTGCACCACCATTCGTAGTTGTGATCCTCTCTCCTTGTTCTTAGCCCGCCTTACCCGGATGTACCACTCATCAGAACTTTCTCATGTCTTCTTCAAGTATTTCCAAGGTTGCTACCACTACCCAGCCAGGTTCCCCTTCTGCCGCTGTTGGCTTTGCCACTGCCCTTAGCGGCGCTGCCCTAGTCGCTGCTCGTTAAGAGCAACTACAGTTATATCGTCGGTCACCCATCTTTGAATATAAAGATGATAAATTTTATGAAGCGTGCAAGACCTGCCATTTCTCATCCAAGTTCGATCCATTACTATTAGGTGATGAAGAAGTGGATTCATCGAAGTGGGGTTATCTTCCACCCGAGGTGACTCTGCGCTTCCGTCTCGACCGTGGTGACTTTCCTTATTCCCAGATCGATTTCGAAGTACCTGGGGGGTCACCAGCCCATTTTACTACTTGGCACACACATATGCAGAACTCCCACACTACTGCTCTTGTGAAGGTTGGGTTGCATCGAGCCTACTGGTTTAGCGAGTTCACACTCTTGAAGAACAATGCGGCACTTCAAGTGCTAGTCTCTCGATGGAATATCACAACCCACACCTTCTTCGCTATGTGGGGGGAGTTTACTGTTACATTGGAGAAAGTCTGTGAACTCCTTGGGTCTGAGCCCATGGGCAAGTTAACCTATCACGACTAGCCTCTGGACGTCGAAGAGGCTGCTGATCAGGTTGAGCTGGATCGGATTTGCCGTAGTTGCACTGGTACCTCAAATAAAGCCGCATTTTCCCCCTTATAAATTACTTTTTCAATGCTCCGACGTCGAAGGATGCTAGTGATGTAACGGGCCGTGGTAGAGGTACCTCCCTGGAACAACCGACCCACATACTCGTACTACTTTCACGCTTCATTCTTACTAGAAAGCCCAACGATCAGACGAGGAGGGACCTGATAAACATTTTCATTCGTTTGGCCAGAGGATTCATCCTACCTCTGGATGCCATCGCCTTGGGGTCCCTCTACACCTGGTTGGATCTAACCCATATTGACGTGGAGCGATCACTGGGCCATTACAGCTTGGCGAACTTTGCTAACACCATCATATTGACTGGCTTCCTCTATACCCGGTTTCCTGCTATCACTGTGATGTCAGTTTCTATGCCCGTGTTAAGCCCCCACGCCTCCTGTGTTTCTACAAGAATAAAAGCCAAAAGGAAATAATGGAGATTTTTCACCACCTAGACTCCTTCGTAATGAGGCCATATAGTGAATCCACTTTTTCCCATAGTTGGGACTTCTTTCCTAATGCAACCACAATGATCAGATATAACCCGGTTATAGAAGATCCCTCACAAGCCGTAGTGCTTCTTTTCACACCGGGGTTTCTCCCCTCTTATACTGAATGGGGATACACTTCTGAGCATTACAACCCTGATTGATACAACAGGAAATTCGAGTTCGATCAGGGGGCTCCTCGACCTGTGTTCCAGAATAACCATTCTAAGGCCACCTTCGTTGAGGCATGCACCTTCTACAATGCTGCTACAGTGCTTGGTGTCACATCTACCATTGATGGGCATGTCACCCTTTCAAGTGCTACTAGGAAGGGATACGTATCCACATCCTTTGCCACGAAGTTCCATCTGGAGCAGTTGGCCATGATTCATGAGTACATCCACTCCCTTATCAATATCCCCCAGTCCTTTCCCTTTCTTCTTCTGAGCTGGGTCTAAAGGGTAACTCCATGCTTGGGGTTGAGTTTACCTTATGTAAAACTATAAGGAGTCTCCTTACAAACTGCCCCCTCATTGCTCGATGATCCCAACTACCACCCCGAAACCCAAGGCCACTGTGACCCCTAAACCATTTGTCCCCACGACCAAAAGTGCCACGGGAGAAAGGCCTTTTGAGACGCCTACCAAGAAAGCCAGGAAGTCCAAGTCTAAGAAGGCTAAGGCCAAAGGTCAAATGCAAAATCAATTGGAGGCATTCCTAATTTCCTCCGTTCCCCCTCCTATGTCTCCGAAGCTGGATGAAGAGCTGAGGAGGTGGGTGGAGGATGAAGTTGCCCGAATAAATGCTGAATTCCAACGGTGCGCAGTCGTCGTTCCTCCTCCGAGTACGTTCCCTGTGATTGTGGTTGATCCCACAGAGCCAACAACAAAAAGGAGGATAAGGTCGAAGGTGCCTGAAACTGGTGGTGCAATGAGCTCCAGGAAGAAAATGCTGGGTACTAAGTCCCAGAGGAAACAGACACATGAGGATCCATCCTCCCTAATTCGTTTGGCTGTAACCCCCTCGCCACATTCACCAGGGTTCATACCCTCTCGTTCTCCCTCCGGATCTGAGGTATATGTGCATTATTTATTTCTCATTCTTCCTTTCTTGACATAGCGCCTTTGCTTATTGCCTGATATCTTTGGAGCTCGTTCAAGAAGTGAGGGTCAGTCCCCCCAATCCCCCAGTGAGTCATTTCGTGGGGGGACGTTGCAGTACTCCTCCAGCCACTTCTGCCGTTCCACGCTCTCCGTTAATAAGCCTTACCTATTCATGTCATTCCTCCTCCCACCAGGCCAGAAAATCCATCGTGGGTGCTGCTGAGTTGTCTGGCCAGCCCGAGGCACCTGTTCCAGCTTCCCCTGAGTTGCCCTCGGAGCAGGAGGTCTCTCTGCCCCAGATTTTGGTCAAAGAGAGTTTTCCACAGGTAAATGTCTTTTCTAGCCTGGCATCTTTTATTTGTCCCATTGGCTTATTTATCACTTCTAACCTGTTGGGCTACTATAGGTGGAAGTGGCATCGCTGATAGCCAACATTCTCCTTCCTCCTGCATTGTCAAGACCCATTACTGTAGTTCCTCTCTTTACTGCCATAACGGGGGTAAGCTAAGTGCATTTATGTCTCTTATCCCTTTGCGATTACTCATTTCATCTAACATTTGTATTTACATTTGTAGCTATCTCTAAGTCTTTCTCCACCTTTTGTGTTGAGTGTCCTTATCCCTTCTCAGGCCCAGGTTGGATCAGCTTCTCTGGTTAGGGCATATATCGAAGGTCCAACATCTCCTTCGGATGATGCGCCCGTGTTGGCCATAGTACCATATGCTGGCGAGGGGAGTGTGCCTATCTTTGAGGCTTCTGCAACTGAGGGCTCCATTGAAGCTGCCGAGGTAACGAGCCCGCCTCCCATGGTTTATAGCATTATGGCTCCTGTGGTAATTACTAGTCTCGCTCCTTCTGCTGAGGTACTTCTCTAATTTCTCTATATTTCTCAAACTCCACCTATATAGGTGACTTAACAATAAAAATCACTTGTTAAGATTTTTTCATAAACTCCACCTATAATGGTGACTTAATAATGAAAACGCTTGTTAAGATTTATAAACTCTACCTATAATCGGTGACTTAACAATGAAAACACTTGTTAAGATTTTTTCATAATCTCCACCTATAACGGTGACTTAACAATGAAACCACTTGTCAATATTTTTCCATAAACTCCACGTATAACGGTGACTTAATAACAAAAACACTTGTTAAGATTTTTCCATAAGCTCCACCTATGACGTTGACTTAACAACGCAAACACTTGTTAAGATTTTTTCACAAACTCCACCTATAACGGTGACTTAACAATGCAAACACTTGTTAAAAAAATTTCTTGAGCTCGTTATTTCTTCCCACCTGTTCTCTAGTTGCTCGGGAGGGTTCTCCACCAGTTCCTTCGCCCATTGCCTCGCCACATTGTGAACCTATCTCCTCGGAAGAATCAAGCTATAATGATCAAGGTTCCACGATAGGTGCTGCTGTGGAGAGTGAATCTGGGTGTGAGCTTCCTATGCCCAATTTGGCTCCTCACGATTTTTGCCTGATGGTACTCTAACGTTCTCCCCAAATACCTGGCAACCATCGTTTGGTCATCAAGCAACTTGTGAGCTATCATCCTGAGACCTTCACGGTGGACTGCCTGCGTTCAAACATCCCAGTTATGAGCCATAGGCTTCAAGGCATGGCCACCGTTATTGTTGAAATTGCCAACACTCCAACTGCGAACGTGACCAGACCCCTCCTCAACCAGTTCTTAGGCAATATGAGGGAGTTGGGTGGTGACGGGTTCCGCCTTAACTGGCTCATCGCTCACTTGAAGACTTTGAAGAACCAGCGGTTGAACAGCCAAATGGTGCTCTTACCAAAACATTCGGAGGATCAGCGTACCGAGGAAGCTAAATTGGCCGAGCTAGCACCTCTCCTCGGAGATATTATTAAGGAGATGGAGGACCTCGAAGAAGGTCTGCGCGCGGCAAATTTAAAATGAGAGAAGCTCCTGATTGAGTGCACACAGGCGTAAAAAAGGTTGGAGGTCTCTATCAACTCCGAACGGTCTTGCCAAGCAGCTTCTTCGGGTCTCCCTGGAGATTTGTTTTCTTCTCCTGATCTATGGTTCCTCCTGGGTTAATGTGTTTTTTTTATATGTAGTTTCCTTTCTTCTTATGTAATCCTTGGGCGATAGTTCCCATTTTTGTAATGCCCCAAAGTATATGAATGAAAAAAAAGATACTTGCTCCCATGCCATTTATTTGTGTTGCAACTGTTTACATAGATCGTGAAATATGAAGTTCTGTAGTTCTTTCATCTCTACTTCAATTAAAATAAAGAGAACTTGCATAAACAGGGTGGACTTGTATATTCATAACAGTTAGATACATCGGTGACCCCAAACGTAATTGCTTACACGTGAAAGACCTTTAACCATTTGTTGTTAATCTTAAATGGCCTGTCTTCTTCTATCTTAGAAATTATGCAATAACCTGAGTCATGAGCCTCCTTTATGATGAAAGGTCCCTCCCAATTTCCTACAAACTTAGGTAGAGGGAGCCCCCTAATATGTTTAACTGCTGCCTTTAATATGAGATCTCCCTCCACAAATTTCCTTAGTCTCACCAAGTTATCATATTCCCTGGAGAGCTGCCTCGTCTACATTTGAAAGTGTTGCATCGCATTATCCCTGTGTTCATCTAAAGTTTTCAACTGCACGTGTTTATTCTGAGGGAGTATACTGCTTCGCAAAGCATATCGAGCCGAGGGAACTTCTAACTCTACTGGGGGAATTGCCTAAGCCACATTAACAAGAGAGAACGGCGTATACCCTGTAGGCTTCCTCTTAGTCATCTGATAGTCCCATAAAA
This sequence comes from Sambucus nigra, assembly GCA_949130495.1. NCBI lineage: Eukaryota > Viridiplantae > Streptophyta > Magnoliopsida > Dipsacales > Adoxaceae > Sambucus > Sambucus nigra. The sequence goes on along the minus strand of OX422224.1, from coordinate 48,327,577 downwards.
TAGCTGGAATCTTGTCCTCCCACAATCCTAGGAAATCCTCCATCATTTTAGCCAAGATATTGACCAAATTTTTGTTAGTTTCTTCGGCTTGACCATTCCCCTTTGGGTATGCCACCGTCGAAGTGCGATGGACAATGGAGTATTTGTCTGTGAGCATCGTTACCTCTGAATTGACGAAAGGGGTTATGTTATCTGAAAGGATGACCTTTGGGATCCCAAAATGGAAAATGATGTATTCTCTGATGAAGTTGCTCACTACTCCTACTGTTTCCCTTCTCAGCAGTATCAGTTCAGCCCACTTTGTGAAACACTACGTTACCACTAGGATCCATATCTCCCCCCTTGACGAAGGGTGTATTGCTCCTACCAGGTTGAACGCCCACGTGTGAAAAGGATAAGGCGCTGCTATGGAGTGTAAGTCCACTGACGGGGCATGGATCATATTTCCATGAAGCTGGTAAGCCTTGCACTTTTGAACGAACTCAACAGAATCTTTCTCCATTATTAGCCAATAGTACCCCAAAGTCATCAACTGGTCATACAATTTAGCCCCTATTATATGAGGTGGATCGTGCGCCTGTTTGAGAACCTTGGTCACTTCTTCCTTCATGATGTAATGCAACGATCTGTTGAAGTACTCCCTTCGATAAAGATGCCCCTTTTGGATGTATAATCTTGGGGCCCTTCGCCGGAGTCCCATCGCATCAATTTTCTCTGCTGGGATAACTCCCTCTTTAATGAAATCAATATAGGGTTGTCTCCAATCAGGCTGAGTTTCTATGAAATAACATTTTACTGCCTCGAAGAACAACTGGCATTTATCTCACCTCCGTTGTAACTCGGTTGCATCATACTTCATGCTAGGCTAGAAATACCCTTCCCTTTGAATTCTTCTATAAAGGGGGATCTCAGTCATTTCATAATGTTCTTTGTGCATTTTCTTCAATCTCTGCCCTGCTTCTTCTGGGCCGATGCACCTTGACACCCATCCTCCCGCGTTTCTGAAGTAAAGTTTCCCCTTGTTTGTAACGTATTGGGCTAATTCTTTGAGACCCATCGTTACTTCACTGGTCTCTAGTTGCCTCTTAATCTCTCCCCTCCAGTCTGTGTCTTCCTCCATCGGTAAAATTAATTATACCATCGAAGGAGTTATTCTTCGTTGGATCATGACAGTAGTTGTGTCACTCCTCATGATCGTTTTCTGGGTAATGGTGGCATAGGCGTCTGGGTGACGGTTCATCGTTCTGGGCTGCCTCTTGATCTTAGTTCGATGGAACTAGCCGAGGAAGCTCTGAATGATCATTTTGTATGGTGCAAGGCTCATGTGTTTCAACGCGTATGCTCCGTTCACTTTATGAACCACCAAGTTTGAATCCCCCTTGATGCAAAGTGAATGGATTCCTCTTCGAAGAGCCTCTAGCAATCCCAATAACAATGCTTCATATTCTGTCTCATTGTTAGATCAAGGGAAATCTAACTTGTAAGAAAGGAAAATCTCCTCCATTCCTTTCAAAAAAATAACCCCTTCTCGTCCTTTCTTTTCTGCCGATGACCCATTAAACTGCATTGTCTATTCTTCATCCATTTTATCTAGGTGATTGGCCTGCAATTTGTATCCTGGAATGCTTTTTTTGGGAGGCTCATACATTCCGGAAGAGAAAATAGCCAATAGATCAGCGTACGCGTGGTTTTTGATTGCGGGAGGAACCACGCACTTTAAGTCATATTCAGAGGGGATAAGGAACCAACTAGCTTTCCTACTAATTAATATAGTTCTTGCAAGCATATACTTAATGGGATCATATCTCGTTACAATATGAATTGTAAAAGACAACATAAAATGTCTAAGTGTTTGCGCTACAAATACTAAGGCTAAATAATGCCTTTATAAGCTACTATATCTGACTTATGGCCCATGGATGATCCTGCTCAGGTAGTAGATCGACCGTTCTTTCCCATCAATATCTTATGGTAGCAAAACTCCCACGGACCTCGTAGTGGATGTGAGGTATAGCTGCAACGGTATCCCTACCCTTGGGGGAACCATGGTCTGTGGTGACACAAGTAGCTTCTTCAGTCCGTCAAGAGACTCCTAGTGAATCGCCTCCCATTTGAACTTCGTGTTCTTTTGCAACCGTTTCATCAACGGATGTGTTATTTCGGATAATCCAGGAACAAATCTCCTAAGGTAGGAGATTTTATCGAGGAAAACCTTCAGCTCTTTCCCCGTTCTCAAACATGGCATCTCCATGATTTCCCATTGTTTGTCCTTATCCATCTGCACCCCTTGTCGATCAACCACAAAGCCTAGGAATTTCCCACTTGTCACCCCAAAAACGCACTTCAGCGGATTCATCTTTAATTTAAATTTTCTATAATGGGAAAATGCCTTCCTCAAATCTCTCAGATGAGACTCCTCGTTCCTCGACTTGATGACCAAGTCATCCACATAGAATTTCATAAACTTGTGAAAGAAGTCATGGAAAATGGCCATCATTGTTCTCTGGTAAGTCGCTCCAGGATTCTTGAGTCCAAATTGCATCACCCTGTATATGAAGTTACCCAACGGGGTTCTGAATGATGTCTTTTCTACATCAGAGGGGTCCATCTTGATCTGGTTGTACCCAACGTACCCATCCATGAAGCTATACATCTCATGACCCACCATTTCATCTATCAAGCTATCAATGGAGGGTATAGGGAACTCATCTTTGGGGCAAGCCCTATTTAAATCTCTAAATTCCACACATATTATTATTTAATTTTTATCTTTCTTTCCTACTAGGACAATGATGGACAGCCAGATCGGGTGTTGTATCGGCTTGATAAACATTTCCGTTAGTAAGCATTGAACCTCTTCCTTGATCTTCAAATCCAGCTCAGGCTTGTAAGTTCTCGTTGCTTGTATTACTGGAGTGGCGGAAGGCATCACGTTCACCTTGTGACAACTCACTTCCTCGTCTAGACCTTCCATCTCTATGTACTTTCACGCAAAGATGTCTATAAACTCCTAAATCAATTCAACCAAGGCCCCTCATTTCTACTTACTGAGATCCTTCAAGATGAAGATGGGCCTTGGGTCCTCCCCTTCTTTTGCCAGGTTCAACTGCTCTAGCTCTTATGCCTGTGGCTTTGGTCGATCTGCCATGTAATCTGGTTCCTCGGCGACTTCCTCCACAAATTCGTTTATGCAGGAATTATCTATCACCATATACTTTCCCTTTTGATCTACCAGAAAGGATTCATATATTGGGTCAACCTCATCGTTAACTTCCTGGGCCGCCCGTTCACACTGTTATAATCGATACACCACCTTTCCTTCCTCGGTAACGACCTTCTTGCACTGTATGCGGGTAGTGGTGACTGCTTTCCTCTTCTTCTCTCTAGATGCTTCGGCCACTCGTTTTTCAGAGAACTGACTTAGTATGCTTTGTCATTGGACCTCGTGCTCCATCGGATCTACTCTGGGCCTCATCCTCTCTTTGAGCTGCTTCGAGATGACTTGGGGTCGAGGGAACACCTCGTGAGATCCCTCGGTCATTACTCTTGCATTGCTCGCAACCTCTTTACTCTTCTCATTCAAAGGCCCCATCCATTCTCTGATCGAGGGAACTCATGCTCCCTTCATCCTCCTTGTTATGACCCGGACATCTTCTTCCAACTTAGTATAAAACACTACATCCACCAAGTGAGCTTCCTCGATAATGAAGGTCCTCTTTGTAGAACTAATGGTTACCTCCGTACCCTTGATATTCACCTTAGCTCATTGGTGGTACGTAGAAGGAACTAGCCCTTGATTGTGCATCGACACTCTTCCTATTAGCAGATGATAGGAAGTTGCACTCTCTATCACATGGAACTTTATATGGGAAATCAAATTTCCCATCGCAATCCCAACATTAACATACCCAGTGGATTTACAAGATTGGTTATCATACCCCGAAATTACCAAAGGCATGGGAACCGACCTTTTTTTGGGAATATTGGCTGCCTTAAAGGAGTTAATTGGCATGATATGGATGGAAGCTCCCCCATCCGTGAGAGTTATCACAAAACTAACTCCGTTGACACTTGCACTTACATACAATGGTCTGTTATGAGGGAATCTCACAGCCCTATCAGCATCGCTGAAGGTCACTTCTGACAGGAACCTCCTTACCCACCTGGCCATGGGTCCCTTCCATTTTAGCAAAGGGACTGGGTCTTTCCTCGTAATATCTAGCATCGCCTGGGTTATCTCAAGCCTTCTCTCTTTTGGTATCCCTACCTGTTCGAATAACCAGGTGAACTTTAGGGATTTTGAGACTACACAGCACCCTAGACCAGATCTACTTCCTCACCTTCAACGTTGTACACGTCCTCCACGTCTTTGGTGCTCACTTCATCGTAGGCCAAAACTATGTTGGACATTCTCTTAATACAGGTCTCCAAAGTTGGTTCGTACTTTTCTCTTTATCCAATCTCTGCCTCTTCATCGTAGGCCACCACGAGATTGGCCCCATGTCCTGGTAGTGGGTTGTTATTGATATTCTGTGGAGGGATTTGCAACGTCCCATCCTTCACGTATTTGTCAATGACTCTTCTTAGTGTGAAGCAACTTTTGGTTGGATGTTGGATCCTCTGATGAACCTGGAAATACTTTTGATCCGCTTTCGTTGCAGCATCAGGCTCCCCAGCGAAAACGTCCTTTGACTCATAGACCGTTACCCCTTGGACCATCGCGTTGTAATAGCTGACAGCTTCTTCTACTGTAAATAGCAATGGTGGTGGGTCTTCCCTGTCCCTTTCAAAATTCCTTTTATGGTCGTTCTTCGGTGCTTTGCCCCTATCTCCCCCCTCGGTGTACCCAACCCATGGGGCCTGAGACCTCCCCCCGATAGGTTGCATCGGCTGCCTAAACATCATGGGCACAGCCAACGGATTGGGTCGCTCCACCAAAGAGATATTTCTCGCTTCTTTTAAGAATGCCGCAAAAGTCCCCTCGCGCGTCTCATTAATAAGATGACAGATGTACTCAGGAAGCAGTCCCTTAGCGCAGATCTGCAGCAACTTGGATTCTTTGGCCTCCTCCCTCACGTCGAGGGATTTTTCTCTGAACCTTCAAACATAGGCCACCACTTCTTCCCCAGGTCGTTTCTTTTACCTACCCAATTGGGTCAAAGTAAACTCATCTTCCGCTAGAAAGAACTTCTGTACAAACAACACGTGCATCTCTTCCATGTAGAAAAGTTGTTAGGAGCCAAATGGGAATACCAGGTATATGCTTTATCGGTCAAGGATTTAGAAACTCCCTCAACCTAAGCCTTTTATTATTACAATGTGCCCCCAAATGTTCAACAAAGCTCTTAATATGATCCTTTGGGTTCCCACCCTTTCCCGTGTATTTTTCAAAAATAGGAGGAATATAGTCCTTTGGGTAGGTCTCGTCATTGTATTCCTGGGGATACGGTGTTCGAAAGTCATCAAAAATCGAAGCTACCTCGCCAGTAGATTGTTAGGAAACCTGCATGAACTTTAGCATCTCCTTTTACATCTCCTTTCTCATTTCCTCCATGGGTTATGCTACTGGGGAAACAGCCATTGGTACCACGAGCTAAGCTCCCATTGAAGCTGGAGAAGGAACCACTATTGGGGACATTGATGCTCCTGATGTTCCCGATGATGGATTCACAATAGAGGGTACACTCGCTGGGACTGTTCCCGCTATGCCTGCACCTGGCGGGGCCGTTGGAGCTACCCTTGGTGTTACGAAGGCATTGGCCTCCAATCCTCCTAGCATAGTTGAAGCTACTAGAGTTTTTAAAAACTCATAAAACTTGCTCATGAGGAGCGCGACCTGAGTGGGTCCCAACCCCGCACTCGTGGAAGCTTGTGTCAACCCCAAAATGCCTAATGTTGCCGGAACTGGAGGTATCTCCACTCGAGGAGCCCCATCCCTTAGGGCCTCCAGTTCTCTCGCAGCTTGTTCTTCATTATGCTGGATGTCATAAAAGTTGAGCCTTAGATTAGCATTATCTTGCGCCATAAGCCTTACTTAGAAGAATGCCTCCCCAACAGAGTTGCCAAATTAAGAGGGTACTTTAGATTATGGATGGATGCGTAACCCCTATTCGAGTATGGTCATGATAAGCTAATTGGCCAAAGCTTTGTTTTAGTGATATAACATGCAAACACAAACCTAATTAAGATAAGCCTCAGTTTAAACTCATAAATTTCTCATGTATAACTCAAGAAAGTAGTAAAGAAACTTAGGAGTAACATAGCTAGATGGAGAGAGAAGTAAGCACCCTAGATACACGTTAGTAGGCAGGTAGAAACACACCAAACACCCTCAAGCATCTCTGTTAAGTATTAAAAGCTTCGTAATAAATAACAATGGTGAGTGAGTAAGCCCTCTGGTTTGCAATAACTCTCTCTGGTGTGTATTCTCTGTCTAGCAATAAATCCTAAACTCTCAAAAGATCCTCCCTCCTCCTCAAAGGTGGTTGGGATCCTTAAATAGCCCCCCACGCCACCCTCGAGGCAACTCGATCATTAAAGACTATGAAAGACATCCCTCACACTTTATGTCACAAAATTAAATGCCTGATGCACTAGTTGTCTCCACGTTATAAACATTCAATGCCAAGACATGCCTTTTGCCAAACCACTGTGTGTCAGGGGATGTCGTCGCAGAGGTGGCTCACCAACTGCCTGATAGCCCCAAATACCACGGTGGTTTACTCAAGTGCAGGTCTGACATTATTTAGCTGTCTAGTGACATCACCTATAGTAGATGTGACATTAAATAGAGGGCTATTTGGTTCACAACTCAACTCCCGATGGAACTCCAAGATACTCCGCCAGAGGTTCCACTGTTAAGGTCCTTTGGTGTTTTTACCAGGTGTATCTAAGATGGTCGGGACAAGCCCTAATGGTGCCTCACTTCTAAATCCTCCAAACCAGGTCCCTCTAAAGTTCCCATGGTCAAGTCATTCGATAAAGCATGAAAGCTCTCCCAATCCCTGCGAAGCCAGGTCTCTCGTAAGTACCGTTTGACCTCACACAAACTCATTATTAATCTCGTTACAACATTACAATTGTTATAGTTGATAGTCAACATAAATTAAAAATACAATATGACTAATACAACCAGCTAAAGTATGAGTTGCCACGATATGCTGCCTCGCTGAGTTTCCTCGCTTGAGTTGCCACGCTTGAGCTGCTTTGGTTGCTTAATCTCAAACACTTGCCAATTAAGATATTATCCCTAATTTCAGGATTACCATCAAGCCCCCTCTACAGGGGGAGGGAATCTATCTTTAGGACATGCCCAGTTGAGGTCGGAAAAATTGATGCATCCCCCCCCCCCCCCCCACACAAAAAAAAACAGCAATTGCTTTTAGGTAATACTACTAGGTTGGATATCCATACAAGTAACTGAACTTCCCTGATGGATCATCCATCCAGTAACTTTTCTACCTCTTTCTCCACTATGCTGGCTTTCTCGGGTGACGTTCAGTGAGATTTTTAAGTAGTGGGTTTGAGGGTAGAATCGACATATAGACGGTGACACGCCAAGTCTTGGTCAATCCAAGGCAACTTGTTAGTCTCCCATCCAAAAACATCTATGTTTTTCTAAGAATTGAAACTAGTTCCCTTTTCTTCCTATCAAGTTATCATCGGCTACAACTTCTTTCGATATTGTGATAACTTTGTCTATGGGGTGGACCCTCATCTCTTCCACCCCTGGTAGACCATATTGTAGTTGCTATTTGGAAAGAACGACCCTTTCATTGGCTTTCTCTTGGTCATCTTTAGCCTCCTTATTTTTCTCTTTACTCGGGTGGATGACTGAAATAAAGTACCTTTGGGATGAAGCCTGGTTACCACGAATCTCAACCACTCCATGATCTGTAATGCACTTTAATTTTTGATGATAAGTGAATGGTACTACCATCATGGCATGGACCCAACCTATGCCTAAAATAGCGTGATATAGGGACTCGATGTCCATAACTAAGAACTCAATTAACTTCAAGATATCCCCTACCCTGACTGGAAAGGTGATCTTTCCCAATGGCATGGTAATCCTTCCTCCGAAGCCAACTAGTGGAACAGTGGATTCTTTGGGGTCGACGACATTTAATTTTAGCTTATGGAACAAGTACAGATGCATCACTTTTGATGAAATCCCCTTCTCCACCAGTATCTTGTTGACATCGTAGTTATCAATCCTGGGTGTGATTACTAATACGCCATGATGTGGGGTCCTTACCCCGATCGAATACTCTTTGGTGAACACAGTGTTCTTTGTGTAATCAATATCTTTTGGTCCCCGACATTTTCCAGTTTGAATCTTTATTGGGTCAATCTAAAAAGCCTCCATTACAGCAGGAACCTTCTTGATTTCCATTCTAATGGCGTTGCCTTGAATCTTTTTGAGGTATGACGCCCTATGAATGACTACAAACTCATGTCCTATGTCATCATCGAGGACATTGTCTAGCTTCTAGTCGCTAATGGTTGTGACCTTATTTATTTTCTTATCAATGTACTTGCTAAGGTGTCTTGCCTAAACTAGCTCTTCCAGATGTTACTTCAGATCTTTGTAATTTTTGGTTCGATGACCACCCTCCTTATGGAATGCTCACCTTAGCGCATTGTTTCTCTTGGTTGGATCTCTGCCCATCTTCCTGGCCATTTGACAAAGGGTTCATCCTTGATTTTTTTGAGAATCTTATAAATGGGTTCCTCAAAGACGACATTAATAGCCTAGAATGTCTTGAAGGGGTCCTTCTTACCTCCACATTTGGAGGCATTCTTTCCCTCATTCTTTCTTCCATTTTTCTAGGTGTCACTCTTCTCTATCCCCATGTTCTCTTTTGCTCAATGATTGTATCCCCCATTAGTATGGACCACATCCTCTACCTTGGCGTATTTATCAATACGGTCCATAAGATCATCAATGTGTATGGATTCCTTCTTGGTGAGAGATTGGTGCAGCAGGGAGGTGGTTGGCAAGACAATTTTAAAGGATGCTAAGTAAAATTTCTTCAAGCAGTCCTCTATCTCATTAAATATCTCCCAGTATTTCTTGGCATAATCTCTGAGGTTTTCTTAAGGGTTTTACTTCATAGTGAGAGTGCATCCATCCTCTTAGGATGGGAGGTGATCGTTATGAAACATGTCTAAAATACTTTCTAAATGCTGCAAAGTTCTTTATTGTCTTGTATGGGATCCTCTCAAACCAGTTCTATGCTACATAATGTAGGCTAGAAGAGAGTATTTTCCACATCAGTGTGTCATTGTGGCTCTGAAAGGTCATTGCCTGTCGATATTGCTTTACATGATCTATGGGATCTATCTTCCCCTCGTAGATCTTGATGTTGGGGACAATACATTTATTAGGGATCTCATCTTGATTTTCGTGGGGAAAGGTGTCTTTATCTTAGAATTTATAGCTCTTCTAGCAAGCTATCTGATCAATCTGGCTCCTTAGTGTGCTAGATGTTGGTCCATCTCCCTGAGGACCAAAATCCTGAAATATTCACTTGGTTGGCCATTGTTTTCATGGCGCCTCTCCTTATGGCCATGCTCTCATCATTCCAACTCTGATATTTCATGTTTAGTTTTCTCCTACTCACGCCTAGGGTTCCTTCCTCGTCTAGGGGAATTTCCCCCCTAAGGACTAGGAGTCATGTTACGCCGTCGCCTTGTGTTTTTGGCGAGATCTCTTATCATTCTTTCTAATCGCCTTTTGAGGCGAGAATTCTCTTCTTATTGCGTGTCTCCTCTTCATGTTCTCTAAGTCTGTCTTCATAGGCATCGACCATCCTAGAAATCGGAGTAGACCTTGGAGATCTATGACTCTCTTCTAATGATTTCGTTTCCTGGCAAAACCTTGGGTTTGAATATTGGCGAACTTCAGACTTGACACTAGGAGGAGTAGACTCTTCCTGAACATCACCGGATTATGGAATATTACTATTGTGTTGAGATATTGATGGCTTTCTGGAAATGAATGCTTTCATAGGAACACAAATTCATTATCAGAGACGACGACAATTGTGAGTGCATAAAAATTCACAACAATAAGATTCACGAAAGCAATCACAAAAATAAGAAAGTAAATGAAATCACACATAACAACGATGTACGTGGTTCGACCACTTGCCTACGTCCATGGAGAGGTTAATTGTTTTCTATTAAGTGTCTCTCAATGTTTATAAATTTTTCATCCCTTTGCCCCGAGTCAGGGAGTACAATTTATACATATGTTTGTTATAGAGTTTGAGTTGTTTAAGGAACTCCATGATTGTAAGTGTATTGTCCATAAGGTTCTTGAATATCTCGATCGAGATTCATGTCCCCTGATTTGATCATATCTGTGAGTATTCTTCTCTAACTAAACTACATGTGTTGGAGTTTATCTATAATTTGGGACAGACCAAATAACTTGAGTTATCTTGGTCCTCTAATTTCATGGGCTTGTAAAAAGTGGGATCCCACAGTATATATGTGCATGCATGTAATGTGGAATATATGGGTGCCCCAATTACATTATGATACACATAGATGACCCTTTTCGTCTAGCTCATAGGATATAAGTAGGGACTAATTGGTTATAAACATAAGTTAACGATGCGAAAAAAATGTGATTTTATGCTACCTTGAATTCCGAGAATAAAATTCTTGTATGGGGGGGGGGGGGGGGAATGTAATACCCCATAATTTTTTAGTAAAATAATAATTAATGGGAATTAATTTAATTCAGTGACATTAATTAATCACTGTTGTGAGTAATTAGACTCATTATTATTTATAAATTTTTGAACTAGACTTTAATGATTTGGAATTTAAATAAAAAGTATTTACATGTGTCACGTCACAATTAAAATAAATTTTTTGACAAAAATATTTTGGACACACTTTGAGAGGTATTACGGGCTTGTTCGGCCATTTTAGACCCTTAAGAATTGTCCCGGGGTACATATATGTGTGTGTGTGTGTGTGTGTGGTAATTCTTGGGCTAATAAAATAATGTATTTGGGCTCATTTGGGTGCCCAAAGTTGTTGCCTAAGGCCCTACTTGAGAATTAAAGACTAATTGTATTATTTATAAGTTAACCCACTCATTTGAGAGTTACATCCAAGAACCCTAGTCAAAACCACCTAAGAGGAGGAGGAATGACACCCTATGAGGAGGAAGAGAGGCTCCTATACACAATCCCATTCAAGGATTCTCTTACCATTCTGATTCAAATTGTACAAATTTTATACTAATGTCAATTCCAGGTTTAGAATAGAATTTAATCATGAATTTGGACGGCATATTTAGAGATATTTGAACTGTGTAGGAAGTTATGATAATTGTGTAATCTATGTTTAGATTCGTAACCCCTGGTATAAACTATGTATTCATGTGGTTTAAATGGAAGACTAATTGTATAAGCATGTTGTAGAACCCTCTAAATGAATCTGGAAATTTTTGGGGTAATGTAAGAGAAAAAATTAGGAAACTTTATGTCCATGAGTTTTTAACAAATATTGATAATTTGATGGAAATTCCGGGGTTGAATTTGATGTTTAATCACATGTAAAATGATCCTATAGGTTTTTTAAACTATAGCCATGTCATCCTTTATGTTGTTGAATTGGTTTGAAGTTAGTTGAGGAAGAAAATTTGGATAATAGAAATCCCATCTTGAAAAGACATGATCTTGGCTTACGGGGTAAAATTTATCGATTCGGCCTCGTACCGAATCGATTTGAAATACTTGCTTCTAGATGTTTTCGTTACGATCAAGTGGGCGTCGACCGCCTATTTTTGTGATTTTTTTAATTAGTTATGATTTTTCTACGAAAGGGTGTGCGAGACCATCTTTGTCCAATTGAGGGATATAAACTCATTCCAAGATATTGATTATATACTTATGAAAATATATACATCATGAAATCAGGATGGGTTAATGTTATGGTGGTGCATGCATGATGACTTAAAATACAAGTAACTATATAAAGGAAATTATTTATGTAGAGCTCTTAAATAACGTAATACGGAATAAATATATTAAAAGGCAAAGATATGAATAAATTATTTAGAAATTTTGGTAGGGGAACATAGAGGATAAGACCCTAAAAGATACAATGGTCTTATTATGATTGATCAGGGGTGAGTTTAAATAAAGGGGAATACTTATTGGAGATAAATCGAACACTTGGGAATGTAATTAGTGGGTAACTCCCTCAAATATTTATCATGTAGGAATAATAAATTTAAATGTATCCTAAGCCTAGTGGGCTAAGACTAAATGATTAACAACAGTTCTAATAGTAGTGTGGGTAGGACTACTTACACTACACCAAATCTGCCCAATTGTCAAGGTCATTGACCTTGACAAATCCACCTTCTCAAGGTCAATGACCGTGACATTTCGAGGCGAGACAACTTTTTTTGTCACGGTCGTGTCACGGTCGTGTCACGGTCATTGACCTTCACAAAAACTCGCGTTTTGTGTCACGGTTGTGTCAAGGTCAATGACCGTGACACGTTTGTCACGGTTTATAACCGTGACAAAGCCGTGACCTTTTTTTAAAAAAAATGTCACGGTCATTGACCGTGACAAGTTCGTGACAAATGTTGTCACGGACTTGTCACGGTCAATGACCGTGACAATTTTGGGCAGAATTTAAAAAAAATCTGCTGGGCAGTATGGCCACTGCCACTGCCCAGCAGTATATTTGTACCTGTTATAGCAACGTTGTACATGTTCCAAACATCATATATCCAACACAAACTAAAGATAATGCAAATATATATTCATGACATTATAATCCAAATATTCAAAGTAAAAATAATATACATGACGATATAATCCAAATATAATTAAAATGGACAAACTAGAAAATAATGTTACTACATGTCTTGGATAAAACTGAGGAGGTGAGTAGGCCACACGACATACGAATTGACGCACCCACTAATATCCGTCATGCCGCATTGTTCGCGCAACCACAATAGGGAGTTCTCCTTCCCGGGTATGACATGCGTGATGAGCACCCTGGACTCCATATGTTGAAGCATACGTCCATGGACTATTCCACCCTCGACGATATTCGGGTCCCTCAACCCCCGCCCTATCCGCTGGCCATCAAATATGTCCAATATGAACACGCTTGGCCAACCAATTGTTGACAATGGTCTGTTGGGGGGCGTCAAATAGGGAAGTGGATCGTCGAAGTACGAACGTGTCGGTGATGAAGCAGCGAGGTCCACATCCTCGTCATCCTGCGCCTCGTCCTCCCGCACCTCCTCGTCCTCCCGCACCTCCTCCTCCACCGCCTTCTCCTTCCCTTTCCCTTTCCAGTTCCCTTTACGGTCTCCACCCAACGTACGCTTCATGAATGCGTACATATCTTGGACCGTCGCCTCCAAACGGGACAGCTTCGCGTCGTGTGAATCCATCGTTCGAGCCAACTCGGTGTCGCTCGTCTCCAATCCGATGATCCTAGATTTGTCCACGCGAGAGCTCACTCCCCTTGTCCTCCCCTTGCGATCAGAGCCAAGCACTTGGCTGAGTGCGTCTGTGGACAAAGATGCCTTGTCGGCATCAGACTGCGACTCATGCACTTCCTTAAGCTTTGCCTGAAACGACAAAAAGCACATGATTAGTAAAATAAGTAAACTAAAAAATTATAACGTAATTAACAATAATTAAACTGTCGGATTACTTACAATCGTGGTCGCGACGCTCGTGGACACCTCCTTGTCCTTCCCCTTCTTCGTCCGAAGATCCACATAAGTATCGAGCCTATGTGGCTTACCCCCTGGCCCACTCCCTACCCCCTGAAATAAAATAAAGTAAAGTAAAATTAGTATCGGCCCCGCAAAGTAAAATAATATCCAATAATATATTTATGTAGTTATAGATAAATTAAATCTTACCTTCATCCTATGCTACACCTCAGCATAAGAGGTCCGGCTAGAGTAGTGCACGTCCGTCTTTTTAGCCCGATTTTCCCTCCCCGATTGGCGAGATGCCAATTGTCGATCCTCGATCTCATTGTCAATGAACTTTTGCCATTGTGCCAATGAGATCGGTTCCTTGGGCGGGACGGATCCGCGCCATTGTAAAATGGACTCTCGTGTTTTTCCAAAGTACCGTGTCCGCATATTTTTTTTCCATGTCTTGTGTTGCTCCCTCAACTGCTCCAAGACGGAATCGCGTAGCTTTGGATCCAAGTTGAATTGTTCCTGTCCAACAAATACAATGTTAGTTGCGAATAAATATAAATATAAATATAAATATAAATATAAATATAAATATAAATATAAATATAAATATAAATATAAATATAAATATAAATATAAATATAAATATAAATATAAATATAAATATAAATATAAATATAAATATAAATATAAATATAAATATAAATATAAATTGAAATTGAAATTGAAATATTCATATAAATATTACCTGTAGTGCCACCCCCACCCCCTCCCCCCACCACGACCGTGACAACTACATATATTGTTTATCAATAAAATTATGACATGAGATAATTATAATTGTAGCATAAATTTCATTATCATGGGTTTTACCTAATTGAATTAATTTCATGAATAAAAGGAAAATATCCAATATTTCATTATCATGGGTTTTACCTAATTGAATTAAATGAACAATACTTTTAGCCCTTGTTATTCATCAAATTTGAGGCAAGTTAATTAGAATATTTGTAGGACTGAAATCGATGTAGATTATGCCAATCTATGTAACTCTAAAACCTAATTGTGATTAAAATCTGATTTATATGGATTCATTCTATTACATTTATAATTTAACTAATAGAGTTGAAATTGGTGGCAATTTACTTTGGTTCGGTTTATTTCTAGTTGAATCTGAGTTATAATTTTTAGATTATGTATAGGAATTGAATTTTAATATTAATCCTTCATAAATCCCTTGAATACATGCATAAATTTGTAGAGATTGAAATTAAATTGCTTGAGATTGAATTTCTATGTTTCGGGGTCATTATTTGAAAATACTTAATTACCCTTTGAAAACCTTTCATAACACACCTATGTATTAAATATGGGTTAAACCTCTTAGCTTGCTCAACCACCCATTTACACACTTACTTTACCTTTTATTTACATTATGGATATTAATCAATTCACACGTTTTTTGTCCACTTCAACCTTTACTGAAACATTTATTAATTCATTCCAGTTAGGTAGTCTTAACACATTTTCATCACACAACCCATTCTCGACATGTTCCAATTTCATTATCTTTTTTTCGAAATCTTCCAATAACCGCATACTTAACGGGCTCCAGACCGCCGATGACGCCACCATATGTTCCAAATTCATTCGATGTGTTTTAATATTTTGAAAATTTCCACAATATTCAACTTTTTCTTTTACCCCCTTTCCACTGTGCCTGTCCTTCTAACTTCTCACAATAGGACTATCATATGTAACACCCTTTCCAATATTTTTATTTCATAAAGATGTTCCGCTTTACGTAAAATTACCTTTTTACTCATTTGATTCCAAACTCACCTTTTACTCTATTTTCATAAGTGTTAATTTTCCAAAACACCATTAAGTTACCCACACTAACTTCTTAAATATTTTTAACAACTTAACACCCTTTTAATCATTTGGATTAGTATTCTTATCAATTGGAAACATCTTTATTTCAATACCTTTACATCTAAGAATCATTTAACATGTGAGACTATTTTATAAGAAAAATACCATTTCCTTTTATTAACACATGTAGTCTTACAACCTTACACTTATCACATCAATAATCCTTTTTTTCCACTTTGAAGAATAGAATTTCTACTTTGCTTATTTCATGTTTATATGTCCATTGTCCAAATACTACAAGTTTCTATACACGAGAAGATGGATTGTAAATCCTAAAATTCTATAAAATGGGTTAAACATATTTTTCATTCTAGAAATTCAAAATATTTGCAACAAATACTTTTTTAAACTAAAGGACATTTGATTTCTTAAAAACTCAAACCAATGTCCCATTTTTTTTATTAAATCTTCATTTTTGCAAGAAATTAAACTTAATTTACTAAATATCTTTAGCAAGATAAAAATCTAAATTTAAGAAATCAAATGTCCCCTGCCCCCCTCCCCCACCCCCTCCCCCACCACACACACACACCCCACCCCACCCCACCCCCTCCCCCACCACACACCACCACACACACACACACCACCCCACCCTGCCCCACCCCCTGCCCACACACACACAGACCCCACCCCACCCTGCCCCACCTCGCCCCACCCCCTACCCCCACCCTACCCCACCCCCACACACACGCACACACATACTCACATATATATACACACACACACATAAATATACACACAAATATATATATAAATGGAAGAGAGAGAGAGAGAGAGAGAGAGAGAGAGAGAAAATGGACCTGAAAGTAGAGAGAGAGAGAGCAGCGTCGAGAGAGAGAGAGAGAGATGGAGGGAAGGGCGCGGGAGGGAAAAAAGAAGGGGGGTAGGTTTTTTGCTTGGAATCTTGTCACGGTCGTGTCAAGGTCTTTGACCGTGACAAGTATTGTCACGATCATTGACCGTGACACGACCGTGACAAGTAAATTTGTCACGGTCTTGTCACGGTCAATGATCGTGACAATTAGTTGTCACGGTCGTGTCAAGGTCAATGACCGTGACAAAAAACACGTGTTTTTTATCATGGTCAATGACCTTGACAAGGCTGGACGGCTGAAAGGTGACAATTTGCCCATTTTGGTGTAGTGTTATTTATATTAGAGGATTTCTTATATATGTACACATAACCTTTAATCACGTTAGTAGACTCGTTATATATGTACATATAAACCTTACTGGAAAGGTAATAAGAAGAAAATAGTTACTAATAATCTGGTATGATTTAAGTCTATGTCAAGAGGACAACAAGAAGCAAATGTTATTCCGTTGGACATTAGGCCTATATTGATTGATTGTGATTGTCAATCTATAATAAGGACATTAGGCCTAAATTAGAGATTATGTTTACATAAAGTGAGACAAGTAAGTCGTGGGATAATTGAGAAAACAATCCATAAGGGAATGAAGGTTGAAATTGAGTAAATTGAAAACCTTAGATTAATAAGTGTATAAAATTTATTAACGAGAATTTGAATAGTAAATTCTAAATATTGTATTTTTGATCCAAGTGAGTGAGTCCGGGCATATTGGTTGTGTCATGCCAAGATAATAAATTAATTAATGCGTGATTGATTCAATTGACTCAGGATATTTGCTCGAGTGAAATTTGGACTAGAGCTACGAGTGTTTAGGCACGAATTTGGTCGAGTTAATTTATTATAGGGTTATATAATAAATTGTGGAATGTTAAAAATAAAAGTCTGTTAACCTTAATATGTGGGATTTGAGGAATAAGTTCTACAAGATTAGAATTTCGGACCGAATGAGCCAGTTTGGATAATTTAGTTGTGTGACACAACTTGAGTGATAAATTAATAATTGTGAAAATTATCCAACTATCAAGTCGGTACATATACTTGGGAATGTTAGGCTAGTGTTACGGTATTGTGCACGGGTTGCTTGGATTAATATTATATATATACATACATATATATATATATATATATATGTGGTGATGTGTAGTATATATATATATATTTGTGTGATTTATAAATATTTGTGTGAATAATATTTATAGGAATATATACCCCCCTCTAGTGCTATCATAGGAGGTTGGCAATATAGGTGAATACCCTAGCTTGAGGAGTAGGGTGAGTATAGTCCACAGGTCATAGCGCCTGGATGAGGGGTGAGACGTCTTAGGTATGATTATGTCTCATTTTTTATGGGAACTATGGCCGCCTCCGCTGCGTCTATTTTATTGTCTGATCCGAGGAGCTAACCGTGTCACCGGTCTAGGTGGATGAGTATACTTGGAAATGATAACATTTTGGAGAACTTCCGATGATTGCCTACTCGTGAGGATGGATTTTATATTTACGGTATGTGTGTGAATGTTGTAATATGATGATACGTATATATGGTGTAGATATTTATATACAGATAAAATACATGATGTGACTTGTATAGATATTTCATATAACTCGTGAGAATGTTATATGGTCCCAAATGAGTAATGATTAATTATGTTAATGTGATAAATTACTTGTAAATCATACATTAAACATACTCAGTCTAGAGTAGTGTGATAGAAAGGATATCAATGAGAACTAGTTACTGGTTGGTGACTAGGTGGGTTAGGTAGAAAAGCGTTAGGTGTGCACAATAGTTGAGGGGTGAGTCGGTCCTCAATGGAGTGCCACCCTAACTTAAATATGAAAAGCATTCATGCATTTCAATTTACTGCAATTTAATTCACCATAAATATTTTCAAAATGTTTTGGGTTCCAACCCTTGCTATAAAATATTTTCAAAACCTTTTAGCTGTCCGTCCACAGGGACGCCAGAATTGTTCAATTCCAGGGTTACGCAACTGCGTCATATGTGGATGTTGCAGGATTTTGACTGAGTTGCTTCAGTCATTCCATTACTAGAGTAGGACGCATTTAGTATTTCATTTGGGCATGTCGCCTAGTTATTACCTCTGTTCCAGTCATGTGATGTACTAATTTTATTATTATTGTGGTCTGTATTTTGGTTTTGGGCTTTGTAGCTAGTGGTTTTCATGGTAAAGATTATAACTATTCAATTTCAGTATTGTTTGATTCAGTGATTGTGTGAATGGTTTATTATATATTATTTCGCATGTTGTTCGTGATGTTTAATAAAAATATAGAATTTGACACCATGTCGTTTTGAATACTAAGTGGTTCGTAATTTTTAAAAATGGTTTTCAACAATGATGCTAAGAATGAACTCGGTGATATTCCTATTTAATTTGATATAGGACGGATCACCCAGTATTTTATTAGGCGGGGTGTCACAGATGGTATCTGAGCATCAGGTTCTAGTGTCTTTAGGATTTGTGTGGCTTTTCACATTTCAACCTAGCGTTCTTTGATATATAGCCTCAATATAGGATTGTTGTATTCCTTTACGTATGCGACTTAGGATTGTTGTATTCCTTTACGTATGCGACTTACATTATCTTGCTATAATGTTTAGTTCTTGTGATTCATATACAGTTTCGGTTGAGCGTGGAAGATCCAACATTATAGAACGACAAACGTGGGATGCTAGAAGGATTGCAGGAGGAGGACTCAGTAAGAGCCATGGAATATTCAGGAAACATTGATGCGGTAGGATCCACCATATTGTTTGAACAATTGGAGTTATAGTATCTGTTGGGGCATAGTGGTTTCCCCAAGAACCGTCGTGAAGGACGATGGTGTAAAGTTAAAACCCCTAGAGTAGACGACTAGGAGTAAGGGTCAAATAAGATTTTGTTTCAGAAGAACAATCAGCTAAAATTCGAGGGAGGTGAGAAAGGGTGATTTACCAATAGTTGGAGAACATCTAATTGGGATCATATTTGGGGGAGTGTAGTGACGCTCAAGTCAAAATTTTGAGCAAAGATGTTTTCTCTTAGAAGGAGTATGGGGTGATGGGAGCCAGTCACCACATTCATGGGGAGATACCGTGAATAATAATGAATTTGAAGTGAGGATTACTATGAATACTCTCTCTAGCATTTCAATAGGGAGTAATGGGAGATTTCAGTAAATTTACCAAAGGACCGGACAGTGGATGGATGTGAAGAAAAGTTAACGGAATTCGCAAACTTCATAACCGATTACAGGGATATGAAGAATCAAATAGGGTTTATAAGTCGATAATAGACCTATGGGTAGAAAATACAAGCGTGGATAGGATATCTGGATAGGATGGCTAGTTTTGTTGTCGTCAAGGTTGTACATTTATAATTTGTATCAATGTTCTCGGGAGAGGGGAACTAAGGGAGTTAGAGAATCTATCAGAAGAGTAAGACTAGATTTTTAGTGCTAATGAGGAACCAAGGGAAGGTATACCCAATAGAAGAACCATATTAATGATGAAGATCAATAAAATTTCAACCAAGTGATGGTGAGTTCAGTTAGGGTCGTCAAGGCCATCAACAAGGCCCATGGGACAAGAGAATCCAAAGGGACACTTGTGGTAGCAATCAGGGTCAAAACTACCAGGTCCGTGAGAAGGACAACCCCAACATGGTTGGTGGGGTCAGAGAAAGAGGAATCACACAAAGAGGTGTCTTATGTGTAAAATAGTACAAACACATGGGTGGATCTTGTCCTACGCAAGTTAGGGGACAGGAGCGGGATGTCTAGTAAGGACACAGTTAGAGAAATTATTGGTTTCATTAGGATGAGGGTATTATGTCCAGTAACCATTTGATCCGCCAGTGTTTTGGGAAACTGAAACTACGAGTTTATATTCCGAGATGACTGGGATCTATTTTGCGTGATGCAAGAGGGTCACAGTAATGTATTAGTACTAGATTTCTGTGAGAAACGAATTTAGTTGAGGTATCGTTAATATCACTAGTATGTGTATATTTACCATGGAGTAGCGGGGTGATCTATAGTTACACATGTAAAGGAATGGGTTGGAACATTGAGATGATATATATTTTTCTGAGGATTAGTTCATTTGAGAAGTGATATTCGAGGTATAGTTTTATCTTGGGTATGGATGGGTTCGCTATGGTGGGAAATTAGAGCACGGCTATCATGTCCATTGTTCCAGGCCAGGTTGTTTATTTTTGTGATGTCCCACATGGAAGTGGGTTGACCTCGCGACGATATTTTTGTGAAATAGACTTAAGAGAGTACTGTTGTCTAGTTATATTGGATCCCGATTTACTGATGAGATTCAGGGTATACCGGGTTGCCGTGCAGCGGAGAGATTTAGCTCATAATTAATATTTAGCGGGCGATAGTGCTAGAAAGTAGTAGATGACTCCTTTAGAAACACGAGAGTACATGATTAGACATCTGAGTATAGGGATAGAGTTTGAGTTTCCTGGTTGTATGCTTTGGGTTTTACAAAAATCGAGGACCGACAATGCTGAGAAATAGTGAATTGAGAAAATCTCTTTTGGACCTTGCTGGGAGGTGTTATACCCATAAGTCTAAATAAAAAATGTCGAAAGTGGGAAGATGTTATTGGATGCTAGGTCATCAGATTGAATGACAATCAGTGAATGTGTGGAGAAAATACGTTGAACAGAGAGCCACTAAGAGATAGGGCCAGTGGAGATGATAATTGTTGTGAAAGAAACACTGCGAGGATTTACACTACGAGTTGATAAGTGGGGAAATATCGGGGAGAATTGAATAGTAATTAGTAAGGTCATCAAAAATATCTAGAGGATATATACATGACGAGAATGCGGGAGAAGAACTTAGGATAAATATGTTACGTAACTGGTGATCTGAGGTTTGTGCAAATATGCATGAACTATAAGGTGTATGGGCATCCTGGGTGGAGCCAGAGTCTTTCTTAGTTAGATGCCTAGTAGTTTTGGGAGTAAATGCAAGGGCAATGATTTTGGGTATTCCGTAAAAAGGAAAATAAGTTGACCCTGAAAATATGAAACATTGAGCGTGGGTATGTTTGGAGTGACATTGGGTGCATCACAACGTAATATTGTCATCACTAGGATTCACAAGTAAGACGAATCGAGTGGGTGCATGAGCCGTGATAGACATATTTTATAAATATATGTATCGTGGGGTAGTGGGATTCTTTGGTGTTAACCACGAGAGAGTGAGAGGTACACTAAGAGGATAGTTTCACTAAACAATAGATTTCTACTTTCAAGAAATTATGGAAGTAGGATATATAATTTTTCGAGTTTCAATCGGTTAGCTATAGTTTGGGGCTATAGTGGATAGTTAATGTAAGACTTGGTTTTCACAAAACGAGAGTATGAATTGTCTTTGATAGGTCTCACCTGAGATAAGGTCTAGCGTATATACACGAGTATATATGATTATGTTGTGTTAGATAGTTATATGTTTATATTGTTAATTGAAGTCCCAGGTAGTAGGGACATTACTGAGGTGATTCGGGTTGGGCAAACTTTATATCGAACGGGGAGATATAGCTCGGGATTTATTTTCGCATAAGGAAAGTAGTGATCGTAAAGGTGCGGTATTGTATGTTGTCCTTTTTAGTATAAGAATGGATATGTACACTTTTATGCCTAGAGAAGAGTATCTGGGGTGTTATAACTGTGAGATCGAAGTTAAATTAAGGTTTACGACTGGTAAAAGATGGGGTTATTTCATGCGGCTAAGTACGGGTACAAGGTGTGTGGGCGCTCTGGTTAACTACATTCTCTTAAGAAATATGTGCAGCAATGCCAAGGGTAAGTGATCAGGGAACTAATCGAAGCTGAGAGTACGAGGCTTATCTGACTTTCGAGGACGAAATACCATTGTAAGGGGGAAGTATGTAATACCTCGTAAATTCAAGGACCTTTAATTTAATTATTTTTGGGAGAAAACGAATTTATTTTATTGAGAGAAATTAAATTCATGATTTGGAAAATTTTAAATTAGAGGATCTACTTAATTCGGTAAATTTAGATTTTATTATTTGAATGATTATTGTGTCGCATTTTTTGGGGGTCAAAAATTGGAGAATGTTATAAATTAATTCGGATGGAAATTTTGAGTGCATGATTGAGTCCAGATGGATCTAAATAGTTGGAAAAAAGTACCCATGGGTATTAAATGAGTCTTAGGGTATTTTAAGGCATATTTAATCCCACGTAAGAGTGTTTGGGCATGTTCTATAAATCGCACAAGCCTAAAAATTGGATTAAGGTATTAAACCCTAAAAGTGAGAGGGTGTAACATCCATAAAACAGTTTAGAAAACCCTTATAGAGAGATAAAGTGGGTGCAAGTGGCACAACCCATGGGAGCCAAAAACAAGAACAAGTGTGGGTTCTTCGTCAAATAATCATCATCCACCAACGAATTCAGACCCTATGAACCATAAGGCAAGTGGTTAAACTTGATTTTAAATTAATTGTAGATTTCTACTCATATCATAGTGGGTGTGATAAGATGATATGATTTTTGGGTTAGTTGATATCTAAATTTGGTTTTGATGGGGAGGGTTGGATTTTAGAATAACTTCTTGAATTTGAAGAAGTCTATGAAATTGGGTAAATTAAGCCGTCATTTTGGAAACTGTTTTTCGATGTCGCGGTTCCGAAAATGGCGATTCTATCCGCATAAGCTTGTAGAAAATATTCTTTTCTACATTTTTCCCTCCGACACGTTTTCTCTGAAAACTGCTCTAAATTGCCTTAAACAGTTTTTTTTTTAAATCTGGGCAGATTCGTGGAGCAAGATTTTATGAAATGTTATTTTTAGTTGTTATTCTATTGGACATTAGGTCAAGATTGATTGATCATCATTGTTGTTCTATAATAATGACATTAGGCCTAAGGTGGATATTAGGTTTACATAAACTGAGACAAGTAAGTATTGGGATAATTGAGAAAATAATCCATAAAGGAATTATGGTTGAAATTGAGTAAATTGAAAACCTTAGATTAATAAGTGTGTAAAATTTATGAAATAGAATTTGAATAGTAAATTCTAAATATTTTACTTTCGGTCCAAGTGAGTGAGTCCGGGCATATTGCTTGAGTCATGCCAAGATAATAAATTAATTAATGCGTGATTGATTCAATTGATTAGGGATATTGAGTCGGGTGAAATTTGGACTGCTGCTACGAGTGTTTAGGCACGAATTTGGTCGAGTTAATTTATTATAGGGTTATATAATAAGTTATATAATACTCAAAATAAAAAGGGTGTTAACCTTAATATATGGGATTTGAGGAATAAGTTCTACAAGATTAGAATTTCGAACCAAATGAGCCAGTTTGGGTAATTTAGTTGGCTGACACAACTTGAGTGATAAATTAATAATTGTGGAAATTATCTAAATATCAAGTCAGTATATAGACTTGGGAATGTTAGGCTAGTGTTAGGGTATTGTGCATGGGGTTCCTAGATTAATTAAATATATATATGCGGTGGTGTGTAGTATGTATATATTTTGGTGATTTATAAATGTATGTGTGAATAATATTTATAGGAATATATACCCCCCTCTAGTTCTATCAAAGTAGGTTGCGCGATGTGGGTGGATCCCCTGGCTTGAGTAGCAAGGTGAGTATATTCCCTAGGTCATAGCATCTGGACGAGGGGTGAGACGTCATGGGTATGATTTTGCCTCATTTATGGAGGAAATTATGGCCGCCTCCACTGCATTTATTTTATTCTCTTATTCGGGGGGCTAACCGTGTCAGGGGTCCGGGTGGATGAGTATACCTGGAAATTATAGCATTTTAGAGAACATCCGGCGAGTGCCTACTCAGGAGGACAAATTATATATTTACAGAATGTGTGTGAATGTTGTAGTATGATGATACGTATATATGGTGTTGATATTTATATACAGGTAAAATACGTGATGTGACTTATATAGATATTTTGTATAACACGTGAGAATATTATATTGTCCCAAGTGAGTAATGATTAATTAAATTAATGTAATAAATTACTTATAAATCGTATATTAAACATAATCTGGTTAGATCAGTGTGACAGAAAGGATATCGTCGAGAACTAATTGCGGGTAGGTGACTAGGTGGGTTAGATAGAAAAGCTTTAGGTGTGCACAATAGTTGAGGGGTGAGTTGTTCCTTAAGGGAGTGCGACACTAACTTAATTTTGAAAAGCATTCATGCATTTTAATTTACTGCAATTAAATTCACTTGCTAAATATTTTCAAAATGTTTTCGGTTCTAACCCTTGCTATAAAATATTTTCAAAACCGTTTAGGTTTCAAGACACAAGGACACCAGAATTGTTCTATGCCAGGGTTACGCAGTTAAGGCATATGTGGATGTTGTAGGATTTTGACTTAGTCGCTTTAGTTATTCCATTCCTAGAGTAGGATGCAGCCAGTATTTCGTTTGGGAATGTAGCCTATTATTTCCTTTGTTGCAGTCAGATGATGTACTCATTTTATTTTTCTTTTGGTGTATATTTTTGGTTTTGGGTTTTGTAGCCGGTGGTTTTTTTGACAAATATTATAACTATTCATTTTCAGTATTGTTTGATTCATTGGTTGTTGGAATGGGGTATTATATATTCTTTCGCATGTTGTTAGTGATGTTTAACAAAAAAAAAAAAAAATTGACCCCGTGTCTTCTTGAATACTTGGTGGTTAGTATGTTTTAAAAAGGTTTTCGACAGTGATGCTATGAATGAACTAGATGAGATTCTTGTATAATTTGATATAGGAAAGTTAAGTAGCAAGGTTATATGTTCTTAGTTTAATTCGTGGAATACACACACGCAAACCCAATTTAAAATTAGCTAAGAAGAGTTATTCTCCAATTTTAATTTATGTAGCAGATTCACAAGTTCACAAGAACAAATTTCAATTAATTCAATGGCATTGATAACTTGGCTAATTAAAATAAAATTATTCCAATATTATCCATTTTATCCTAAGCATACATCTAGGTGATTTAATAAAGTAAAATGCAAATATCCCAACCACAACGCGCCAATGTATGACGAAAACCTAAATGGGAAAAACCTCGGACGACTGGGCCTAGACAAAATCCACTACAAAGTAGGTTTTATAAGAGACTCAAAAGACTTACAGACATTGACTCACTCAAGACATGCTTATGTCGTCCTCGGCCTTAGAATTTGTAGTACGTGAAGCACCAATGCGTTGCTCGACACTCCTCGTGTCGCAGTATCCACCGAAGCCCAAAACCACCGTCTCCACTAAGCTTGAATGCAGAGATCCACCACAAACTTGCTTGTTGAATGTAAACTTGATTGAAGGGGTTTTGTTTCAAAAGTTGATAAAAGTGTTGGAGGTTGATTTTACCAAAAAGAGGGAAGTTATGGAAAATGCTCTCTAAAGAATATGGAACTTCCTCCGCCTTTGAAACTCATTTTTTTCCATATGATATAACTGAAAAAGTAGTGGACCAAAACATTTGTTGGAAAATAACTGCTAAAAGATAAGTTTAAAAAATGCAAATCTGGCAAAACTCGTTTGAACGAGGTCGTTTGAACGACTTGTTGTTCGAACGAGTTATCTAATGGACTTCCAATATCGAATTACATAGGTTGTTAGAAATCTCGTTCGAACGAGATCGTTTGAACGACATTTCTAACGAATTTCTAACGAGGTTCCAATATAGACCGAGGAGTGTCGTTAGATCCAGGTCGTTCGAACGACCTGGAGAACACTTCGAACGAGTTTGTTTTTTTTCAGAAAACTATTCAAATTAATTTTAAAATAAGTTCTTTATAAAAATTGATTATTTACGAACATTATTCTATATGAAAATTTCTCGTTTACAAAAAGTACTCCAATACATAAAATTGCTTTTGGTCATATTCCTTTAGGAATAGAGAACATGGCGTGCATATTGGTGTTGCGTGAACCTTGGATGCAATGCTCGAATCTTTACGTTGTATGATGCTTGATGAGGAATGACCCAAAATTGTTTTGTCCAACGGAATGTAGCCAATAAAAGAAATGACTCGATTGGAAATTGGTCCTTACAAATCTGCCCCTTTGGCTATTCCGGGACAAAATAGAATTAATAAAAAATAAATAAAAGACTCAATTTGCTAAGCCAGCCGTCTAGCCAATTCTAAAGCCCGTCCCAAAACCCCAAAAAAAAGATAGACTCAATGACACGACTGACGATGCTGCGAGAGAGTAGGAGATGTATCCTACACACATGAAACAACAAATTCATAAATGCATGAGGAAGCAGAGAATGTAACATATATACCACAATGAGTTAGCATAGGTTGTGAATAGTAAATGAACTTCCCTTAAACTATGCATATATTGAATATTAAGAAATTAACTCCCCTGAATTATAAAATCCCATTAATTAATACAACTCCCCCTAAAAATGAATTCTCCCCATAAATTATGAATTCCCATATAAATATTTCTCCCCCTTTTTGTCCGGAAAAGACAAAGGGATAAAGGGCCTTCATGTTAAATGATAATAGAGAGAACAATAGGCAATAAACCAATAAATATGAAGAAATAACAGTGGCAAAGGAAATAACATGAGGATTCATTAAGCAATGGGAAAGGGGAAATAGTTAAGGTGCATACATGACATAAGGAAAATATCCAAACCAAATGAAACAATACATGAAATAAAATATCCACTCATCCTCACAAGTACATGGAAACAGGAAATGAAAAACAAAGAACATCAAGAGGCAGGAGCATCAGGTGGAATATCATCGGGAAGAGAGTCGGAGCCGAAACCGGATGAGCCTACACCACGGCGCATCTCCATACAGCGAATGCCATCAAGATGCTCTAACTGGAGAGAGTCCCGACGAGCCTGGACTTCATCTCGGCATGCTTAAGCCTCCTCCCGGTGAGCTTGTGCCTCGCGGTCCTGCTTCATGGAAACCAAAAGCTCCTGCAAAAGTTCCCTGTCTTGACGTCTATCCTCCTGAATCTGTTCAACCTCTAAAAGAACAAACAAAAGAATATCCAACTCGACGGGTGAGGGAGCATAGGAAGAGGTGGGGTGATTGATAGAGCGAGAGGGTGTGGGACGACTGGGGGAAGGGTGAGTGGAAGTGGTGGAATGAGAGGAGGTGGAGGGAGTGAGGTGGGGGGTATCGGGGGGAAAATGGCCACTAGATCGGCTGACCGAGGACATGTCAATGGTTTGATATTTGGTGACGGGGATATTCATGGATAGGAGGGGGCAGCCGGAGGCAAGACAAAAGTGGGTAATGATAGCCACAAATGGGAGGGATTTGCGAGCGGGACTGGAAGGGAGGATTCTAACCGTCCGAATGACACTAAAAATGAAGGCAGGGAGGTCAATGTAAGCCTGAATGCTAATGGCAAACATAAGGTCCACGTGTTGTTTGGTTATTTAGGTTGTGTTCGCATGTGGAATAAGACAGGCACACACGATCCAATTAAGGACCATAAAATCAGGATGTAAATATTTGTGGAAGATTGTGATAGTGCAGGGAGGGAGGAACCTAAAAACGGTTCTTATAACGAGGGATTATTGACCCTAGGTAAGGGGATGAGTTGTGCAATGGATTTGGGAGAAACAATAATCTCCCTACCGCGCACTCGAGAATAAATGTGATTATCCTTATCATGCATCCCAAAATAAAATTCCCGAGCGGGGTCGGGAAAAACAGTATCCGTGAGTGAGAATAGGGGGTCCCACCCTAAATCAGAAATCCACGAATGCACAGTGGTGCCGTGGAGGGATTGGAGATTAATAATTTTCTCCCGAACAAAAGAGCGTGTAGAGAAGCCTTGGGCGTGATAGAGAGTGTGTGTGGAAAGTGATCCCCAACGCAGCCTAAGGTCAGGTATAGCTGCATTGGCATTGGACTCCTCATCAGAGGAAGAGGAGCGTTCCTCGGGAGAGTCATGAATGCGACGTGGGAGACGATTACGGGCCATGGTAAACAAGAATGAAACTAGAACCTACCCGAACAAAATTCCAACCAAACCACCAATTACACCAACAACCCAACAACCAATCAGTAATAAGCCCATCCGCCGTTAGGAAAAAAATAAAAATAAAAATTAGTTAAGATAAATTCCATGAAATTAAAAAATAAAATTTGAGAAAAAATGATAATATCATGAAATAGAGCTTAACCAGGGGCAACATAAACAAAAATCAGATAAAATGGCCCCAAAAAACAATTGTGGACATATACACAAATGTATATATAAAATTGGGTAACAAAAAAATCGATTTGGTTTAAAAACGGGACCCAATAGCATATATATATATATGGGTGTATATATATATATATATATATATATATATATATATAGAGAGAGAGAGAGAGAGAGATAAATATATACAAATGGAGAGCAAAATAAGAATTGGTACCTCGAAGGGAAGAGGGAAAACTGCAAACCCAAATCGGTAGAGCAAAGGGGTGGAGGAAATGAGTTTTATGGAGAAGGGACGGGAGTTGGAATCGTGTTGAAAATGATAGAGTTGGAGAGAGGAATAACGGATAGAGAAGAGAGAGTGGGAAAATGGAAGAGAGAGTGGGAGAAAAATCTGGGAAAAGATGACATGGGAAATCGTGTCAGGTGGAGAGAGAGAAAAGGGGTGAGGCGACATATTTTTAGGGAAGAGAAAATGCATATTTTGAACGCATGTCGTTCGAACGAGGTATTTCGAACGAAGTTCCAGTAGCGGATTGGGAATTTCATTAGATATATCAATAGAAGTTTGTTCGAATGAGTGATATTTTTCTAACGACATTTCGAACGAAGTACTAGTATGGGGGTTAAAATTTTCGTTAGAAATCTCGTTCGAACGAGAATTTCAGACGAAAATAATTTTTTTTAAATAAAATAAAATAAAATAGGGTTAAAAAATATCATAATAACAGGAATTGGGAAGTCCATAACGATGCCAAAATGTGGATTTTAATAGTCCTAGCTTGTGGAGCATATCCAAATAGTGGGAGCGATAATGTAGGGGTGTGAACAATACGAGTGAGAGTTTTTAGCCACAACAATGTACAAGTGAGGAATGCCAAACAATACATATGCGCAATATTCACTCACATTAGCCTTGTGTAAAAAGGAAATATTATTGAACACTTAAACACGAATGCAACAGGTATACAAAATAGATGATTCTCTTGCTAATAATGTCACAATGAGAAAGCAATTAATCGATTAAATGTGCATGCCCATTGATCTTCAACTTATATCTCCCATGATCAACAATAGATTGAGACTATTCGTTATGAAGAATCAATCAAGCTAATTATTTTGGCCTTGGCATTATATATCATTTTCAATGCTTCTATTTTAGGCACACAATTGAGAATGCAAATGGAGGCTTTTCACGAAAAAACTTTATGTTTTTCGCAGCCCGAGTCGATTGCTTGAAACAGAAATCAACCGGAAGAATATAATCATTTTTGTTTCAATCCGGGCAATGGACGATCATGCACAATTTCGATTGCTTATAACAGATGTGACAGGATTGAGAAGACAACACCAAATCTCACTTTTCAAGTACAATGTGAACAAGATATCCGCAATGTTTCGTGAACGGTGTGTGGAAAAGGCAAAGGTGTGAGGAAATCACAACAATATATATCATAATAGATCATTTTCGTGCACAAGATAAACAAGGTCTGGATTAACTACTCATCGAAGGCCACGTGGACATGGAAAAATATTGGGATTCGAACACATCGACCACAAAGCCATATGGACAAAAATTTTGAAAGCTTTTCTCACCATTCCCGTTTTTCCTTGAAAAAAAAGAAAAATATTTTGGAGTTTTTGAATAAAATATATACAAAAGAAATCTAGTTCATAGGTATAAAAATATATAAGAGAAGCAACCTAAACTAGATAAACGACTTCGATCTCAATCAATTGAGCAAACCCCAATTGATTTCCTATGGTTTTCAAACCTAAGGGCATCTAGAGGTTTAGTAAATATATCGGCCAATTGTTGATCGGTAGGAACGAAGCTTAGGGAAACGATTTTCTCTTCAACCAAGTAACGAATGAAATGTTCACGGATCCTAATATGATTGGTTCTAGAGTATTGAACGGGATTATGGGAAATATGAATGGAACTAGTATTGTCACAATAAATAGTCATAGTGCCTTGAGAGATACCGTAATCTTCCAACATTTGTTTCATCCAAATGAGTTGAGTGCAATAACTCCCGGCGGCTATGTATTCGGCCTCCGTCGTGGATAAATAAATAGAATTTTGTTTCTTGCTCATCCATGAGACAAGTGCACTTCAAAAGTAGAAACAATCGCCAGATGTACTTTTACATCCATCAACATCTCCTGCCCAATCGGTGTCCGAATAGGCCGATAGACAATCATTTGTGTCGAAGGAATACCAAATTCCAAAAGACAGGGTCCCACTCACATATTTGATAATACGTTTAATGGCAAGTAAATGAGACTCTTTTGGAGCGGCTTGATAGTGTGAACACACTCGTACACTAAAGGAAATATCCGGACGACTAGCAGTTAGGTAAAGTAAACCACCTATCATACTTCTAAAAAGTGTGTGCTCTACGTGCTTTCCTTCGGTATCCTTACTATGTTTAATCGATGAACTCATAGGAGTACAAGCATGTTTAGCGGATTCTAGTTTAAATTTCTTAATAAGGTCTTTAGCATACTTAGATTGGGACAAAAATATCCCACTTTCGAGTTGACGAACTTGAAGACCTAGAAAGAAAGTAAGTTCACCTACCATACTCATCTCAAATTCATTGTGCATTTCTTTTGAAAAAATTTGAGTATGCTTGTCACACGTAGACCCAAACACTATGTCATCGACATATACTTGAGCAACAAGGACAGCGTTTTCATCACGATGAACGAAACGTGTCATATCTACTCCCCCTCTCAAAAAGCCACGAGAAATGAGATAAGAAGTGAGTCTTTCATACCAAGCACGGGGTGCTTGTTTCAAGCCATATAGAGCTTTCTTTAGAAAGAAGACATGAGTAGGATGTTTTGGGTCCTCAAACCCTTTTGGTTGTTCAACATAGACTTCCTCTTGAATTATACCATTTAAAAAGGCACTTTTTACATCCATTTGATATAATTTAAATTGAAGGTGGCATGCTATGGCGAGTAAAAGGCGAACCGATTCTAACCTAGCAACAAGAGCAAAAGTTTCTTCAAAATCAACACCTTCTATTTGGGTGTATCCGTGTGCAACCAATCTAGCTTTATTTAGAAAACAATGACACCATTTTCATCCATTTTATTTTTCAAAATCCATTTGTTCCTAATGACATTTGTATTAGAAGGCCTAGGGACTAATTCCCAAACATCATTTTTCTTAAATTGAAACAGTTCTTCTTGCGTAGCATTAATCCAATGTTCATCTTTTAATGCTTCTTTAAAGTTTTTAGGTTCAATTTTAGAGGTATGGCATAGATAGGTAACTTCATTTTCTAATTGTGCCCTAGTCTTGACACCTACCTCGGGATCCCCTATAATTTTTGAAGTGTCATGACTTTTGCGCACCCAAGGAGTAGGATCCTTTTTCTCAATAGTGGGAACAACCAAGTCATTTTGAGATTCAATACTTTCAACATTGGACACAACATCACACTCACATGACAAATATTCCTCATTATCAATTGATGTGGCCGGAGCATCGTCTTTTATGACAACATTAATTGATTCCATGAATTTAGAGCTACTTAAGTTGAATACTCTAAAGGCTCTACTGTTTTGAGAATATCCTAGGAATATACCTTCATCACTCCTTGAGTCAAATTTGCCCAGAAGTTCTCTATCTTAGAGAATATAGCATGGACTACCAAACACTCTAAAGTAGGACAAATTAGGTTTCTTACCCATCCATAATTCATATGGTGTTGTGTTAGTGTTAGGATGCAAATAAACCCTATTTACGGTGTGACATGCCGTGTTAACCGCTTCGACCCAAAACTTACGTGGCACATTTCTTCCTGAGAGCATAGATCTTGCCATTTATTAGATCGTTCAATTTTTTCTTTCAATTATGCCATCTTGTTGTGGAGTTCGAACGGTCGAGAATATACCTTCATCAAAAAAGGCATTCCTTGAATTCGGTTCCATTATCACTCCTAAAGTGGTTTATGGTAACACCGTGTTGATTTTGAAGAGTTCTACACTTAATAGTAAGAAAATCAACTGTCTCAGATTTTTCTCTTAGAAAGCCTACAATGGAGTACCTAGAAAAATCATATACCATTACTAAGATGTATCTTTTTCCTCCTATGCTCTTGGTACGAGTGGGACCCATAAGGTCCATGTGTATCAATTCTGAGACACGAGAGGTTGTTATAGAGTTTAACTTTTTATGAGTTCTCTTAATTTGCTTTCCTAATTGACACGGCCCGCAAATGGTGGAGGTTGGATTTCCTAGTGGTGGTAAGCCTCGAACTAGATCTTTTCTCACTAATCTATCAAGATCTCTAAAGTTTACAAGTCCTAACCATTGATTCCAAACATCGGAAGATGAGGCTTTTGCACTATTGCAAACTAAAGATGATTTAGGAATAATTCCATAGCAATTGTCACTAGTTCTAACACCTTGTAAAATAGATTCACCCGACTGATCATATACGGTGCACTCCGATTGACTAAATTTCACATCAAGATTTTCATCACATAGTTGGATAATACTTATCAAATTAGCCTTGAGACCATCAACATAAAGGACATTTTCAAGTTTAGCAAACCCAGAGATTTCAATAGATCCTCTACCCATGATTCGAGAATTGCTACCATCCCCAAAAGTGACTTTACCATCTTTATAGTTTTCAAGAGTGGTTAATAGAGATTTATCGCCAGTCATATGTCTCGAACAACCACTATCAAAGTACCATTGAGAGGTATTTTGAGCCTTTAGTGCAACATGAGCATCAAAATCTTTATTGCTATGATTTTTCTTAACCCAAGCTTGAGTTGTTTTCTTTCCTTTGTTGGCTCTAGTGTTATAATTAGAATTATTTCCTTGGACTTTAGAAAGCCTAAGAAACTCTTCCATTAAACCTTTAGAATTATTGACTAGATACTCAACTTGACTCTTAAGAATAGCTAAGGAGTTATAGGGTTGTTTAGAATTTGTGAATTGAGAGTTCTTTCCAAGATTGTAGAAAAAATATTTAAGATGACCCCGTTTGTGACAATATGTGCACACATAGGGTTGTTTTGGACCATCTTTTAAAGGTTTCTTAGAAGGACTTATTTTAGGAACTTTAGATTTGGTAACAAACTTAGCTACTGGTTCGGGTTTGACTTTCGATAAATCTCCTTCTTCATATCCTATACCCTTTCTCTCTTGATAACCTTTCTCCTTATATCATAAAACAGGACCTAGAAATAATTTTCCCATTCTTCCTGAATTATCCTCGAGTGTGACTTTAACTTCACGAGAGGACTCGAGATCTTTTTCAAGTTGGGCAATTTTCGCTTCGAGAGATTTTCTAATATCTAAAGACTCATTAAGATCTTTGTTCACACCTTCCAAGGAGATAATTAAGTCACACTTTTCTTTACCTATCAAGATAAGCTTTTCAGAAAGAGATATCTTAATTGCCTCGAGTTGACTAACTAAAGCCTCCTTCTCCTCCAGGCCTTTCAACCCTTTTTCTAAAGTTAAGACTTTAAAGGTTAATCTTTTGTTAACTTTTTGAATGCGAATATATTCAGTGTAGAGTTCAGAATAAGCGGATTGCAGTTCAATCTCATCTATTTCACTATCACTGTCTTTTTCATCACTACTAGTAGAATGAGTAGAAACAACCTCGAGATTTTTCTCAAAATTATCAACATTAAGATATAACACACTTGAATTACTAGCATGGCTTGCCATAAAGGCAGTGAAGTTATTTATAGACGGGTTAGAGTCTTCAAACTCATTATCACTGTCACTTAGAGTGGCATTGTAAACTTCTTTTTCTTTCCCTTGTCTTTTAAGTTTTGTAGGGCACTCGAATGCTCTATGACCACATCCCTCACACTCAAAGCATTTCTCTGCATCATCCTTTTTAAAGTTATCTTTGTTGAACTTCTTCGGATCCTGATTATTGAATTCTTTATTTCCTCCTTTTATTTTGTTCTCAAATTTTGGTTTTTCAGATTTAGAGTTTTGCTTTTTGAACTTGAGAATTTTTTTAAATTTTTTAGCAAATAAGTCTATATCATCAGGATCCTTTGTTATCTTTAGGAAACATATCTAGTTCATATGTTTGAAGATCACCAACAAGTTCTGCATGTTTTAAAGTATTTAGATTTCCTAAATAATTAAGAACAGTTACTTTAGGAATGAACGGCTTAGGAAGACATCTAAGTATTTTCTTAACAACATGATTTTCAGATATTTTTTCCCCTAAGTTAAAGAAAGATTTAACTATATCAGATAAACGAGCATAAAACTCATCAAATGTTTCAGTTTCTTTCATGGTTACCGTTTCAAATTGAGTTGTTAAGTTTTGAAGTTTTGAAGCTTTAACAACACTAGTTCCCTCATGAGTAACTTGGAGAATATTCTAAGCTTCCTTTGACGTTTTGCACGTCATTATACGACGAAATTCATCAAGGGACACGACACCAAATAAGGCATTTAATCCTTTAGAGTTAAGTTACACCATTTTAGTTTTTCCTCATACCATTGTTCAATAGGAGTCAAGATGATTTCATCATTAACAACCATAGTATGAGGGTACCATCCTCTTTCAACAGTAACCCAAACACGTTCATCAATTGATTTAAGAGAAGATTTCATACGTGTTTTCCAATAGGTGTAATTAGTTCCATCAAACAAAGGTAGTGTATTCGACGAAAAACTATCCATATAACCTCCAGGATTCATCTAAATAACTTTTAGAGATTGGCTCTGATACCAATTTGAAGTAGCAAGGTTATATGTTCTTATTTTAATTCATGGGATACACACGCAAACCCAATTTAAAATTAGCTCAGAAGAGATATTCTCCAATATTAATTTATATAGCAGATTCACAAGTTCGCAAGAACAAATTTCAATTAATGCAATGGGATTGATAACTTGGCTAATTAAAATAAAATTATTCCAATTTTATCCATTTTATCCTAAGCATATATCTAGGTGATTTAATAAAGTAAAATGCGAAAATCCCAACCACAACGCGCCAATGTACGAGGAAAACCCAAATGGGAAAAACCTCGGATGGCTGGGCGTAGACAAAATCCACTACAAAATAGGTTTTACAAGAGACTCAAAAGACTTACAGACATTGACTCACTCAAGACATGCTTATGCCGTCCTCGACCTCCGAATTTATAGTACGCGAAGCACCAATGCGTAGCTCGATACTCCTTGTGTCGCGGTATCCACTGAAGACCAAAACCACCGTCTCCACTAAGCTTGAATGCAGAGATCCACCGCAAACTTGCTTGTTAAATGTCAAGTGGATTGAAGGGGTTTTGTTTCAAAAGTTGATGAAAGTGTTGGAGGTTGATTTTACCAAAAAGAGGGAAGTTATGGAAAATGCTCTCTAAAGAATATGGAACTTCCTCCGCCTTTGAAACTCATTTTCGTCCATATGATATAACTGAAAAAGTAGTGGACCAAAACATTTGTTGGAAAATAACTGCTAAAAAATAATTTTAAAAAATGCAGATCTGGCAGAACTCGTTCGAACGAGGTCGAACGAACGACTTGTTGTTCGAACGAGTTATCTAACGAACTTCCAGTATCAAATTAGATAGGTCGTTAGAAATCTCGTTCGAACGATATCGTTCGAACGACATTTCTAACGAACTTCTAACGAGGTTCCAGTATAGCCTGGGGAATGTCGTTAGATCCAGGTCGTTCGAACGACCTGGAGAAAACTTCGAACGAGTTTGCTATTTTTCAAAAAACTTTTTAAATTAATTTCAAAAGAAGTTCTTTATAAAAATTTATTATTTACGAACATTATTCTATATGAAAATTTCTCGTTTATAAAAAGTACTCCAACACATACAATTTCTTTTGGTCATATACCTTTTAGAATAGCGAACATATCATGCATATTGGTGTTGCGTAAACCTTGGATGCAATGCTCGAATCTTTATGTTGTATGATGCTTGATGAGGAATGACCCAAAATTGTTTTGTCCAACGGAATGTAGCCAATAAAACAAATGACTCGATTGGAAATTTGTCCTTACAGAAAGATCACCCGGTATTTTATTAGGCAGGGTGCCATATTAATGATGAATAACACATGTATCGGACTGGAATTTTATATGTAGATTTTTTCCCATAAATTAGGTATTGTAAATCTAAAAATTGGTGACAGAATCTTTAGGATTTTTGTAGTCAAATTTAGCATATTTTGACGAATTGATATAGAGATGGCAATGTAAATTACTGGACTAACTTTTTGATGTAGATCCCCTAATAAATGCCTCTTATTGTGAAATAAATCTGATTTGAATTTGGAGAATGTTATATCATTAAAATCTATAATAGGCCTTAATTTTATTCGGGTTGAATATGTCAGTTGGAGAGTTAAATTCTAGGTTTTCATATACTGATTCTGGGTTAGAGAGTAAGATCTGGGAAGAACAGAAATGTAGAAGGTTGAGTGGGAAAGGCGAAGAGTCGTTCGGACGAGGTGGGCCCTCATTCGAGTATGTGTGTTGTCATTTGAATGACAATAGAAGTCGTTCAAACGATATTATCTCGTTCAAATAACCATATATATTTTCATTACGAACATGTGGCTGCTAGTTTCATATATATTTTTTTTTATTATGGAAGGCTGTCTGAAAACGAAATCCTTTTTGATAAATCAAATATGGATTACTCAGTGATGTCTGTAGATGAGTGTAGGACTCGAGAAAATAATAAGGAACATTGTTTTTTCCTTGGAATTGGATGGCAATGAATTCGGGGTATAGATTTAGAGTGTTTAGGGTAAACAACACTCGAAAATATGTGAACATATTCAAATGGAAATTTTGGATGAAATTAGGATACATTCTCGATTGAGATGTGCTTAGTATCTTGAATAAAATATGAATGAAAGTTATGTGACACCAAGCCTGATAAAATACTTGGTGATCAGTCCTATATCAAATTAAACAAGAATCTCATTTGGTTCATTCTTAGCATCAACGTCAAAAACGTTTTAAAACTTACTAACCACCAAGTATTCAAAAGACATGGTGTCAAATTTTATCTTTTTATTAAATATCACTAACAAGAAGAGAAAGAATATATAATAAACCATTCACTCAATCACTGATTTAACCAATACTAAAAATAAATAATTACAATCTTTGTCGAGAAAACCTACGGCTACAAACCAAATGCAAAAAATAAAAAGTACAAAAATAATAAAATGAGTACATCATCTAGCTGGAAAAAAAGGATATAACTAGGCCGACATGCCTAAACGAAATACCGAATGCATTCTACTATAGGAATGAAAAGACTTGAACGGCTAAGTCAAAATCTTGCAACATCCACATGTGTCGCAACTGTGTATCCCTCGAATGGAACAATTCCGATTTTCCTTTGGCTGGACACCTAAAAGGTTTTGAATTTTTTTATAGCAAGGGTTAGAACCCAAAACATTTTGAAAATATTTAGCAAGTGAATTAAATTGTAGTAGATTAAAATGCATGAATGCTATTCATATTTAACTAGTGTCGCACTCCTTTGAGGACCGACTCATCACTCAACTATTGTGCACACCTAACGCTTTTCTATATAACCCACTTAGTCACCTACCCCATAACTAGTCCTCAATGGCACCCTTCCTGTCACACTACTCTAGCCCGAGTATGTTTAATATATATTTTATAAGTTATTTATCACATTAACTTAATTACTAATTTCTTTTGGAACCATATAACATTCTCACGAGTAATATGACATATCAATACAATTCACATCATGTATTTTACTCGTATATAAATATCTACACCATATATATATGTATTATCATATTTCCACATTCACACGCATGTCAAAAATATGTAATTCATCCTCTCGAGTAGGCACTCACCAGATGTTCTCTAAAATGCTATCATCTATAGGTAAACCAATCCACCCGGACACCCTGACCCGATTAGCTCCCTGAATCTGTAAAACAAAATAAACGCAATGGAGGCGACCAAAGTTCCCCACGGAAATGAAACCGACTCATACCAAAGACGTCTCACCCCTAACAACACAGGCGCTATGACGTGGGGGCCGTACTCACCCTGCTCCTCAAGCCAGAGGATTCACCCATATCCCGTAACCTCCCATGATAGCACTAGAGGGGTATGTATTCCTATAAATCTTACTCACACAAATATTTATAAATCACAAATATATATATATATATATATATATATATATATATATATATATATATATATATATACATCACCGCATATATATATTTAATTAAATCCAGGCTACCCGTGCATAATTATCGTAACACTAGCCTAACATTCCCAAGTCTATATACTGACTTGATGTTTAAATAATTGCCAAAATTATTTATTTATTACTCAAGTTATGTCACCAGACTAAATTACTTAGAATCTCTCACTCGGTCCGAAATTACATCCTGTTGAAATTATTCCTCAAATCCCACATACTAAGGTTAACATCACTTTTATTTTGAATATTCCATAATTTATTATATAACCCAATAATAAATTAACTCTTCCAAATTTGTGCCTACATGCTCGTAGCACTAGTCCAAATTTCACCCGAGTCAATATCCTGACTCAATCGAATCAATCTCGCATTAATTTACTTTATTATCTTGATGTCACTCAACCAACATACCTGGAATCACTCGCTTGGCTCGAAAATAAAAATGCCCCGAATTCACTACTCAAAATTCTTCCTAATAAGTTGTGACACCTAACCCAATAAAATATCGGGTGCTCAGTCCTATATCAAATTAAAATAGGATTCTCATTTGGTTCATTCTTAGCATCACTATCGAAAAACTTTTTAAAACTTACTAACCACCTAGTATTCAAAACGAGGGTGCCAAATTTTATCTTTATTAATCCAAGAAAAAATAAATGCGGAATTAAAATAAAACATTCAATGCTGATAGAATCAATCATCACATAGAATAGTAAAAGTCTTGCTGAATAAATCAGTGGCTAAATTCAAAACCAAACCAAACTAACAGAGAGTAATAAATCCCAAACAATCTGAAAAGAAACTCAATAAAACTATGAGCAACATGCTTGAGATAGACTGATATGAATCCTCACACTAGGAATAGAAAATAGATGCGTCTATCCAAATCTAGCAACATCCCCATATATTGTAGCTACGAATCCCTGGAATGAAGTCACACCTGGCGTCCCTGTGGCTTGACACCTAAAAGGTTTTGAAAATATTTGATAGCAAGGGTTAGATCCCAAAACAATTTGAAAATATTTAGCAGGTGATTAAATTGGAATAATTTAAAATGCATGAATGCTCTTCATATTTAACCTAGTGTCACACTCTCTT
Source organism: Sambucus nigra (assembly GCA_949130495.1). Classification (NCBI taxonomy): domain Eukaryota; kingdom Viridiplantae; phylum Streptophyta; class Magnoliopsida; order Dipsacales; family Adoxaceae; genus Sambucus; species Sambucus nigra. Next base: position 48,287,491 of record OX422224.1, on the reverse strand, counting down.
GTGGAAAGACTCACCGCTCAACTAATGTGCACACCTAACACTTTCTTTATATCCTCCCTAGTCCTCTACCCCATAACTAGATACTTGATATAACTCCTGTCAATCTCCCTACTCAATCTCGAGTAAGTTTAATACAAGATTTATAAGTCATTTATCCCCTTAACTTAATTAATCATCTTTCCTTGAAAGTCATATAACATTCAGTAGTTATAGAAGTAATACAATTTTCTCCATATATTAAATTACCCGTATATAATTATTCATCCCATTATATATGTAAAGTTATATAACAACAATCACACATATGTTGAATATATATATATATATATATATATAATCCATCCTCCCGAGAAATACCTCATTAGATGTATTCTCTAAAGTGCTATCAACCCATGCTACTCATCCCACCTGGAGTTCTGAGACAACTATGGTCTGCCGAATCAGAATGTAAATAATAAATATAATGGAGGTAGTCATATTCCCCCGAGTATGAGGACATCATCTAAATTCCCCACCTATAAAATTGGACAGTATGATGTGGGTATATACTTGCCCTACTCCTCAAGCTAGGGGATTCACCCACATCGCGCAACCTCCCTTGATAGCACTAGAGTATATACTTTAAATAAATATCTAGTCACTAATATTTATAACCACATAATATATATATACAAACATATATATATATATATATTATCACACACCGTATATATATAATTTAAATTTTGGCTTTACCGTGTACCAAAATTCGTAACACTAGCCTATATATTCTCGTGTCTATGGTCCGACTCAAATTTATTTAATTTTCCCATTAATTAATTTATTACCTTCCCGAGTCGATGGTCCGACTCTAATTTAATTAATTTAACCATTAATTAATTTTTTACCTTTGTTTCACTCAACCAATATCCCCGGACTTGCCCACTTGACCTTATCTTAATATTACCCGAGTCTATATTCTGACTCCAAATTATTTTATTTCTCTCAATAATTAATTTAATACCTTGGCATCACTCAACTAGTATATCCAGACTCGATCACTTGGCCCGTATTAAATATTCAGAATTTAATGCCCAAATTCCCTCAATAAGTTTGGCACACACTTATTAACTAAATTAACTTTAAATATATATCTCTCATATTTACTTCAAAGGCCAACCATATGGTTTGTCCCCTTACATTCCTCAAAAAAACCCAACACTTAATCATACGGACTTACTGTACCAAATTTATCCCCAAATTAAATTTAAACCCAAAAAGTAAAAGCCACCGGAATTTGCCAAAATTAGCCTGTCGTTTGAACGACTATAAATGTCGCTCGAACCATAACCAATGTCGCTCGAACGACCCTTGGAATTTCCCTCTCCTATGTTTCTGCATCAGTTCGACGCCCTAGACAGTTCTCAAGCCCTTCTTTTACCCAGAATTTCATATTGTAAACCCTTTTCAATAAATCCCAACTCAACCATTTCCCGTTTCATAATTCACACACTCAGCAACTAAATTTCAAAATTTAAACTGTTTTATGCTAAATCCCTTACAGTACATCAATTGTTCTAATATCAAATAATTCCCCAATCAACACATACGGAATAATGATCACCATTAAAACATAATTTAGTCATAAAACCCCACAAATTGAAAACTCAATTTACGTGTCAATCCTAACCCAAAATCATTAGTTTAACACCTACCATGATATGAATTGAAAACTGCAATTAATTTAAAAGAAAGTTTAACCACTTGCGTTAGGATTCATAGTGTCTGATAAATGATTTGGTGTAGAGATTTGGATTGTTGAAGAACACCTCCCCTGTTATTCCTTTCGGCTCCCACGAGTTCTCCTTTTTTTCTCCTCTATGTTCTTAGATTTCTCCCAATTGTGTTATGGATGCCCACAACTCCTAAACTCAGGTTTTTATCCCCAAATCCCGTTTTTAGTCACATGGGCTTAATTAGAATGGCCCGAATACCCCCGCCTGAGCCCTGTTATGCCCAAACATACCCTGTGACCCATTTACCATCCTTGGGTACACTTTTCCGACTTTCTCGGCCCATCCCAACTCAACCGTGCACTAAAAATTTACATTCGAATTAATTTATAAAAATCCTTATCTCACACCCAAATTAGTCTATACCCGACTCCCGACAGAGATAAATAAATGCCACATCACTAATAAACGTTATGACGTAAATAAATTATTACTATTCACCTAGTAATTTATATTCCATAAATATTAACCATTTACTCACCCAGTTAATATTTAAATAAAAATAAAAAATAATTAATTAAATTAAATTACGACACATAAGAAATTTAAAATTATTCGAATGAATTAAATATTAAATGCACAGAAATACGGAGTGTTACATATTTCCCCCCTCAAAAAGGAATTTTATCCCTGAAATTAGGTCATACATGTGGCGAATAACTCTGGATACTGCTCCTGCATATCCTACTCCCGCTCCCATGTAGACTCACCCACGCTGTGATGAGCTCAATGTACTATAACTAGTGGCACCACCTTAGACCACAGCTTACGTTCACTATGACCCAAAATATCCTTGGATATCTTCTCATATGAGATGTGTGGATGCCACTCAATCTCCTCGAGTGGGCCATGCTAGGAAGCCCTCTCAGTGGTCACCAATCTCTAACTCGATGGTCCCTGACCAAGCAGTGCCTCAAACGATGAGACTATACTCCACCGGCTCTACTATCTTTTTGCTAGGAAATTCCCCTCCTGCATGGGTGCCAGTTTCCTCGTTGCCAAAAACATGACTTTCTTCCTAGAAATTACCCGCAATAATTCCTGACTATGCATGTCAGACTTCCACCTTCAACGCATGGTAATGTACTCCTCATTACGTTTCGGAATTATATCGAAAGACATAACTTACTCAATCCCACTAATGGACTCATTTCGGGTCCGAGCAGTTTGTCATTTCCCCACCCTTTACCAACGAAAGTTTGGATCGTAATACGTTTCCCATGGGTTCTCATAAAGCGTCACGCAGATACTAAACTGATATGAGGTATCACACGCAACTCTACCAGTGGTAATTACTATTCATAAATTATCGAAAATCCAGAATCCACATTCCTTAATTTTTCCTACTACCTCCCATCGACTTATGGGTGACACGTCTAGTACACTATGTAACTTCATCCCTACCACCTCCTGACACTTCCTACCAGAGGTGGGACTGCAATTTCTCATCCAAATTCACAATAATATTGAATTAAAACCTGTACTGTTTCACTCCTTCTTTTCAATTGAATAGTTGGACGTACTGCCCGATCGTATAACCCATCGAAATTTAACAATCAATCGTTCTGGTAAATCCATTATACAAACTCGATGGAAAACCTTAAACTCTCCCCGACTTTGGATAGCCAAATTATGAATTTTACTAATCCGCGTGTAAATATCATTCCTAGAATTGTAAAATTACAAATACCATTCCTACCCTTAAACGGTGTACCCAGAGACAACTTCACTATGCCTTATACAACATAAATCCTCATGCTCAAAGATTCACATCGCGTGAGTAGGAATTTACACCTTATCTATGCGAAAAACCATACTAGGCATATGACTAAGTGAGACTCTTATCTATTTTCCCAAAAATGTGGCTTCTTCCTTGCCTTAAGATATATTGTTACATGTGCCTTCACCGCCTTTCCACTCCTCACGGTGGAGATAGTTCTCTTTGATCTACATATAGTCGGACCGTTTCCTTTCTCAAACGGATTTAAGTTCACTATACTTTTCTACTTATTTTCTAACTTCCCCACAGGCATACATTCAACACATTTATTTACACATCCTTTATTTAAGATGATTCTGAAATCACACTAACCAGGCCGCCCATACACCCTATATCCCATGCATATTTGCACAACATTACGGACGTCACATACGTAATATTTTTCACTCAAGGTTATCAAATAGATCACACTATATCATACGATTATTTTCAATTACTCTCCAAATCGTAATTTAAATCGTCTCGATGTTGCCTCACCCATTAACTTATGGTGCAAAGGTTTTCTCAGTGCTTCTTTGGCATCCCTAGTCGGCTATACTGGCCTTATAGCGGAATAAATTTCACCTCAAAGTGTAACTCAACATGTTCAAAAATCACCCTTTAAACTGATGTCCTAGCATCCAATGATGTCTCTCCACGATCGACGTTTATTAGGGCTATGCGTATTACATTTCATAACAGAGCCTAAAAGAACTTTCCCTATTGCATGAAACACTAGAATTATCGTTCATCGATTTTCGTAGACCCGAGCATATAATCGTGACATCCAAAACTTTGTCCCTATATTCATAGGTCTGATTGTCGAATCCCGCGACTCTAAAGGAGTTATATAATGTTGCACTCGAACTATCACTAAGTCCTCAGTGCTAAGTCACTAAAGGGCTAAATCTCTCCGCTCCATGGTAAATCCCTCACGCCCTGAATCACATCAGTAAAAGTCCCTACGCACCGAGATCCAATATAACTAGACAACCATACCCTCTGAAGTCTACTTCACCCCAAAACATTTTGCAAGACCAACCCTCTTTTAGGTGCAATATCGCAAAAATATACATCCTTCCCTGGAATAGCGAATACGATAGTCTTGCTATATCCTCCCACCACTCCTTACCCATCTCTAACTAGTCCGTACCCAGGATAACATAATGCTCGCATAACAGTCTCAAAATGAACTAACCTCGTATCGTATTTATCCTCTCAGTTTCTGCATCCACCCCTGCAGATGGGACTAAAGAGAGCCCCGCTACCCATCGATAAACATATACAAACCATAGTAACAGTAATGATACACTCACTAGACCCGTCTCCCACACGAATATAGTGTTGCATAAAAATATATGTGATTCACCCACATCACATGTAATTTACCCCATTTACCCGACGATAAAAATTATACTTTCCCTCGTCAATACCCAGATGTTTAAAATGGTTCCTGGACATAACACTCTCGTCCAAACCGAACCAAAAATCCGATAAGTGTTGCCATTACCGGGAATCCCACTTATGTACTTACTCTACTATGAATAGGGTCCACACATGTGTTCTAACTCTTTACACATTAGAAATATCTTTGTGTCATTCCCCTTTATCTAGCCCCACCAGCCATGTTGAAATTATCCTTCCCTCGGATTGGAAAATCTTGACCTGGACAGGCACTCCTGTTGTTCCTTCGGCTTTGTTGGCCCTATAGGACTTATTGTTGGCATTAACGACCTTGCCTAAATCCACTGTCACTTGGTAGAAATTCTATTGACCTCAATCATAAAAATGGATGTTTTGCTGGGTATCCCCCTTGTGGTGTGTCACTAGCGCCATTAAATCCAGATCTTCCCTTCGGATAAATTCTCCAATCCTCTTGGCTCCCCCTTTATGAAAGCGTTGATTTAAACTCGTAAACGTATGACTCCTGAGGACATCAATACTAGTCATCCTAGCCGGATTTTCCCATACATGCTTGTGTATTCTCCCCATGAGTCCTTTATCCACTTACGGGATCTATTAAATTATCAGTACCCTTCATCGGGTATAATGTTCGCTAAACTAGTTAACTTATCTCTTATGATCAGCCTTTATCTTTCCTACTTGTGATAATTTTCGAAATTTCGTTCACATCTTCCCCTAAATAGCAGAGAGGAGGTATCCCGGTCAGACCGTATCCATGTTTTTTTTCCACTCCATATATATTTCTCTATGTCGGGTGACTCATTCTTGTCAATCAATGCTGCTCTTATGAGCGAACATTTTTGCCTAAAATTTAATACTGGATGTCGCGAAACTCCACCATACACAATTACCTTTGGATTCTCTCTTTTTGTTCGCTCATCACACTTCCTTTGTTCCTCGAATCCCTATAATAACTCTTTGAAATAGTCCCTCTGACCCCCCCCCCCCATTTTGCCAACTTCGTGGGGTGAGTCTGAAATACACCACCATTATCTACTACGGTGTTTAGGAGGCTACCATTCTTGAATTATTATCTTATTATCACCTCGCTAAAAAATAATCATGGTGACCCTTATTACTATAACCATTTCAAGAATACTTCACATCTTCTGCTGAACCACTCCTCCTATAATGCTTCTAACGGCCCTCGTTGGTCTTACATGATGTTCGGTGTACGAAGCCCAACCGAACTCGTATATGAAACACATAAACTATAATTAATAGCAGGAGAAATTTTATAAGGCTCTAATCAAAGAATGCTAAGCTGAAACGTAAAAATTTGTTTGTGACACCTCGCCCAATAAAATATCGGGTGATCAGTCCTATGTCAAATAAAAACAGGAATCTCATTTGGTTCATTCTTAGCATCACTGTCGAAAAACTTTTTACAACATAAGCGAGTGCCAAATTTTATCTTTATTAATCCAAGACAAAATAAGTGCGGAATTAAAATAGAACATCCAATGCTGATAGAATCAATCATCACATAGAATAATAAAAGTCTCGCCGAATAAACCACCGTCTAAATCAAAAACAAAAACCAAACTAACAGAGAGTAATAAATCCCATACAATCTGAAAAGAAACTAAATAAAACTGTGAGCGACATGGTAGAGATAGACTGATATGAATCCTTATACTAGGAATAGAAAAATAGATGCGTCTATCCAAATCCTTGAACATCCACATATGTTGCAGCTGCGAATCCCTGGAATGAAGTCACACCTGGCGTCCCTGCGGCTGGACACCTAAAAGGTTTTGTAAGCATTTGATAGCAAGGGTTAGAACCCAAAATATTTTGAAAATATTTAGCAAGTGATTAAATTGCAATAATTTAAAATGCATGAATGCCTTTCATATTTAAGCTAGTGTCTCACTCTCTTGATGACAGACTCACCACTCAACTAATTTGCACACCTAATGCTTTCTTTATATCCCGCCGAGTCCTCTACCCAGTAACTAGATACTTGATATAACTCATGTCAATAACTCTACTCAATCTCGAGTATGTTTAATACAATATTTATAGGTTATTTATCCCCTTAACTTAATTAATCATCTTTCCTTGAAATCCATATAACATTCACTACTTATATAAGTAATTCATTTTTCTCCATGTATTAAATTACCCGTATATAATTATTCATCCCATTATATATGTAAGGCTATGTAACAACAATCACACATATGTTGAGAATATATATATATATATATATATATATATATATATATATATATATATAATCCATCCTCCCGGGAAATACACCACCGGATGTATACTCTAACGCGCTATCAACCCAGGCTACTCAGTCCCACTTGGAGTTTCGAGCCAACTATGGTCCGCCGAATCGGAACGTAAATAAAAAACGTAATGGAGGCGGTCATATTCCCTTGAGAATAAGGACATAATGTCAATGGCCCACCTCTAAAATTGGACACTATGACCTGGGGATATACTCACCCTACTCCTCAAGCTAGGGGATTCACATACATTGCGCAACCTCCATGTGACACCCTGCTTAATTAAATACCAGGTGATCAGTCTTTATTAAATTAAATCAAGGTGACCGGTTGGTTTATTCTTAGCGTCACTGTCAAAAATAAATTTTCCTTTTTAATCACCCTATAAATAATTAAGCTAAGTGTCTAAATAATTTAATTTTATTTATTAAAATCCTATAAGAAAAACCCAATTTATGAATATTACTAACGATAAAAATTCAAACCATCCAAGTCAAATGAGGAAACTAAGTTAATCAATCCAAATAAGTATCCACATCAAAGGTCAATGTAATACATGAAACGATCCCAAATAAAAACTGAATACTGAAACAATAAAAGATTACAAAATATCTATCAAGTCTAAAAAGAATCTGGAAATGGGCATCACATGCCCTAAATAAAAAGACTGAATAGGAAGCTGAAAATTCAAAGAAGGAATCGTGTACTGCAAGGACCTGCAACTCCCACACAAGCTACAGCACGTCCACTGTCCAATGAACTATGCATGACGCCCCTGTGGCTAGGCACCTATGATATATATATATATATATATATATATATATATATATATATATATATATATATATATATATATATATATACACACAAGAGAAAGAAAAAATAACAAGAAATGGGTCAAAGCCCGAGTGTAAAACAACTTTAAAAATAGTTTAGAAAGTATTTAAGATGCTTACTAATTAATATTACAACCATGTTACTACCTCGACACTCACTTGAGAATTGTCACCCCTCAACTAGTGTGCACGCCTAACGTACTACTATAATGACTCATAAGATTAACTCAATGCACTAGTCTAACCCAATTCTCCTCTCATCAATTTTTTATCCGTGTGACCGTATGTATATGATTTATTTAAGATAACTTTTCTTATGAGTTAATCAAGTCAGTTAAGTATATCTCACTACTGATTTGGGATTACATGCACTTATTTTACGTAGGAGGACTTATTAAATTTTATCTACTTACACGCATGGTAGAAGGATCATTGGTGCATATATTTATCACACACAATACATATACAATAGATCACCCTACATAAATCTATAGTGCTGGCATACTCTGCTATCTAGTCCCTGTACCTCTCGTACAATAAGGGAAATACTAGTTCGGATCCACTCTCGAACCGTATGAGAATAAAACACACATATTGGAGGCGAAGTATAGTTCCAAGTCACTAAGAGGCCAACACATACCCTCATATCTCTTAGGACCGTCTGACTATCATTCTTAGATAGCCTATAGCAAGGACACTATGTTCTAAGGTACGAGTCAATATCCCCCATAAAGGTCCAATCGAGATAAGACTGTCCTCGCGCGGAAACCATCGTGATAGCAAGTAGCGCGGGTATGATTATACACGTACATTTATATATATATATATATTCACATTTTACATTTAGGTACGGCCATGACCCATAATAATATTATTCTAATCATACGTGGCACAAAACGCCCCAGTCCTACGTATAATTAAACCCTTCCTTTTATTTCTCAATTACCGTCACATTTTAAGTACTTCTCGTCTCTCGAAGTGTTTGATCTTGATTAAATATAATATTAGTAGGAGTACACTCACTACCCTATTGGTCTAAGTCCTTCTTGATTCTCACAAAAATCTTAATTTAATATACGCATGCGTTCCATTCCAATTTATACCGCCCAAAGTCCCAAGGTTAAATCTCGTATAAAATCGCATTACCTGGACCATACTTGTACCATACTGGTCCTTCTCATGTCCCATTATGATGTTTAAATCATGTCTAAGGGTCCTCACACAGTTGAATCATATTAACATTAAAGGGGGAGAAAGTTTTAGTTTCCAGGACGAGTCGATCGATCGATGAAAAGGGGTCGATCGATCGACATTCTTGAGTCGATCGATCGATCGAGAAGTTCTTGCCCACATTCTGCAATTCTTTTCCTATGGGTTTCTTCCATTTAACTTCTTCAATTCTCCATTAAAAAGTCCCAAACTCCTAAAAAAAAATTAGGAACATTATATAAACACTTATAGATGCTTTCTAACTTAAAACTTCAATTAATTCATCAAGAACCGTCATCAAATGAATTAATTCAAGAATTTATCCTTTAACCCTAGTTTATCTTATTTCACAAGAATTCCATTGATATTCATATTTCTATCTCTACTGAGCATCCAATTGCGTGTTCACCAATCTACATACGACAAGGGAGTCATCCTAACATGATTTGTCTTCTGAAATTCAACATAATTTTCCCAGACATCGTTAAATTTTTGTGGAAACATAAATAATTTTCTACTACACTAACATGGAGGTGATATTAACTAAATAACAGCAAGTTAGATACTTGCCTTTGAAATGAAAGTCTGAATCGTTGATGATGATGGGTATGATTTCGTTCCTCATTCCCCAATCTACGCGTTGGTGGTGGAACTGGTGAAGATGGTGTTGGGTAGGTGGTTCTCTCCCTTGAAAGCCTTCTTTATTCTCCCTACCTTATCCCCTCTGCAACTCTAGAGTTTCTAACCTCAAGGAATCTATCTTCCAACAGATAGAAACTCTCAATTTTCATCATTGATTAAGACCAAAAATGAAAAATTACCAAAATGCCCTCCCGGGTTACCAGTTAGGCCCAAAAACGTTCCGAGACCAAAAATAAACCCCCGAGTACACTTTTATGACTATCTCAATCCTTTCGGACACGTTATCGCACTCAACTAGTAATAGTTAACATATAATTACTAACTCTCGTCACGCTATTAAATATTTATTTTAAAATCCAAATTAATATTAAATTAATTTATCCCAATTTAATTTAATTAATTCCATAACTAAATGCCATAAAATACGCGATATTACACTCCCTTGATAGCACTAGAATATAGACTTTAAATAAATATTTAGTCACTAGTATTTATAAGCACACAATATATATTAACTATTTTTTTAAGAGGGACTGAACCCCTTAAACTTTATTAAAGAGGAAGAGAAAAAGCCTGTCCCAAGTGGCAACTAATCAATCTTAGATACAAGAAAGATAATGTAAACTTAAATAAGCAATAAATATAGGGATTTATGATAGTCCCATTACAAAAGATAAGAAAGATCATTTGAGAGAAGATCTAATCTAGCAACATCCCATCTTGTCCATCTTGTAAACTCCTCGAGTTATTTTTGGAACGTCAAAGAAGTTGAAAATTGAAGTGGAATGAAGATTTACTCCATAATTAGCAAGACTATCTACAACCATATTTGATTCCATGAAGCAGTGAATTAATGAACTATTGGAATTGTTGAGATTCACTTTGATTTCTTCCACACATTCTATAAGATTCCATGGCAGTTTCCACTTACGATTTATCAGATTCACCACATAAGAAGAGTCTGATTCAATCACTACATCTTCAATGTTTTATTCCAAGAAAAGTTTAGACCCCATCCAAAGACTTTTGATTTCCACAAATGAATTAGAATCATATCCCTCAGGTTGAGCATAGACAAATATGATGTATCCTTTGTGATTTCTTAAAATACCACAAATTCCACTTTTTTCAGGATTTCCTTTAGAATCCCCATCAATATTTAATTTGCATCTTTAAGGAGAGGGGAAGTTCCATTTGATAGGGATAGACAATTTAATAGACTGTTTGATGTTGAGATAGAAGGTAGATTGAATCCCAACATCAAAGAAAGAGATACTATGTCTAAATTGAATTCCTTTGCAAATACTAGATATCAAATTAATGGACTGAGAGATAATAACTTTTTCATCAACTGAAGAATTATAAAAAAAAAATTATTTTTTCAATTCCATATTTCCCAACACACAATAATGGGTATGCATTTACCAAGAAATTTGGAATAATCCTTTGGACCACTTCTGATCCACCAATTTAAGAGCATAGACGATATATTGGCTGAACTCATATCAATTCCCATGAGAATAGAGAGAAACTTCCAAACTGGGGTGATGCTTTGGAATTGAAGAAATAAATGTTTCACTGTTTTAATATTGTTATTGCAAAGGAAACATCTGGAACATAGTTTTATACCAATGTCTCGAATGATATCATCTAAAGGTATGCTTTTGTTGATAATTTTCCACATATTAATAGAGCATTTTTTAGGAATATTACTATCCCAAATATTGCTATAAATAGTGGAAGAAGGTTGATTATCAAGACAAGAAGCATAAGCAGAGGAGAATTAGAATTCACCTAATGTTTCAGAAGTCCAGCGCCATTTCCCATCAATACATTGCATTTGAAGAAGGCGGGTATCTTTCACTCTCATTAACCATCTCCAGGTATGAGAACCAGTTGAGTAATGGTCATCGTGGCTCAGATATTCATTAGACAAGTACATGGCCCAGAGAGACTTTTCAGTGTAAAGCTTCCAAAACAATTTCATGAAAGAAGCTTTAGATATATGATTGAAATTAGGAAGGTCAAGGCCTCCCGCAGTATAGCGTTTGCAAAGGATCTCCCATTTCTTCCATTAGTGTTTCCAACCAAGATCTGCAGAACCTCCCTAGAAGAATTTATTAAGAATAATATGAACTTTAAGAGTAACATCTTTAGGAGGTGATAATGTAGAGAAAAGATAAGAGGGGATAGAAGATAAAACATGTTTGAGTAGAATAATTCTTCCACCACTTGAAAGAAGTTTAGATTTCCATCCAACTATTTTCGATTTCAATGAATTGATAAGACTGTCATAAAATTTGATTTTGTTTCTACCTATAAAGAAAGTACACTCCAAGTATTTAAAGGGAAGATCCTTTTTGGTTAAGGCCAGAGATAGAAGAAATTTTTTATTTCATTTGAGGTTTACTTTTTAGAATCCATAGTAAAGGAACTCTTGGAAGTATTAACTTTCTGACCAGATAAATTGCTATAATAATGAATGCAGTCTCCAATTCTTCTGAGAGACCTCTTGTCTCCTCTGCAAAAAACCAATAAGATCATCTATAAAAGCAAAATGATATATCAACGGACTACCACTCAGGAGATAATAAGGTTTGATTGCTCCGGAGGACATTAAATTGTCCAATCATCTACTCAGATGCTCAGTTGCAATAATGAATAGGCTTGGGGATAATGGATCCCCTTGTCTAAGGTCTTTAGAGGATTTAAAGTAGCCACAATGTCCACCATTGATGACTAATGAAAACAAGTTGTTGGAAATCCTCCTCCAAATATAATCAATCCATCTTTCACCGAAACCAAAATCTCGAAGAACTTGAATTAAAAAAAAACCATTGAACCCTATCATAAGCCTTCTCCATATCCAACTTTAATACGACATTTCCACCATGAATTCTTTTCCCAAGATAATGCACCATCTCTTTAGCAAGTAACACATTGTCTTGAATAGCCTATCCCTTTAGGAATCCACTCTGATTTTGAGATATGAGCACTGGGAGAACTTTAGATAGCCTTGTGTTCAATATTTTTGTGATAATTTTGAATGAGTATATATACTATCACACACCGTATATATATATAATTTAAATCTCCGCTTTACCATTTACCAAAATCCATAACACTAGCCTATATTTTCCCGAGTCTATGGTCCGACTCTAATTTAATTAATTTTCCCATTAATTAATTTATTACCTTCCCGAGTCTATGGTCCGACTCTATTTTAATTAATTTATCAATTAATTAACTTATTACCTTGGTGTCAGTCAACCAATATACCCAGACCCGCTCACTTGGCCCGTATCTTAATATTACCCTAATCTATATTTCGACTCCAAATTAATTATTTCTCTCAATAATTAATTTAATACCTTGTCATCACTCAAATAGTATATCCAGACTCACTCACTTGGACCGTATTAAATATTCAGATTTTAATGCCCAAATTCCCTAAAAAAGTTCGACACACACTTATTAACTAAATTAAATTTAAATGTATCTCTCTCACATTTACTTCAAAGGCCACCCATACGGTTTGTCCCCATAGAGTCCTCAAGAAAACCCAACACTTAATCATACGGACTTACTGTACGAAATTTATCCCCAAATTAAATTTCAACCCAAAAAGTAAAAGCCACCGGAATTTGCCAAAATTAGCCCATCGTTCGAACGACATGTCATGTCGTTTGAACGACTATAAATGTCGCTCGAACCATAACCAAGGTCGCTCGAACGACCCTTTTAATTTCCCTCTCCTTTGTTTCTGCATCAGTTCGACACTTTGGATAATTCTTAATCCCTTCTTTTACCTAGAATTTCACACTCTAAACCCTTTTCAATAAATCCCAACTCAACCATTTCTAGTCTCATAATTCACACACTCTGCAACCAAATTTCAAGATTTAAACTGGTTTCTCCTAAATCCATTACAGTACATCAATTGTTATAATATCAAATAATTCCCAAATCAAGACATACGGAATAATGATCACCATTAAAACAAAATTTACTCATAAAATCCCACAAATTGAAAACCCAATTTATGTGTCAATCCCAACCCAAAATCATTAGTTTAACACCTAACATGATATGAATTGAAAACTGCGATTAATTTAAAATCTAGTTTAACCACTTGCCTTAGGATTCATAGGTCCTGATAAATCCTTTGGTGTAGATATTTGGTTTGTTAAATAACACCTCCCTTGTTCTTCCTTTTGGCTCCCAAGAGTTCTGTCTTTTCGTTCCTCTACATTCTCAGATTTCTCCCAATTGTGTTATGGCTGCCCATAACTCCTAAACTTAGTTTTTTATCTCCAAATCCCGTTTTTAGTCACATGGGATTAATTAGAATGGCCCAAATAGCACCGTGTGGGCCCGGTTATTCCCAAAAATATCCCGTGACCCAATTACCGCCCCTGGGTACACTTTTTTTACTTTCTCAACCCATCCGGACTCAACCGTTCACTCACAATTGACATCCAAATTAATTTATAAAAATCCTTATCTCACACCCAAATGCCACATCACTAATAAACGTTATGATGTAAATAAATTATTACTATTCACCTAGTAATTTAAATTCCAGAAACATTAACCATTTACTCACCCGATTAATTTTTAAATAAAAACTAATAATGAAGTAATTCAATTAAATTACGACACACAAGTAATTTAAATTTTCTGAATTAATTAAATATTAAATGCACAAAAATACGGGTTGTTACATAAGTTTGCACACTTATTAATATAAGGTTCTTAATTCACTCACATTAATCCTAAATTCCTTATTTTTGATTTACACACTATTCATCCATGAATAATCCTCACATTTAAGCCCACTATTGTATCCCAACAATCAGAATTGTCCAAACAGTAAATCCCCCAAGAATTGAACGCCCAAGGCAGAAACCGGGGAGGGATAAAAGTTGTCAAAAGAAATATCGTTTGAACGATTGTGCTTATCGTTTGAACGACTATGGCTGTCGTTCGAACCAGAAACCGGGTCGTTCGAGAGACCCTGGTCTCTCCCTCCTCCATCGTCACGCCAGAAACTTGTCCGTCATTGATGGCTTAAAAACTCCATTTGTTTTCAGACTTACACTAATCCGCCACTTCATGATTCTCATTAAAAAATACAACATCCATACAGATTGGGATTGATAAATCACATTTCTAAATCCTCTACAGATTTTTAATCAAAAACCATAGAAATCACCAAATTGCATTATTGAACTAACCCTAACCTTACATTCTTTTCACACCTACTATGATATGAATAGAAGTATGAAATTAATTTAAAAGAAAGTTTAACCACTTGCCTTTGGTTCGTAAGGTCTAAATCTGTTGATGTAGATGATGATTATTTGATGAAGAACACTCACTTTGGTTCTTGATTTTTGGCTCCCATGGCTTCTTCCACTTGCACACACACACACTCTCTCTATATATAAGGTTTTTCTAAAATGTGTTAAGGATGCCACACCCTCTCACTCTTAGGGTTTAACAACTCAATCCCGTTTATAGACTTGCAGGCTTTATAAAAGGTCCCAAACACTCTTTTGTGGGCTCAAATATGCCTAAAATGACTTGAGACCCATTTACTACCCTTGGGGTGCTCTTTTACAACTATTTCGACTCATCCGGACTCAATAGCGCCCTCAGAATGGCCACCCGAATTATTTTATAACATTCTCTAATTTTTTACCCAAAAATGTGACACAAAAATAATCCGAATAATTAAATCTCAATTCACCAAATTAAGTTGATCCTATAATTTAAATATATCCCCTAAATCATAAAATTTAAATTCTTCCAATAAAATAAATTCTATTTTCCCCGAAAATAATTAAATTAGAGGCCCTTGAATTTACGGGGTGTTACAAGTTAATACTTATGGAATTAAGAGTCGAGGTTGTGACTCGGATATTTTTAGGCAGAGTACTTTGTGAGTGAGGTGCAGGGTAGCCAATTTAATTTATTATAGGGATATATAATAAATTATCGAATATTGAAATTAATGGGGAGTGTTAAACTTGATAGGGGGGCTTTGTGTAACATATTCTAGGAGATGAAGTTACGGACCTAATGAGTGAATCTAGGTATTGTAGTTGGGTGGCACAACTTTAATAACAAAATAATGAATGAGAGATTAATTAAATTATATGGAGGGATATAGACATGAGTATTCTTGGGCTAGTGATACGGGTGTTAGAGCGCGAATGACCCCATATGTTGTTTGAGCGATGTTAAGAGGTGTTTGACAATTTGTTATTTTTGTGATTTGGCCTCGGATTTTAGCTAAGGATTTTCATTAGGAGGCCATGAGAATTAATGGAACTGAGTATGAGTTAATGGGAATTTATTAAAAATACGAATATGCCACATTTAATTAAATGGCTAGAAATTATCCTATGGAAAAGAATAAATAATTCACTAGATGGTAAATTATTAATAGATAAAAGCATGGTGGACTTTATGTTGGATTTTTATGCTAAGTATGGAGTAATTGCCTATAAATATTATATGAGATAATAATATGTACCAGTGTACTATCCTATCGGCTCGGGGGTTTGCACTTTTGGACAAGGTACCACACCTCGGCACACGTGGGTTTGACGATGTGTATGTCATATAGGTACTACGTGGAGGCGCCATCTACGGGTGGTAGGTGTTGTTGCTAATCCTTATTGTGTCACCTCTAGGTATGGGCCATGCACATGTGTCATGCGTAGGGACCTCCCCAATATGTGTGTTTGTGATGTCCGCTCAGGATAAAGGATTCGTTCGGACTTGCCGATACATCACGAATTAGACACCAACGGTAGGTGACTTTTAGTGTCAGATGTATCAAGAACATATATATAATTATCCGGACTTTATATAAGATAAATGAAAATGTCTAAGAATGTGGACATAAATTACAACTTTGATTCTTTAAAATACGAATAGATGTTTATGCCATTCATGTGAAAATGATGAGATTGGGACATTAAGGGGATGGGTAATTAAATGTAGGCGGTACACTCAATCATTTAATTATTGACAAATCCATGATTATTAATTTGACACGTTGTTATTGTTAGAATTTGGAGACTTATTGGGATGCGAATAATATCACACTTAGATGAGGGGTGAGGTGTTAAACAAATGTGAGTGACGAAGGTGAATATTTATTTTGTATCGATTGTATTTTTGCATCATAAATTAAATAAGTTCATTCTTGCACACATCAAGCTCTGACCCAAATTTAAAGCCCCCCCCCCCCCCCCCCCCCCCCAAAGTTATTTTGAGACAAGGATTGCGAGACTGTTGCTATGCCAGCGTTGAGATATCTCGTGCTCAGCAGCTTTTCAGATTTTTGACTCTGGTCTAGGTGCTTTTCTGCCAAAGTTCAGTAATTTTATTTGGAAACATTTGTAAGGGCATAAGCCCGAGATTTATTTATTTACATTATGTTGGAGTTGTGATTTTCACTTGCTGCTGAATTTATTATTTAGTTGGTGTTGGTTTGAGTTTAATTTTTGTCATGGAAATATTTATAAGGTTTAAAGTATTGGCCTTTAAAAAAAATATTTATATTACGTCGTGCTGAGAATGGTTTTATTCATTGACAAGCTCCATCTTCAGCGTATCGCGGCTAGCCAATCTTTACGTGAGAAAATGGGGTTGTTGCTTATTTATGTGAGGAATATTTGCGAACAAATTTGCAAATTTCTTAAAATTTGTATAAAAACTATTTTAATGTTTTAATATGTTATAAAAAACTATTTTGAATATATTATAAAAACTGTTTTAGTATTTTTAAAAGCAATTTTACAAACTATTTTAAATATTTTAAAAACAGTTTTGTATTGTTTTAAATACTGTTTTGAATATTACAAAAAATTGTTAAGGAAATTCTGTACAAATTTTACTAAAAACTGTTTTATAAAAATAAAAAATAAAAAATTGTTCTAAAAATTTACAAGACTGTTTTGAATATGTTATAACAACAATTTTAATGTTTTTAAAACGAAATTAAAAACAGTTTTAAATATTTAGAAAAACTATTTTTAATATTTAGAAAACAGTTTTTAACGTTTTAAAAACTATTTTTAATATTATGAAAAACTGTTAAGAAAATGTTTTACAAATTTTTTTAAAATTATTTTACAAAATATTATAAAAACTATTCTAAAAATTTTGCAAGTTAGTTTTCAATATGTTTGAAAATTTGTTTTATTTTTTTTAAAAACAATTTTAAAAATCATTTTAATTATTCAAAAAACATTTTTGTAATGTTTGAAAAACTTTTTGTAATATTATAAAAATTTGTTAAGAAAATGTTTTACAATTTTTTTTTAAAAAACATTTTTAATTTAAAAAAAAAAAACTGTTTTAAGCATTTTATAAGGCAATTTAGAATATGTTATAAAAATTGTTTTAATGTTTTTAAAAACAATTTTAAATACCATTTTAAATATTTAGAAACACTGTTTTCAATATCTAGAAAACTGTTTGATAAGTGCTTCTAATATTATAAAAAGCTGTTGAGAAAATGTTTTACATATTTTTCTAAAACCAATAATAGAGAAATATTGTAAAAACTATTTTATACATTTTTAAAAACTGCTTTGTATATATTACAAAAACTGTTTTAAATTGTTTTGAATATATTATAAAAATGTTTTGTCAAAACAATTTGTTTTACCTCATTTAGTTGTTTTGATAGCCTAATGTGATAAAAACAACATTTGTCGTGACAAATTTTGTCAGGACAAATGTTGCCATGACAAAGTTCGCATGGCAATATTTGCCATATTTTGTACCAAACGGACCGCAACTTTTTTTAACTGTTTTGAGATTTAAAAGCCACGTAGATATTGGCGAGTTGAACGTTGTTGGTGGAGATGTATTCTAATTTTAAATGCTACGAGATGGCTGTTGAGCAATTACACATTGAATAACAAATCTATTTTAACGAAATATTTTTTTAAACAAATCAGACTACCAATTTGGAGTCACATCATCTTTAAAAAAAATAGTGTCATTTAAAAAAAAAGTATAATATCGTGTTAACATAGAACTGTAATATACTAAAAATTTTGAGTTCTTTTTCCACTTTGACAAGTTATACAATTATTTATGAGTACCAAATTGATCAAAGCAAAAACCTAAATAACAGATGGATAAAAATACAAAAAAACTTTAACAATGAATATGTTTGTAATAATAATTGCAGAATAAACGAAATAACCCAAAATTGAAATAGATAAAATTAGAAGGACTTATCTATCGAGGTTTGTGTTCGACACAAAGTCCTAAAGGTGAAATTGCTCGCTGATATTTTTAGCTGTCAGCTTCGTGAACATACACCTCCCAGGATTCAACGATCAGATTTACACACCAGCTGTGTATTAAATCTTTGAACTCTCAGGATACTCCAGCACTCCCAGAAAATTAACGAAAATTAGAAAGTAGCAAAATTATTTTTGCAGAGAAAGTGATTTGCAGAAAATAGCAAAAGTATTTTTGCAGATAACGTGAGAGAGATTTTTTTATACTTTTTTGACTCTGTAGCCTTTTCTTAAATAAGGGAAATGGTAAAAAACGTGGGTAGAGGTTTTAGCCAACTAACCCACTAATATCTCCACTAACAGCTATAGTGGAAGAAATAGTCAAAGACTTAAAACGGTTTAAAAATTAAAACGATTTAATGCATATTAGAAATCCCCAAGAGCCCAAGGCCCCAAGGCCCAAGGCCCAATCTTTGACCCAAAATAATTAGTGTGCTCCCTAGGACTTGAACCCAAGACCTCATGCACACACCCCCACTAACTTACCACTTGGCCACTCCCACTAACTTATTTACTTTATTCAAAATAAATATATATACTAACATACATACCCAACAATCCCCCACATGAATGAAGTAAATAAATTAAATAAAACGACGCTCTGGAGTATCATAAGGAGTGACGTATAAGGCAAAGGTGTCATTTGACTTGAACCTTTGCTTTGTGATGATCTATTGAGTTTACCGATTTATAGTGAACTAATTTCTTGAACTATTTCACCGCTGTTGTAAACTTAAGTCAATAGAACACACACGTGACTCCAAAAAATCATCATCGAGTTCCCACAGTTGTGCTCGTTTCGGCCTTGAGCATGCCCAGGTTTCTTGAGTGCTCTAGAGAATCAGCCTTAATTCTCATAGGAAGCGGCCCCACTACCACACTCATATAGGTGCTTCTATCAAGAGTGTACTGTATCTCACACCCTACTGAATAACAACTATAGAAAGCATTAAGAGATTGAATCTCATCCTCCATCGATACAGAGGTACTACATCATAGGAATGGGTTTTAAGTAAAACTTAAATTTGTACCCCCACAAATCACTCGTATAACTTTGTTATCCCATTGAACCCAGATCTTGGGATCTCCAGTCATATGGGTTGGGTTTCCATTATAGGTGATTTAGATATTAATAGGCTTCAGGCCCATCCCCCTCGATGTTTGATAAACTAGCTCTCTAGCTAGCCCTTTAGTCAATGGATCCTCCAGGTTTTCCTTTGACTTGACATAGTCGATTGCTATAACTCCATCTTTCAATAATTGTCTCACTGTGTTGTGTCTCCTCCTGATATGTCTAGACTTTCCATTGTAGGAGTTATTATGTGCCCTTGCGATTGCTACTTGACTATCACAGTGAATTGACAAGGCTGGAACTGGTTTAGGCCACAAATGAATATCTAATATGAAGTTCCTTAACCATTCAGCCTCTTCGCTTGCTTTATCCAACGCTATGAACTCTGACTCCATAGTGGATCTAGCTATGCATGTTTGCTTGGTAGATTTCCAAGATATAACGCCTCCTGCCAAGGCAAAAACATAGCCACTCGTAGACTTACATTCATCATTATCAGAAATCCAATTAGCATCACAAAATCTTTCAATTACAGCAGGATATATAATATAATGAATACCATAATTTATTGTGTATTTAAGATATCTCAAAACTCTAATCAAAGCATCCCAATGTTCATTATTAGGATTACAAGTGTATCTGTTAAGTCTACCCACAGCATATGCAATATCAGGTCTAGTGAAGTTCATAAGATACATTAGACTACCAATAACTGTAGAATATTCTAATGATGATACACCAGGACCCGAATGTTTCCTTAAGTGACAACTAGGGTCATAAGGTGTTTTAGCAGGAATACAATTAAATTGTTCAAATTTTTTAAGAACTTTCTCTACATAATGAGATTGGGTTAAAACAATTCCTTCGAAATTTTTAATGATATTAATTCCAAGTATAACATCAGCAACACCCAAATCTTTCATATCAAATTGCTTATTAAGGAAACGTTTAGTTTTATTAACTACATCCATATCAGTTCGAAAAATAAGCATATCATCCACATATAAGCAAATAATCACACCAGAATTATCCTTGAATTTGCTATAAATACATTTATCCGCTTCATTAATGTTAAAACCATTAGAGATCATTACTTGATCAAATTTTTCATGCCATTGTTTAGGAGCCTGTTTTAGTCCATATAAAGATTTTTTTAAGTCTACACACTTTTTTATATAGGCCTTGGACTACAAACCCCTCGGGTTGATCCATATAAATTTCTTCTTCAAGATATCCATTCAAAAAAGCCGTTTTAACATCCATTTGATGAATTATCAGATTATGTAATGAAGCAATAGCAATTAATAGCCTAATAGATGTAATTCTAGTAACAGGAGAGTAAGTGTCAAAGAAATCAATTCCTTCCTTTTGCCTATAGCCTTTAGCTACCAATCTTGCCTTAAATTTATCAGTAGAACCATCAGCTTTTAATTTCTTTTTAAAAATCCATTTGCATCCAATAGTTTTACATCCTTTAGGCAAGTCAACTAACTCCCACGTGTTGTTAGAAATAATAGAATCATATTCAATATTAATAGCTTCTTTCCAAAAAATAGAATCGGGTGAGGACATTGCCTCACTAAAAGTGACGGGGTCATTTTCCATTAAGTACGTTAAAAATTTAGGACCAAAAGAAGTAGCTATCCTAGGTCTTTTACTTCTCCTAATTTCAATATCTTCTGAATTTGGAGATTCATTTCTAACACTAGGACCCATTGGAACAGAACTACTAGTTCCCTCACTTCTCACTTTAAAAGGAAATTTGTTCTCATAAAATTCAGCATCTCTTGACTCAAAAATAGTGTTTTTATCCATATATTGATTTTTAGAATCAATTACAAGAAACCTATAAGCATTACTGTTTTTAGCATACCCTATAAAAACACAATCAACAGTCTTTGGGCCAAGTTTAGTTCTCTTAGGTAATGGTATTGAAACCTTAGCAAGACACCCCCACACTTTAAGGTGTTTATAAGAAGGTTTTCTATTTTTCCACATTTCATAAGGAGTTTTATCATGAGATTCGTTGTTATTCTAGAAATTGCTATGGAAAATCCTAATGCAAAATACTCTGAAAAACCTGAATTGTTTGATGGAAAGAATTTTAAGAGATGGCAAATGAAACTACAATTTTACCTAACAACTCTTAAAGTCGTTGACGTTATTGCATCTGATAGACCTTCTGTACCTGAAGAACTAGTTGTTTGGAAACAAAGAGATTATATGTGTAGGAATTATATTCTGAATTGTCTCTGCCTTGAACTGTATGATGTTTACTGGTCATGTCCTACTGCTAAAGAATTATGGAACTTACTGGACAAAAAATATGCAACTGAAGATGCTGGGTCTAAAAAATTTGTGGTTGGAAAATTTTTGGATTTTAAAATGGAAGATAATAAATCTGTTGTGTCGCAATTGGAAGAACTACAAATTATTATTCATGAAATTCTGGCCGAGGGTTATAGTATATGTGAGGGATTTCAGGTTTCAGCTATAATTGAAAAACTGCCACCGTCTTGGAAAGATTACAAAAACGGTCTGAAACATAAGAAAAAGGAAATGTCACTAGAAGATTTGATAGTTCGTTTGAGAATTGAGGAAGATAATAGGAATGCATAACTTAGGGAGAAAAATTATGAATTCAGTTCTAAGGCTAATTTGGTAGAGGGAAAATCAAATGGAAGCCAAAAACAGAACCAGTCCAAGCCTAACCATTCAAACCAGAAACATGGGCACCATAAACCAAACCAGAATTCGAGGTCCAACCATAAATTCAAACCTAACGATAAGAATAAAAATTCTAAACCTCAGTTTAAATCTAAACCTGCAGGTCAATGCTATGTATGCGGAAAACCAGGTCATTACGCTAAAGATTGCAAGTTTAGGAAGAGTCAAGATGTGAAGCCTCAAGCAAATGTAACCGAGGAGGGTAACTTTTCTGCTGTTGTGACAGAGGCAAACATTGTGAGTAACATGACAGACTGGTGGCTTGATTCTGGCGCCACCAAACATATTTGCGGCACGAGAGGTGCCTTCTCTACCTTCACTGCTGTTAGTGGGGATGAACGTCTGTACATGGGAAACTCCTCTTCGTCTAAGGTTGAGGGCAAGGGAACCGTAGTTTTAAAGTTTACTTCGGGAAATGCTCTCACATTGAAAGATGTTTTGTATTTCACTGAGGTTAGGAAGAATCTGGTGTCCGGTTTTGTCTTAGTTAAGAAAGGTTTTAAAATTGTTCTAGAGAGTGATAAGGTAGTTGTGACTAATCGAGGTGCTTTTGTGGGGAAAGGTTATGTTCATGAGGGTCTTTTCAAACTAAATGTAACCGTGGATGATAATAATAAAATATCTACTTCTTCTGCTTATTTGATTGACTCTTGTGATATGTGGAATTTCACCTTTAGATTGTTTGTAATAATAATTGCAGAATAAACGAAATAACCCAAATTTGAAATAGATAAAATTAGAAGGACTTATCGGTCGAGGTTTGTGTTCGACACAAAGTCCTAAAGGTGAAATTGCTCGCTGATATTTGTAGCTGTCAGCCTCGTGAACATACACCTCCCAGGATTCAACGATCAGATTTACACACCAGCTTTGTGTTAAATCTTTGAACTCTCAGGATACTCCAGCACTCCCAGAAAATTAACGATAATTAGAAAGTAGCAAAATTATTTTTGCAGAGAAAGTGATTTGCAGAAAATAGCAAAAGTATTTTTGTAGATAACGTGAGAGAGATTTTTTGATACTTTTTTGACTCTGTAGCCTTTTCTTAAATAAGGGAAATGGTAAAAAACTTGGGTAGAGGTTTTAGCCAACTAACCCACTAATATCTCCACGAACATCTATAGTGGAAGAAATAGTCAAAGACTTAAAATGGTTTAAAAAATTAAAACGATTTAATGCATATTAGAAATCCCCAAGAGCCCAAGTCCCAAAGCCCAATCTTTGACCCTAAATAATTAGTGTGCTCCCTAGGACTTGAATCCAAGACCTCATGCACACACCCCCACTAACTTACCACTTGGCCACTCCCACTAACTTATTTACTTTATTCAAAATAAATATATATACTAACATACATACCCAACAGAATAAAGATTAAAAAGAAAAAAATTGGATATTTAAGAAATAACTTTATGAAATATGGATCATATTTTTTTTTATAAAATCATTTTTCCTTACTAGTTCCGGCTAGTAAGTATTTCGAATATGTGCTAAATTTCTTTTCCAATTGTCAAATGAAAAAATATTTTTGATCTAATTATTTCATTTAGAAAATATGTAATAAATATTTAGTACATATATAAATGGGACCAATGAAAAGAAAAGTTGAAAAAACAAAAAGTAATTTTCGAGCTTCCCTTTAAAAAAAACAGATCCGATTGTTTTTCTTAATAAAAAAACTATATTTAAAGTCCTGTATGAGAGAATTGTCTTCTTCTAACGTTACAACAACACAAATTAAAAACATTGTCATTCTATCAATAATTCAGTAGGTGTGGATACTCACTTGACCTTCGTTGAATCTCAATAATTCAGTAAGTGGGGTGGTTGCCTGAATATTGAGTCATATCCTTCATTGAAGATAATATATAGAAATGAGGTAGAAGTCTTCATGGCATGTGAAAGATGTGATATTTCAAATGATTATCAGTAGAATACCCCCAAAAAAAATTAGTATGGGTACACATCCATTTTCTTACCCACTTTATATATTGTCACTAAAAGACATATGATGTAGGCTTTTAAAGATTAAAAATATATCAGCAAACTGTTTATTTAAAAAAAACAGTTTTTTATCGTCAAACATAAAAAAAAACACTAATTTTATAAAAAAAAATATACAGTTTTTTAAGGAAAGAAACTATTTTTGAAAACTGTTTTTTAAAAAACAGATTTGTCTTTATAGAAGAACGTTATAGCCTTTTTTTATATAAAAACTATTTTCGTTGTTAAACTCAATTTCTTTTTAAAACCCCTTTTAAAAAAATTATTTTGGTTACATTTGGGGGTTTTAACTTTTATTTTAAAAAAGTAATTCTTCTAACTTTGAAAAAAAAGTTTTTTTTTTTTATAAATGGAGTTTAAAAATCAGGGGTGCCATTGGCGCGGACCTTTAAAAATAAGAGAATGTTGGGTAAATGGGTGTTACAGTGACTAAATGCGTTTAAAATAATTTTTTTAAAAAAACTCTTATTAGAATAATTTATTTTTAAAAAACACATTGTTGATACCAAAATTAATATGCTGATGTGGACGAATAATACGAAGACACGTGGCACAATAGCAACGAGGAAGCTCATTTCCCCGACCAATTCATGTTCTCTCCGAGCAACGAGAATACCCCGAGGAACTCCAGCATTCCGAGGTACTCTAGCACTCCGAGGAACTCTTGATCAACGAGCAATTAAGGCGGTCCGAGTTGCATCTCGGCCGTAGCATTAATTACCAGATAGTCAACAGTTCAACTATTCATTGAATGTTTATAATCTTGGCACACACGCTGCATTAAATGTATTACCCTTTCATGTGTATATCATTTAATGTATCGACCCTTTCATGTACAGCCTCAAGGCTATAAATACCTGGTATCACCCTCATTCAAAGGTACCGGAATTTCTTGATTGAATCTTGTAATCGAGAATTCCCAAACACTCATCAATAACATAACAGTGGACGTAGGCCATTCTTATAAGGCTGAACCACTTTAAAAATCTTTGTCTCATTTTATTTATCTGTGATTGAATAATTATAGCGATCTAATTTTTTACATCAACAGATTGGCGCCGTCTGTGGGAACGATTGTTATTATCGTTTTTCACAAAATTTCATTCATCATAAATGGCAGATAACCCAGAATCCAGCAATCGAAATGCAGGAAATACTGGAAATCCGCCAAACCCTTCTGCACCTTCAGATCTGGCCGGAATCATGACGAATCTGGCTCAAGGACAAACCGCCATGCAAGAAATGATGCGGCAACTCATACAAACTCTTCATGGTGTACAGAGACGTATCGCAATGAGGAATCTAATGATTTCTCTTATCAACCTGGGCAAACTTCATTGATACGGGCCACAGATACTGAGCAACGTGTCACTCTCTCTCCAGATAGGGCCAGTGCTTTGGAAAGATTGAGTAGGGTATCTCCTTCACTCGATTAGGACCGAGGAGGAATAAGAGTCCACCTAAAGTCACGTCGAGAAGTTTTCGACAACCATCAAATCTAAGAGAAGGATCAGCACAATCACGACCGGCTGCTCGTCTAGAGAGGTCTCAGGAGGCTAATTCACAACAATCAGTTGCTCGGATTAGTAGGCCCGAGGAAGTGAACGATGCTTGGAAAGGTTCCATTCAACGGTTGGAGGATAGATTGGGAGAAATGGCTAAAGCAAAGAACCCCCTACAACGAACTTTTGTTCGAGGGACACCTTTTGTACAAGCCATTGTGGACTTTTCCACACCATCAAAGTTTAAAGCACCTGTAGTGACTCCCAAGTATGATGGAAAGCAAGATCTTGTTCTTCATATAGAGCAATATCAAGCTGCTGCCGACATCTATGTCGTCCCCGACGAGATGAGATGTAGGGCATTCTCAGGGACTCTTACTGGATCTGCCCATATATGGTACAACAACCTTCCTCGGGGTAAGATTTCAACTTTCTTTCAGTTAGCCGAGCTGTTTATTGGTAATTTTTGTTTTGTAGCAAAGCCAGTAAAACGAGTAGCACACTTGTTAAGTGTTAGACAAAAGTCTGGTGAAAGTACTAGAGATTACATAACTCGTTTCAATAACGAGAAGCTGGAAGTCATAGATTATGAAGAAAAGACAGCAATCACTGCTTTGATGAGTGGTTTGCTACCTAACAAGTTGTATTACACTTTGGCCAAAGATCCACCTAAAACTATGTCGGAGTTGATGGCAAAAGCGGCCAAAATCATGAATGCCGAGGAGGCTATGGATGCGAAGAAAAATATGGATAAAGAAACCAAGGTGGAAGTCGACAAATCTAAGAAGAAAGAGCAGAAAGGTAATGGTGGTGATAAACACTCCAAGAATAATAGGACGTCATGGGAAGTCCTGAAGAAATACGATAATTATACTCCATTGAAAATGGGTATTAATCATGTTTTGGAAGAAATCAAGAATAGCGAAGAAATCAAGTGGCCAGATAAACTGAGGACAAATCCTGATCTAAGGAATAAGGCCAAATACTGCGAGTTCCATAAAGATCATGGCCATATGACCAAAAATTGAATAGCCCTTCAGAACGAGATTGAAACGCTCATCCGAAGAGGAAATTTGTCAAAATATGTAGATCGCAGAGGTGAAAGGAAGAATGATGATCGAACTAGAGAGAGGTATATATCTCCTCGCCGTGCAGAGGAGAAAAAGAAGAGGGACCACGAAGATGATCCAGATGATGACCCCGATCTTCCCAAGAAGCCAAGACAGCCAGAAAGAGAGGTATTTTCAATACACTTTGGATCGTTTGATTGTAATGTCATTACAGGAGGAGATGCAGGAGGAGGAGACCTTACTGCAGAAAGAAAGGCTTACCTCGGAGAGGCCCAAGCTTGCTCATACATTCAACGAATCAATTTGTCGGAGGAAGATCGCCCGAGAAAGGTAAACAAAGATAAGCTTGTCATTGGCTTTTCGAAAAATGACCTGGCAGGTGTTCTTTATCCTCGCGACGACCCTTTGGTGATCAAAATGAGGATGAAAGAGGTAGTGATTTCAAGGATTCTGGTAGATAATGGCAATTCGGCAGATATCATGTACTATTCTTGTTTTGATAGTTTAAATCTGAAATTATCTCAATTGGAGCCTTATCATAGACCCCTTCTGGGTTTTGCTGGCGAGAAAGTATTTCGACTTGGGACGATCAAGTTGGACATATTCATTGTAACTTGGCCTGCTTTTCGAACAGAGAGAATACGCTTCTTTGTGATGGATAAGAATGTGCAGTCAGCCTACAACATCATCATGGGAAGAGTTGGATTGAAGAAGTTCGAAGCAGTTCCATCTACAGTACATCAGTGTTTGAAATTCCCAACAAATTTCGGAGTTGAAGTTGTGAAGGGAGATCAAAAAGTAGCTCGGGAATGCTATTATTCATCTGCCGAGCAAGAAGAACTTGAAGAGTCAAGGAAAAAGACTACTACCTACCAAGTGGAGGAAGGTACAGAAATTGAAACTCTTGATCCCAGGGATGAATCCCAACTTGTAAAAGGACAGGTGGTGGAATCTACAGAAAATGTTATTCTGGATGATGAAATCCTGAACGAATAACCCAGATAGGTTCGTCGTTGGATGTGTCAATAAAACAGAGTTGATAACTTTCTTGATAAACAGGAAGAATACTTTCGCATGGAGTCATGAAGACATGCCAGGAATAGATCAAAACTTATTATGTCATGAGCTCAATGTGAATAAGGAGATCAAGCCTGTGAAGCAGAGAAGAAGAGTGTTTAGTCCCGAGAAAAATCAGGCCATACAAGAGGAGGTCGAGAAGCTCCAGAAAGCCCAATTCATTGAAGATGTGAAATATCCAGACTGGTTGGCAAATGTGGTGATGGTAAAGAAGAAGAACAATAAATGGAGAATGTGTGTTGATTTCACTGATCTCAACAAGGCATGCCCAAAAGATCATTTTCCATTGCCCAGAATTAACCAGCTAGTGCATGCTACCTCGGGACATGAGCTGCTCAGCTTCATGGATGCATATTCTGGCTACAACCAGATCAAAATGAAACCTGAAGACAGGGAAAGTACTTCTTTTATCACCCCAAGGGGAACTTATTGTTATAATGTTATGCCTTTTGGTCTGAAAAATGCAGGAGCGACATACCAGCGGCTGATGAACAAGGTTTTTACCGAACAAATCAGTTGTAACATGGAAGTCTATGTCGACGATATGCTGACAAAAAGCAAGAGAGATGTTGATCATCTAGTTGACTTAGGCCAGACCTTTGATCAACTGGATAAATACCAAATGAATCTCAACCCGACAAAGTGCACCTTCAGAGTACGAGAAGGAATGTTCCTCGGATACATCGTCAACCAACGAGGTATTGAGGCAAATCCAGATAAGATCAAAGCTCTTCTAGTGCTGCGATCCCCAACGACGAAGAAAGAAGTGCAGAGTCTTACAGGACGAGTTGCAGCGCTCAACAGATTTGTATCCCGAGCAACTGATAGATGCCTACCATTCTTCAAAACACTTCAAAAAACCTTCGAGTGGAGTGAGGGATGTGAAAAAGCCTTTCAAGACTTGAAGAAATACTTGGGAGCACCCCCACTGTTGTCCAGGCCAGTAATGGGAGAAAAGCTGTACTTATACTTGGCAGTATCAGAGAATGCAGTCAGCTCGGCATTGATCAGATTGGAGAATGGAGTCCAGAAGCCATTTTATTACACAAGTAAGGCTTTCCGAGGTGCAGAGATCAGGTACCCAAAGTTAGAAAAATTGGCATTGGCGTTAATTGAAGCAAGTAGAAGAATGAGGCCATATTTCCAGGCCCATACCATCATCGTGTATACCGACATGCCCCTAAGACAAGCCCTCCATAAGCCAAAAAAATCAGGGATACTGATGTACTGGGCAATAGAGCTCGGTGAATATGATATTGTGTATGAGCCCAGATCATCATTAAAAGGGCAAGCTGTGGCAGACTTTATTGCCGAGTTTACATATCCTGATACCCCCGAGGAACAAAAATTGCTCACTGATCAACCTGTGGATGTTACAGGATCAACAGACATAAGTCCAGAACAACTCCGGTTGGTAAAAGGGCTTGTGGATGTAGAAATATCATCAAATTCAAACCCAGACCAACTCCGGTTGGTAAAAGGGCAAGAAGAGATGGTCGACGAAGAGCAAAAAATGCCAGGGGAGGAGGAAAGAAAACAACAGATATTTCACCGAGGAACTCTGTCAGATAAGAAGTTCAAAAATGAGTTACCTACATGGAAATTGTATGTAAATGGATCATCTTGCACAGCGGGTTGTGGAGCAGGGATTGTTTTGAAAACCCCAGATAAGATTGACATGGAATATGCCTTACGATTCCAATTCAAAGTTTCCAATAATGAGGCTGAGTATGAAGCCATGATAGCAGGTCTCAATTTAGCAAAGATTATGGAAACGCAACAACTGATGGTATTCAGTGATTCTCAATTAATTGTGAATCAGATGATGGGAACATATGCAGTTAAACGAGAGTTAATGATCAAATATCATGCAAAGGTGATGGAGTTGTTGGCAGAATTTGATGCCATTCAGTTGATCAGAATACCAAGGATAGAAAATGCACAAGCAGACGCACTGGCCCGACTACCATCAGCTACTCGTACCGAGTTGCGAAGAATCATACCGATTGAAGTGTTAGAGGGTCGGAGCATAGATGACGACTTGACGATGAATGTTATTACCCTTGATTTAGGACCATCTTGGATGGATCCCATCAGGGCATATATTGAGGAGGGAGAATTGCCGGAGGACAAGCTCGCTGCCAAAAAATTGAAGTATAAAGCTGCTCGGTATGTATTAACTAATGGTGTGTTATATAGACGAGGAATTATGGCAGGTTTGCAGAGATGTGTACATCCCTCCGAGGTGAAAGAATTAACATGGCGGGTCTAATGGCCGTCCTATAAATTTTCCTTTTAACTCCAAAGGTATACGCCTATCACACAGAACGCTGATCTCACTTCTCCACTTAACCCAGCCTGCTCTAATTCTATGCGTAACATCATCACTAATATCTCCATCTTTTTGTATAATCGATCCTAAATAATGAAAATGATATTTTCTTGGTATTTCTTGACCCTCCAATTTCGCCACATCTCCATTTGTCCTCCTATTACTACTAAAATTACACTCCACATATTCTGTTTTAGTTCTGCTTATTTTAAATCCTCTTGTTTCTAAAGTTTTTCTCCACAATTTCAACCTAGCATTTATCCCTATCTTAGTCTCATCGACTAAAACAATATCATCTGCAAATAGCATACACCATGGCACCTCATCTTGTATTTGTCCAGTCAACTCATCCATAACAAGAGCAAAGAGATAAGGACTTAATGCTGAACCTTGGTGTAGCCCTACCGTAATTGAAAATTCACTACTTTCTCGAGCTGATGTTCTTACTGTAGTCATCGCACCATCATACATATCCTTGATCACGTCAATATATCTGCGAGTCACTCCTCTTTTATGTAGAACCCACCATATTATATCTCTGGGTATCCTATCATACGCCTTCTCCAAATCTATAAAAATCATATGAAGATCCTTCTTTTTCTCGCT
Source organism: Sambucus nigra (assembly GCA_949130495.1). Classification (NCBI taxonomy): domain Eukaryota; kingdom Viridiplantae; phylum Streptophyta; class Magnoliopsida; order Dipsacales; family Adoxaceae; genus Sambucus; species Sambucus nigra. The sequence continues at coordinate 48,255,844 of OX422224.1, read as the reverse complement.
ATACCTAAGTCCAGAACAACTCCGGTTGGTAAAAGGGCTTGTGGATGTAGAAATATCATCAAATTCAAACCCAGACCAACTCCGGTTGGTAAAAGGGAAAGAAGAGATGGTCGACGAAGAGCAAAAAATGCCAGGGGAGGAGGAAAGAAAACAACAGATATTTCACCGAGGAACTCTGTCAGATAAGAAGTTCAAAAATGAGTTACCTACATGGAAATTGTATGTAAATGGATCATCTTGCACAGCGGGTTGTGGAGCAGGGATTGTTTTGAAAACCCCAGATGAGATTGACATGGAATATGCCCTGCGATTCCAATTCAAAGTTTCCAATAATGAGGCTGAGTATGAAGCCATGATAGCAGGTCTTAATTTAGCAAAGATTATGGAAACGCAACAACTGATGGTATTCAGTGATTCTCAATTAATTGTGAATCAGATGATGGGAACATATGCAGTTAAACGAGAGTTAATGATCAAATATCATGCAAAGGTGATGGAGTTGTTGGCAGAATTTGATGCCATTCAGTTGATCAGAATACCAAGGATAGAAAATGCACAAGCAGACGCACTGGCCCGACTACCATCAGCTACTCGTACCGAGTTGCGAAGAATCATACCGATTGAAGTGTTAGAGGGTCGGAGCATAGATGACGACTTGACGATGAATGTTATTACCCTTGATTTAGGACCATCTTGGATGGATCCCATCAGGGCATATATTGAGGAGTGAGAATTGCCGGAGGACAAGCTCGCTGCCAAAAAATTGAAGTATAAAGCTGCTCGGTATGTATTAACTAATGGTGTGTTATATAGACGAGGAATTATGGCAGGTTTGCAGAGATGTGTACATCCCTCCGAGGTGAAAGAATTAATTGAAGAGATCCATGAAGGGTCTTGTGGAGCGCATGTAGCAGGTCGGACACTTTTGCAAAGGGTGATGACACATGGGTATTATTGGCCGACGATGAGGGCTGATTGTATAACCTACGCCAAGAAATGTGATAAGTTTCAACGTTTTTCCTCCATTCGACGAACTCCACAAGCATTGTTGACACCCATAACTTCCCCATGGCCATTTGCCATGTGGGGAATTGATTTGGTTGGGCCATTGCCAACGACTAGAGGAAGATTCAAGTACCTCGTCGTTGCAGTGGATTATTTTACTAAGTGGGTAGAAGCTGAGCCGCTTATTGATATGACATAGGAGAAAGTATATCAGTTTGTCTGGAAGAATATCATCTGCCGATATGGTCTCCCTCATGCGCTCATTACAGACCATGGAACACAATTTGATAACGAGGAGTTTGCTGCCTATTGTCATCAGTCAAACGTTTTGAAATTTCATTCAGCACCAGGTCATCCTCAAAGAAATGGACAGACTGAAGTGACGAATAAAACATTATTAAATGGTTTGAAGAAAAGGCTAAGTGAGGCAAAAGAAAATTGGATTAATGAGCTACAGTCAGTATTGTGGGCTTACCGAACCATTCCCCGAGCAGCAACTGGAGAATCACCATATATGTTAGCATTTGGAAGTGAGGCTGTAATACCTGCCGAGTTGGGTCTCCCAACACATAGAGTGCTGAATTTCAATTCCCCAATCAGCGACTTGATGAGAAGACTGGATTTGGCTATGCTCGAGGAGGTTAGAGAAGAGGAAGCCATTAGGAATGCTGCCTACCAACAACGCACAACTCTGTTCTACAACAAAAGGGTGAAGAAATGTGACTTAAAAGAGGGGGATTATGTGCTAAAGAAGGTCATTCAGAAGCACAATAAGCTGGAAGCAAACTGGCATGGACCTTACCGAGTTACAGAAGTTGTTCGACCAGGAACTTACAGAATAGAAACTCTAGAGGGAGAGGAATTTAAGAATGCATGGAATGCTGAACACCTGCGCAAGTATTATCAGTAATGTAAAATGTAAAGCAGTTCCTTCATTATGAATAAAACGAGGATGTTTCACCATTTTCTTTCTATTGAAAGTTTTTCGGGGAATACTAGTGTGATACACTACGCTTATAGTTCGAAAGAACCAGATACTTCGAAAGAACCAAAAAATATACTCCTTTGGTTAGGAGGCGTACACTAGCGTGACCAACTACGGTTGGTAAGATAACTAGTGGACAGATAGTTCGAAAGAACCAGATAGTTCGAAAGAACCAAAAAATATACTCCTTTGGTTAGGAGGCGTACACTAGTGTGACCAACTATGGTTGGTAAGATAACTAGTGGACAGATAGTTCGAAAGAACCAGATAGTTCGAAAGAATCAAAAAAATATACTCCTTTGGTTAGGAGGCGTACATTAGCGTGACCAACCACGGTTGGTAAGATAACTAGTGGACAGATAGTTCGAAAGAACCAGATAGTTCGAAAGAACCAAAAAAATATACTCCTTTGGTTAGGAGGCGTACACTAGCGTGACGAACCATGGTTGGTAAGATAACTAGTGGACAGATAGTTCGAAAAAACCAGATAGTTTGAAAGAACCTGATAGTTCAATGATCAACTATAGTTGAGGGAAGAACAATATTATTAAAAACACCAATTTTGGTTGATTCGATTTGAAAATATGCTCTCACATGCCAATTTATGTTGGTCGGGAGGTAAGATTATTACAAAAGTTCCCCAAAGAACGAGATATTCCAAACTGAACCAAGTATAGTTGGTCGGGGATAAAAACCCACTAACTTTAGTTGGTCGACGAGGAGAAGTTATCAACCTTGGTTGGTCGAACACATTTTAAATACAAAAATTTACCAAGTATTGTTAGTCAGGGATAAACTCTCACTAACCAAAGTTGGTCGACGAACACAATTTAACAACTTTGGTTGGTTGGAAAATTTTGTAAACATTTTTATACTCGTTACTTTATTATTAAGTGATCGAACAACATTACTGATACTTGTAACTTTTTTGATGAACCATACAATATTGTTATGCAAGCACAAATATAATGTGTTTGACAAATACAAGACAATAGCAATACAAATTTGCGAACAAAAATAAAATTCTTTCATTAAGGTCAAAATGTATTACAAATTACATACTAACTATAACATTAAGATCCCTACTCTATTGGTTTCTTTCCCTTAGCTTTTGAAACAGGCTCCTTGCCAGAAGGAGGATCCTCCAGACAAAGAGGAGAATTAATGAAGTTAATATCTCTGAGCATTCTGACGTTCATCACAGAAGGTGTATCCAAGAGATGCTCGGGATGAGATACGTCAACTTGAGAATGAAGATTATAGTCACCCATATATTTTGAAATTAAGCTCCGAGGAATGGCACGAGCTGTAATCCATGCCATATCCAATTTATAGGGTGGTACAGGCAAGTCTAGTAGCCCAGGGCTATGATAATCCCACAGGTAGTGCCCCCGTTCGAGCTTCAGCACTCCAAGGGCGTTCAAACATCCCTGTTTATAACCTTCATTATTGGCACTTTCAATACGAGCATCCAAGTGATAAAGGACCTCATTAAAGCCTACCATCCAGAACTCACGAGGTTGTTTATGGAATTGGAAAGTTAGTCTATCCAATTTTTCATGAAGGTTTTTGGCGAAAAGGTCCTTGAAATGCAAAGCAGACTTTGTCGCGGTAAGTTGATCTTCCAAAGATAGGTTTTTCTTGGACATTTCAGACAAAGCCCGATCTTTTGCATTCAATTGGAACGCTTGAGTTTCCAACGTCGACTGAGTACGAGCTTCTTCAACGTTGCGACTGAGAACTCTTGATCGACTCCGAGCAGGTGGTGAACTTTGCTCCTCGGCGACATTTTGAATAGCTCTTCCTCGCCCATGAGAACCTCTTCCTCGTCCCCGAGCAGCAGGAGAACTACCAGATCTTCTTAAGGTAACCAGTTCTTGCCTTAATTTGGCATTTTCAACCTCTAAGAATGAGAAACCCTCATCGGTAATCGGTACTAAAGTAGTGGAAGATGAAGCTGCAGACTCATATTATGCCAACTTTTTCTGCAAATTGTTGTTTTCTTGTTCCAGCAGCTCGGCAATCTGCCTGCAGGCCTCAACTTCACCCTTTAGGGTTCTCTCCCTAACATCGTATCCAACAATAATCTTTTTATGACCTGTTTCAGAAGAAAGCTGTTGATATTTATTTTCATACTCCTCGTGCAACAAGGCAGTTGATTCTTTGTGTTGATTCTGAAAATCTTCTAAAGAACAATGAAGTTCCTCGATCAATTCGTAATATGCCACATTATTGGCCACAGATCGATCAAGTAAATCCTTCAAGTACCGGTAAGCCTCAACTGCTTGCTCTGAGGCATCGTGGCCAAGGATGTCAGCAATCTCTTATGCACTCAGGTCTGTATGACCAGCCTTATAATATCCATTGCATTGTTTCATTAGCTTTGTATCAGGGGCAGATATCAGTTCCATTCTAGCCATAAACTAATAAAGAAGAGAAGACAAGAGTTAATGAAAAACAGACAGCGCATCAACAATGCAGAGAAGAACAAAGATGTATTTTATTAGATCATCAAAAGATTACATTGTTTGATTACAAGTGATAATGAAAGATAGAAAAGATACCGAACAACTTCACACCTTTTCCTTGTCTCCCAAGACTTTCTCGGGAGGCTGGGACGAGGAGCTTGGTTGCTCGGTGGTAACAACAGCTTGATCGGAAGGAATTCTCTCAGGAGGAGGAAACATGGAGGAAATGTCCTCGTTGGCAGAGAGTTGAGAGGAAGGGACTTGATCACCCATGGCCATAGAAGATTCATCAGAGATAGCTTCATCTTCTTCTTCTTCTACAATTGGTGGAGGAGGACCAGGGAGGTGTAGCTGAAACAGTTCAGAGTCCTCTTTGATCTTAAATTCCTCCAAGGCAGCTACCCATCCATCTCGGAAGTATTTCAACTTTCCGTACTGTACTTGGGATGTCATCGCAGCAATCCCTTTGTCCCATCCTTTATCCCAGCCAGCGCTGAAGGATTTTTTAACTGCGAGTTTTCTTTTCAATTTCTCCGAGGAGAGCTTCGCATCCAATTCTTCTTTTTGGCCCCTGATATCTCGCAGGATGGACAACTCTTCCTCTGCCTTTTTCAGCTTATCTTCAAGCTCTCCAAATTTCTTGAGCTTGTCGTCATATTTTTTATGCTTGACCTCTAAACTTTTCACCTTATTCTCTAAACTCTTGGAGATCTCAGCCATCTTCACCTTCTCAGCTTCAACTATAGACAACTTTTTCTCCCAGTCAGCTTTGTCCTCATTATACTGCTGACGAGAATCCTTCAAGGATTGGGTTAAACCCATCAGAGCATCCTCTACACCAGATGAGGAGCTAGAAGCTTTAATTGCCTCGTCCTTCTTCACGTTGTTATTGAAACAGTTCATCAGCTGAAAGATGAGAAAAATAGTAAAGTCAATACAAAAATACAAGCATTCAGAGAAAGAAAACTCAGAGTGTGAGAAATTTACTGAAGCAAGATGACGAGTAGCTAGGTATGTCATCATATCCCTAGAAATCTTTTCATCAGTTCCTTGGACCTCGGGTATGATCCAAGTTTTTATGAAGCTCATGGCAGAGCTCGGAGGCATGATGGTTGGAACACCAAAACCACTGGCTGGTAGAGAGGAGATGGTTTCAGCCAGATTGGCAATTTCAGCCAAATTGACTGAGGACGATTTCCTCAATCTTCTCAAAGGGACTTCAGCAGTTTCAACCAAGGAAGAGCTCTTGGTCGGAGAGATAGTAACCACTTCCACAGGAGCAACCTTCTTGCTCGGAGCCACTTGGGGCTTCTCGGCAGCTTTGGAAGGTGCAACCTCCACCCTCTGAGTTTCCTTTGGGACATCAGTTTTGCTTTTCTTGGCCTCAGTAGCAGAAGTAGTGTCATCAAATAGAGCAGGAGGATCTCTTTTCCTTCCCATTCTCTGACTTAAAAGGATGTGAGAATCTGAAGAAGAATCCTCTGGAGTTGAAGTTGGCTCAACAGGACGAGCAGTATAAGAAGTTGTATAGCTCTTATACTGTAGCAAATATGATGCAGACCTGATGTGCTCGTCTGCAACGTTCTTATGCAAACCCCAGATAAGTTTCAGATGCTTAATATTAAGCTCTGATTCTTTTGGAGTTTTTCTTTTACTGTCAACTGCAAACAAACACATGATAAAATATCAATCATACATTTTGTCAAACATAATGAATTCGTAAATTCAGAAAAGAAATAAAATAAAAAATAAACCTATCCCATTGCCATATGGGGGGCATCTGGGACCGTTGTATAATCCATCTCCAACTAAGGGGGCATATTGCCAATTTTTAATAACCACCCCATGTTCAAAATAATCTCTATTTGTATCAGGGAGATTAACTACAAGAGCCCTATTCAAAAACCTAGTTTTTAAGTAATAAATATTATCTAGAACGACCCATCTATAGCAATACACAATTTCAGGGATCCCTATACGAGTCCCATGAGTTAGATTTAATTTATAAACCCCATTAATTATTCTCCATGAATTGGGGGCTATTTTTGCAGGGACAAGATCGAAATACTGACAAAACTCAAGACACAATGGGTTTGGTGGAAAGGAAAATCCACTTTCAGCAACAAATAGACTGGGGAACCAATGTCCCTCAGCCAAACGAAAGTAATTTTGAGGTTCAAAAAGCTCCTCCAAAATCACCCAAGATGGGATGGAAAAGTCATAACGGAATTTCTCAACAGACTCCACAAGATAAACCATAGTGAATAAAAGAAATATAGAAGAAAAGAAAAGAATCTTACAGGAAAAAGGAAGAGCTGACAACTAGCGAAGGAAAAGATGAACGCACAAGAGAGAAAGAGAAAGTAGAAAGCTTGAATGCAGAAAATTGGAAAAAATAGAAGACGGTATGGTTACCTAAGAAGTTTAAATACTTTGCCTTGGGAAGCGGCGAAGTAAATGATTACACAAAAGAAACTATTGAGCTCCCGGCGGCTAAAAGGACAAAAATTGCACGGAGATCGAAGCGCTTATGAAAATTCAAAAAAGGCGCATTCTGAGAAATTGGAAGGAAATTCAAATACAATATTCCTAAAACCCAGGAAGGTCATTTAATATTGCCATATACCGAGAAAGAATGTTCCATACTCCTCAAAGTTCGAAATATGAAACATTGGGGGCTTCTGTTGATACCAAAATTAATATGCTGATGTGGACGAATAATACGAAGACACGTGGCACAATAGCAACGAGGAAGCTCATTTCCCCGACCAATTCATGTTCTCTCCGAGCAACGAGAATACCCCTAGGAACTCCAGCACTCCGAGGTACTCTAGCACTCCGAGGAACTCTTGATCAACGAGCAACTAAGGCGGTCCGAGCTGCATCTTGGCCGTAGCACTAATTACCAGATAGTCAACAGTTCAACTATTCATTGAATGTTTATAATCTTGGCACACACGCTGCATTAAATGTATTACCCTTTCATGTGTATATCATTTAATGTATCGACCCTTTCATGTACAGCCTCAAGGCTATAAATACCTGGTATCACCCTCATTCAAAGGGACCGGAATTTCTTGATAGAATCTTGTAATCGAGAATTCCCAAACACTCAGCAATAACATAACAGTGGACGTAGGCCATTCTTATAAGGCTGAACCACTTTAAAAATCTTTGTCTCATTTTATTTATCTGTGATTGAATAATTACAGCGATCTAATTTTTTACATCAACACACATTTTTATTAAAAATACGGATTTTTTGTTTTTATTGACACAGTTATAAACGTTCAACTTTTTTATCAACATTTTTTTTAACAGAAAAATAGTTGAAATGTTGTTTTAAACAGTTCTAAAAGGTTAAAAACACTTTTTAAAAAAAATCGCATTAAAATATTTTTTACACTGTTTTTTATTGAATAATGCGCCGACCCCAAATAATTAGGAAAAGGTTTTGTTGAGTTGAGTTTTGTTTTTATTGAATAATGCAGATTTTTACTTTTTATTAAATACATTTTTATTAAGTTTTTTAATTTCAAGGACCTTTTTTTAATTGTTAGTTTGAAGTTTAAGGATTTGAAAGTGGGGCAAAATGGGTCCTTACTTGTTTGTCTTATTATAAGGTATGAAAGTGGGTGAGAAAAGGATCCTGTAGTAATATTCATTTCAAATATACACTTAGAGTCTCCAATATATTTATAAATATACTTAGAGTCTCCAATATACCTCCTATCAATATATTTATAAATATACCTAATTTTTTAAAACAATGACAAAAAAATTGACCAAAATTTGTATACACATTCTCTATAATTCTCTATAAGGAGGAGATCATCTACACAAATAGATTTTATGTGTTTTAGCGTTTTATATGTATCGTGTTCGCGTTTTATATGTATCGTGTTCGTGTTTGATAAAAAATATATAATTTTCTAGCACGACTTGCAATTTTTATTTAGATTGTGTTTGTGTTCGATAAAAAAAATTATTTTAGGTGTTATGTCGTGTTGAATTATAATTGAGTGTGTTGATTTTTTTTATAAAGAAAAAATGAAATGTCTTATCATTTATACTCCCGTATTTAAATTACTCGCCCGTAACTTAAATTATTATAATAATTAAAACTAAGGGGGTTCCTCCTAGAAATAGAGATTAATTTTATTACTCGAAAATGATAGCCGAAATAATTTTTATCATAAATTTTAGCGTAATAATCATTGTTTTAAAAAAAATTGATTGCCAACACTGATAAATACGTATTTAACTGTTTTGAAATTTAAAAGTTATATGGGTGAGTTGAATGCAGTTGGTGTAGAATTATTTGTAATTTTAAATGATAGAGTGGGTGTTGAACAAGTACACATTGAACTATGGGATCATATCAGATTTTGTGTAATTTGTACCGAAAATATTGGTATGGATCACGTGAAGGGAAGACACTTATTTTTTACTTTTTAATAAATATATGTATATTATAGTAATTAATATAAATCTATTTATATTAATTAATATTAATGCAAAGGTGTCATTATTCTTGTCAAACATTTTAAATGATCACAAAATATATTACGAACTAGACTCATCATCTCCTTCCTCAACTTCAAGCCTTCTTCCTTCTTTGCCTAAACGTTCTACATATATCCTATTTTAATCAAAACTGTGGTTAGTTAAAATAATAATAATTACTACTGCAAATATTCAACCATACTTCCTCCTTGCGCAACTATGTTTTTTTTTTTTGATAGATAAATGTTATTAAAACCAAACCGCAAAGGGAGCGGTACCCATATACCCCTCGCAACTATGTTACTTTATGTATACATATTCAAATTAATATATATTAAAAATTGCATTAATATGCTTTAATAATATAAATATGATCACGACACAAAGGAAATGAAATTAAAATGTAATTTGAAATAAAATTTTATTTTCTATCAAACATGAATACAATTCAAATGAAACGACACTACACAAAATTTATTTAATTTTAAATAATTAGAATATAATCCAAATAAAAAAGCACGCGATGAAATCGTTTTTTTTTACCCTAACAGAAATATGATCGGATTAAAACTACATGACCTAAATAAAAATGACACAATATGAATTTTTATTTATTTTTATCTAATACGAACACAACACAAATGAAAGCAACACGTTACGAAATCATTTAGTTATTATTTTATAATTTATTATGTGTCTATGTGTGTGTGTGTGTGTGTGTCTATATATATATATATATATACATATATATATATATATATATATATATATGTGTGTGTGTGTGTGTGTGCGCGAGTGCGCGAGTGCGTGAGTGTGTGTGTGTGTGTGTGCTCGAGTGCGTGAGTGCGTGAGAGTGTGTGTGTGTGTGTGTGTACAGTAATATACATTAATACAAATAAATACGAACAAAACCTAATTAAAACACAATACTATACAAAACGAAATTTTATTTTATTTTATTATCTAATACGTACACGATCAAAACAAAAGTGGCACTACCCAAAATTTTATTTTATTTCATTAAATATGAACATGACCCAGATAAAAGAAACACGACACGAATTATTTTCTTTATTTTTAATTATGTATTGTGTGTGTGTGTGTGTGTGTCTATATATATATATATAACGAAAACGGAATAATGAAAATGAAGTGAAGTTTTATTTTTTACCTGTAATACGAGTGATTTTCTAGAATAAATAATGAAGTAATATTTTTGGAATAAAATAATTTATTTTTTGAAATTGGACTTAATCAGAATATTACTTTATTATTTATGAGAGAGAGAGAGACGCATATATATATATATATATATATATATATATATATATATATATATATATATATATATATATATATATACGAACAGGGAATAATGAAAATGAAGCGAAGTTTTATTTTTTACCTGTAATACCCAGTGATTTTCTAGAATAAATAATAAAGTAATATTTTTGGAAAAAAATAATTTATTTTTGGAAATTGGACTTAATCAGATTTTTTTTTTTAATTTTGAATATATAATTTTTTGTTATGTCATAATTATGTGTGAGGGATTATGTATGTTGTGGTGACAATTATATTCAACATAAATAAATGAGAGACGCGCAATCACCAAGGAAAATAAAGAAGATAAAATGTCAATCACACAACACAGTATGTACGTGGTTCAGCAAGAATGCCTACGTCCACGGTGGTGCAGTCAGTATTATTTCTTGATACCCCGAGGAGCGTTTACAGAGAATACAGTGTGTTCCCTTTGCCCCAGACTTAGGGTTTATTATATACATGTATATCCACGGGGAGTGGGGGTGTTGGACTCCCCCACGTCCATCATCTTCTCCTGGAATATCTCTATACGAGATTCTAGGAGGAGACTAAGTCGTAGCTCTATTTAGTTAAGGCGAGGGGTCTGGATTTTGGGCCGTTTTTACTAAGCTACTCATTTGGGCCCATAATGGTAAATTCGGTGTAACACCCCACGATTTTTGGGACTGAGAAATTAAATTTTGGAAAAAAATCGGAGAATTTAAAATTTGGAAATTGAAGTTCGAAAATTGAGGACGTTTCAAAGTATTTCGGATGATGATTTTGAGCATACCATCGATCCCGGATGGGTCAAGATAGTCCGAATGACTGTCATTGGGCTTTATTTCAGGTTCGGAATATTTTTAAGTCAGTTTGACTCGAATTGGAGTAAACGAGTCATTTAAAGTGTGTATTAACATTTAAAACTGGGTTTATTGTTTTAAGGGATTTAAAGGCTTACGGATCAAGCCTTCTTATTTGTGAGAAAGAGAGAAAGAAAAGAGAAGGAAAGAAGAAGAAAGGAAGAGAGAGAGAGGAAGAAAGCTTGGAGATTCCGGCCCAAACGTGATTCCGGGGACGATCCAACCTCTACAATTCTCAGGCAAGTGTTTAATCTTGCTAAATATTTCATTTGTGTATTTCATTTCATAATTTGTGGATAAAAGATTTGGATTTTGGGTTAAATGGCAAAACCTAATTTTTGGGTAAAAATCTTGTATTTGAGGTTATAGAAATTTTGGGGTAGTTATATGATGATTCTTGAAGTTAGAAATATGATTGGTATGAAGATTGATGGTTGGGTAATGATATTTAGGAGTTTTGGAAATTTTGGGTTTAGAGAAATTCACCATTTCGTGGCTTGCTGCACAATCCGAATCGATTCGCCCCTAGCGAATCGATTCGCTATGTTGCAGAAGCATCAGGTCTTTAGGGCCGAATCGATTCGCCCCTAGCGAATCGATTCGGTATGTAGCAGACTTACAGATATAGTTGGGCCGAATCGATTCGCAACTAGGACCGAATCGATTCGGAAACAGGGCAATTTTGGAAAAAATTTCCTAGGGAGAATTTTACTCTTATTCTCTTGGGCTTATCGATTTGGAACATTATAAATTGATGAAAATGTTATGAGGTAAAGATTTCTAAAGAGTTTTGTAACACCCCATATTTTTGTATAGTTAATATTTAATTAATTCGAGAATTTTAAATTACTGGTGTGTTGTAATTTTAATTGAATTAATTATGGGAATATATATATTTAAATATTAATCGGGGAGTGAATGGTTAATGTTTAGGGAAATTTAACTACTAAGTGAATAGTAATAATTTAATTACGTCATTTCGAGTATTAATGACGAGGTATACACTTATCCCATCCGGGAGTCGGTATAGACTAAATGGGGTGTGAGATAAGGATTTTTATAAATTAATTCGGATGTCAATTCTGACTGCGCGGTTGAGTCCGGATGGGTCGAGATAGTTAGAAAAGAGTAGCCAGGGGTAGTAATTGGGTCTCGGGATATTTTTGGGCATAGCCGGGCCCACACGGGGTGAGTTGGGCCACTTTAATTAAGCCCATTAGGTGAAAAACGAGATTAAGGGTTTTTAACCTAATGGGGAGATTAGAAAATCAACAGCCAACACAACTCTAAACCTAGGGTTTGAGAGGGGATTTGGGGGGAAAGCAAATCAAGAACAAATTGGAGGTTTTTGGAGCGAAATTGAGGGACGGCAACAACGGATCAGACACTACAAACACTTTGAGGCAAGTGGTTAACTGTTTTGATTCTTAAAGCATGATAATCAATTCATATCATAGTGATGTGTGTATGAAAATTCATTTTTGGGTCTAAATGGGTACAAAATGGGGTTTTTGTTTTTGAAATACTTGAATGAGATTCAAAGGAAGATTTAGATGGGTGATTGATATCTGAATATATATATATATGATTTGAACGAGAAATCCAGAACATAAATGAGTGGAAATCGAAACTGGAAATTGGGATTTAAAACAGATAATTGAATTTTATGGAGTAAGACCCATTTCGAAAATTATGAGATAATTAGAGAAGTTGATTATCTTAATGGTCTCTAGGATGGATAGGATGTGAATTAACCATGTGTAGATGATGGGATGATGTAATTAGAGGTTTAAATTATGGTTTAAAAACCTTGAAGTTCGTTAATGGTGGAAAAACAGTGAGGAAGAAGAGCTGTAACGAAGGGGTCGATCGATCGATCGGGGGCATCGATCGATCGATGATGGGAAATTCGGGGCAGTTCGGCCAGTTTGTTATATAAAAGGAAAAATTATTAAATGTTAAGCTTCATACATTATTAAGTGATAAATAATTATGAAACAAATATTCCTAGTAATTGTGGGAAAGAGTAATTGGGACTAGGATGAATTTATGTGGGACATTTAATGGATAAATTTGAGAGACTTTATTCCAAAATAGTGAGGTACGGATCAAGTGAGTGAATCCGGGTATGTTGGTAAAGCGACCCAAGGTAGTGAACTAAGTTTGGAGATAAACTACGTAATTTAGAGTCGGGATATAGACTCGGAAAATATTAAGATACGGACCAAGTAAGTGAGTCCGGGGATAATGGTTGGGTGACACCACGTTATTAAATTAATAAATGCGTTAATTAATTTAGTTAGAGTCGGATTGTAGACTCGGGTAATATTAAATTAATAAGAGTGATAATTAATTTAATGAGACTCGGATTGTAGACTCGGGTAGTATTAAATTAATAAGTGTATTAATTAATTTAATTAAAGTCGGTTTGTAGACTCGGGTATGATTAAATTAATGGGTGGGATAATTAGTTTAATCAGAATCGGATTGTAGACTCGTGACGGGTACTTATTAATTAATGTGATAATTAATTATATTAGAGTCGGACCACAGACTCGGATTTTTGTTGAATTAATTAATGGGTAAATTAATTAAATTATAGTTGGACGATAGACTCGGGGCGGCATTAAATTAATATGTGTGTCAATTAATTTAATTAGAGTCGGGTGATAGACTCGGGAAGGTATTAAGTTAATAAGTGTGTCAATTAATTTAATTGGAGTCGGACCATAGACTCGGGGAAAGTATTATATAAATTAAAGATTGAGTTAAAGTTATTAGAGTCGGACCATAGGCTCGGGAAGACGATAAATTTATTAAGTGAGTAAATTAGCTACATTGAGTCGGGCCTCAGAAAATTTCAGGCAGTGTACGGGACTTGGAGTACACGGTAGAGCCGGGGTTTATATTATATATATACGGTGTAGTGATAGTATATATATATATATATATATATATATACGTGCATATATTGTGTGTGATATTAAATTACAGGCAGTGTACGGGATTTTGAGTACACGGTAAAGCCGGGGTTTATATTATATATATCTATATACGGTGTCGTGATAGTATATATATATATATACGTGTATTTATTGTGCGTGATACTAAATATCAGTGATTAGATATTTATTAAATTTATATACTCTAATGCTATCAAGGGAGGTTGCGCGATGTGGGTGAATCCCCTAGCTTGAGGAGTAGGGCTAGTATATCCCTAGGTCATAGCGTCCGGTATATATGGGTGAGGAATTTATCTCACTTTCAGGGAAGGAATATGACCGCCTCCACTTCGTTTATATTTTGATCCAAGTTGGTGAGCGATTCTAACTTGGGGAAACTAGGTTTTGTGAGCACACCTAATGAGATAGCATTCTAGAGGGAATCATCTGGTGAGGGTAAACTCGGAAGGATGGATACACGTATGATATATGTGTGGATGCTAGTAAAGGTACGTATAATATGGTAGTAAATATTATATGTAGGTGATAATACAGTGTGTTATGTATTTACTTTATATAACTCGGGTTACAGTTATATGCAGTTAGTTAATGAGAAATTAATTAAGTTAATCATTTGTGGGAATAATACACTGTGTGATGTATGTACTTTATATAACTTGTGAGACGGTTATATGCTGCTATTTAAAAGGAATTAATCAAGTTAATTGAGAAATAACTTATAATTCAAGAATCATTATACTCGAGTTAGAGTAGTATGGCAAGGCAAGGTTATACCAGGACTAGTTGGACGGGGTAGTACAACTAGGTGGGGTTAAGGTAACCGGTAGGTGTGCATAATAGTGGAGGGGTGAGAATGTCCACAAGGGAGTGCGACACTAACTTAAATATGAAGCGCATTCATGCATTGTAAATTACTGCAGTTAATTCACTTGCTAAATATTTTCAAAATGTTTTGGGTTCTAACCCTTGCTATAAAACTATTTTCAAAACCTTTTAGGTGTCCAGCCACAGGGACACCAGCATTGATATTCTATTCCAGGGACACGGAGCTGCTGCATATGTGGATGCTAGCAGGAGTTTGGATTAGACGCATCATTCATTCATTCCTAGAGTAGGAATCTTGTATCAGTCTCAGTTTTATTTAGGTCTTGTAGCCCAGACTTCTCGGTACAGTTTTCTAGTGTAATTCATTCAGATGTTGAATATTTGTATTGGATTATTTATTTGATGGCCGGTGATTTATTCGGCAAGTTGTGTAATTACTATTCTATTTACTTTCATTTAGTTGTGTGGATGGTTTATATTTTAATTCCGCATGTACTGTTTTGTTTAATTAAAAAGTTAAAATTGGCACCAGTTTTTGGAATACTAGGTGGTTAGTAAGTTTTGAAAAGTTTTCGACAGTGATGCTAAGGATGATCCAACTGGGATTCCTGTTTTAATTTAGTATAGGACTGATCACCCGGTATTTTATTAGGCGGGGTGTCACAGATGGTATCAGAGCATCAGGTTCTAGTGTCCTTAGGATCTGTGCGGCTTTTCACGTTTCAGCTTAGCAATCTTTGATATACAGCCCTATCATAGGATTGTTGTATTCTCATACGTATGCGTATATACGTTCTTCTGCGAAATTTTTATTTGAGAGTGAACTCATACAATTCGATTCTCATTCCAGATGACGCCCAGGAGGGAGAGAACAGTTAGGGTAGCAGGGGAGATGAGACGGGGGAGGCTCGTTAGGAGCAAGAGCTACCACAGCAACGGTCAGAGATGATTTTGGCAGCATAGGTCACTGAAATAGTGGCAGAGGCTGTTGGAGCAATGGTGGTCACAACGGCAAGGTACTTTCCACGGAATCAGCCACAAGTGTTAGTGGCGTCGGATGTTCAGACTCACGCAGGGTCGTCGGGGTGGAAATAATAAAGAGAGGTTATTTTAGCGGAAACCCACCAGAGTTGCGAGGGGGTTCAGGTGTAGTACTAGCGTGTCAAGGAAGAGAGGTATCCAGCGTCACCTACGCATAGGAGATTGCGATAGGGTGCGAAAGTAAATGCTAACCACTTGTAGTTAGTGGGAGCGAGGCTACAGTGGTGGGAGTCGATCACCACAGTTGAGGAAAGGGACACACTAGCTACTGCAGAGTTTTGGGTGCGGTTCGACCGCAAGAATATTTCCTTCAGCGGTTGAGACCGAAATGAGGAGAAAATTTTGTGAGGTGACTCAAAGGGAGACCGTTCAGTGCTCGATTACGAGGAAGATTCACTCGTTGGAAAAATTTTGTACCGGATGAGGTAAGCAAGGAAAAGAGAAAGAAAGCAAAGTTTATGTATGGGTTAGTCTGGAGAATCAGACAACATTTAATTGAAAATTCCGCATTAGTTGATTATACTGATGTCATTAAAGCAACACTCCGGCACTGTCGGGAATATCGCTTCCACGCGAAAGGAAGCAGGAGGGGAGTGGGTATTAGCCAGTCGGATGAGGCAGAAAGGAACAATACCAGTGGGGTATCCCAGCAGCAGGCTGGGGGAGATCAAGAGCACGATTTCCGGCAGGGAAATCATGCCAAACGATCTAGAACTGGAGGCTATCGGCGGGATGGCCCGGAATTCCAACAAGGTTGGCATGGAAGGAATCAGTGGCAGGGTGAACATATTAGAAAGTGTTTCGTTTATGGTAAAAGCGAGACACATGAAGAGATATTTCCTTAAGCGAGGCAGGGTTCAACTACAGGACGAGGTCCCGGATGTACAACCACTAAAGCAAATCACGGGTGCATTTGGGCAGGTATAAGTTGCTCCGAAAATCGAGAACCAGCCGCTGCAGCTGGGGTATAGAGGTAATTATTTTACCCTAGGGGCATGGGGTATATTGTTGAGTGACAAAGAGGATGTCACAGTATAAGACTTATTTTTCACTAGAGTTCACAGGTGAGTCGAACTTAGTGGGTGCGTTGGCGGTAGCAGCCATATCATGTGGGTAAACTTTCCGTAGGGTAGCGGAGTTCCTTAGTGTTCTTCATGGGAGAGTGGAGGCATACACTGAGTGATTGGTTGAATTATGCGAGGAATGACTACTTTCGTGAATTATGGGGGTAGGGTTGATAATACTTTTTAAACATCGGCTGGATAGCGATGTAATTTAACTATTGTGGATAGTGGAGTTAAATTTTGGTGTCCGCGACACCAGGGTATGGTTGATACTAGGTATCACCGGAGAGGGCATATAGCCTATATATATGTGGGTATATATGTTGTATTACGTGGTGCAATAGCACATAGTGAGGTTTTGTGTTCTCACATTTTATCCCGGTAAATGGGGATGTTTACTGAAGTGAATCAGGGTGGTTAAATTGATTTTCGAGCAAAGAGAGATAGCTCGGGGTTTATTTTGCGCAAGGACTAGTGATAGTAAGGGCGCGGTATTTTACGCTGTCTTTGGTAGCATAAGGGTAAGCGTATATACTTTTGTGTAGAGAGACAAGTATTTATGGGGATATGTTTGGACGTTAGCACATGGGTTGGGTACCCGGGCAGTAGATATATATGTATATATATATATATATGTGTGTGTGTGTGTGTGTAATACGACTACGGGTTTGAAATTTTATTACGGGTTACGACTAGCATAGACGGGTAACTTTCGTGCGGTAGAGCGTGGGGATAGGGTGTATGGGCACCCGGGTTAATTAAGGCAAAATTTTGTGCGGTTAAGCACGGGTATAGGGTGTATGGGCACCCTAGTAAAGTTAAATGCATACTTGTGTAACGTATGGTTAGAATCGGATGGGATAGATATAGAGGGCTTGGAGGCACTTGACTAGTGAATAATATGTGAATACTGGAACACTAGGTTTATCTTAATTTCGAGGACGAAATTCCTTTGTAAGGGGGGAAGTATGTAACACCCCGTATTTTTGTATAGTTAATATTTAATTAATTCGGGAATTTTAAATTGCTGGTGTGTTGTAATTTTAATTGAATTAATTATGGAAATATATATATATATTTAAATATTAATCGGGGAGTGAATGGTTAATGTTTAGGAAAATTTAACTACTAAGTGAATAGTAATAATTTAATTACGTCATTTCGAGTATTAATGACGAGGTATACACTTATCCCATCCGGGAGTCGGTATAGACTAAATGGGGTGTGAGATAAGGATTTTTATAAATTAATTCGGATGTCAATTCTGACTGCGCGGTTGAGTCCGGATGGGTCGAGATAGTTAGAAAAGAGTGAGGTATGGATCAAGTGAGTGAATCCGGGTATGTTGGTAAAGCGACCCAAGGTAGTGAACTAAGTTTGGAGATAAACTACGTAATTTAGAGTCGGGATATAGACTCGGGAAATATTAAGATACGGACCAAGTAAGTGAGTCCGGGGATAATGGTTGGGTGACACCACGTTATTAAATTAATAAATGCGTTAATTAATTTAGTTAGAGTCGGATTGTAGACTCGGGTAATATTAAATTAATAAGAGTGATAATTAATTTAATGAGAGCCGGATTGTAGACTTGGGTAGTATTAAATTAATAAGTGTATTAATTAATTTAATTAAAGTCGGTTTGTAGACTCGGGTATGATTAAATTAATGGGTGGGATAATTAGTTTAATCAGAATCGGATTGTAGACTCGTGATGGGTACTTATTAATTAATGTGATAATTAATTATATTAGAGTCGGACCACAGACTCGAATTTTTGTTGAATTAATTAATGGGTAAATTAACTAAATTATAGTTGGACGATAGACTCAGGGCGGCATTAAATTAATATGTGTGTCAATTAATTTAATTAGAGTCGGGTGATAGACTCGGGAAGGTATTAAGTTAATAAGTGTGTCAATTAATTTAATTGGAGTCGGACCATAGACTCGGGGAAAGTATTATATAAATTAAAGATTGAGTTAAAGTTATTAGAGTCGGACCATAGGCTCGGGAAGACGATAAATTTATTAAGTGAGTAAATTAGCTACATTGAGTCGGGCCACAGACTCAGAAAATTTCAGGCAGTGTACGATACTTGGAGTACACGGTAGAGCCGGGGTTTATATTATATATATACGGTGTAGTGATAGTATATATATATATATATATATATACGTGTATTTATTGTGCGTGATACTAAATATCAGTGATTAGATATTTATTAAATTTATATACTCTAATGATATCAAGGGAGGTTGCGCGATGTGGGTGAATCCCCTAGCTTGAGGAGTAGGGCGAGTATATCCCCAGGTCATAGCGTCCGGTATATATGGGTGAGGAATTTATCTCACTTTCAGGGAAGGAATATGACCACCTCCACTTCGTTTATATTTTGACCAAGTTGGTGAGCGATTCTAACTTGGGGAAACTAGGTTTTGTGAGCACACCTAGTGAGATAGCATTCTAGAGGGAATCATCCGGTGAGGGTAAACTCGGAAGGATGGATACACGTATGATATATGTTTGGATGTTAGTAAAGGTACGTATAATATGGTAGTAAATATTATATGTAGGTGATAATACAGTGTGTTATGTATTTACTTTATATAACTCGGGTTACAGTTATATGCAGTTAATTAATGAGAAATTAATTAAGTTAATCATTTGTGGGAATAATACAGTGTGTGATGTATGTACTTTATATAACTTATGAGACGGTTATATGATGCTATTTAAGAGGAATTAATCAAGTTAATTGTGAAATAACTTATAATTCAAGAATCATTATACTCGGGTTAGAGTAGTATGGCAAGGGAAGGTTATACCAGGACTAGTTGGACGGGGTAGTACAACTAGGTGGGGTTAAGGTAACCGGTAGGTGTGCACAATATTGGAGGGGTGAGAATGTCCACAAGGGAGTGCGACACTAACTTAAATATGAAGCGGATTCATGCATTTTAAATTACTGCAGTTAATTCACTTGCTAAATATTTTCAAAATGTTTTGGGTTCTAACCCTTGCTATAAAACTATTTTCAAAACCTTTTAGGTGTCCAGCCACAGGGACGCCAGAATTGATATTCTATTCCAGGGACACGGAGCTGCTGCATATGTGGATGCTAGGAGGAGTTTGGATTAGACGCATCATTCATTCATTCCTAGAGTAGGAATCTTGTATCAGTCTCAGTTTTACTTAGGGCTTGTAGCCCAGACTTCTCGGTACAGTTTTCTAGTGTAATTCATTCAGGTGTTGAATATTTGTTTTGGATTATTTATTTGATGGCCGGTGATTTATTCGGCAAGTTGTGTAATTACTATTCTATTTACTTTCATTCAGTTGTGTGAATGGTTTATATTTTAATTCCGCATGTACTGTTTTGTTTAATTAAAAAGTTAAAATTGGCACCAGTTTTTGGAATACTAGGTGGTTAATAAGTTTTAAAAAGTTTTCGACAGTGATGCTAAGGATGATCCAACTGGGATTCCTGTTTTAATTTGGTATAGGACTGATCACCCGGTATTTTATTAGGCGGGGTGTCACAAGTTTCTTATATGTTATAATGGTGGAGACACATCAAACTAATTTGGAGACGAATATATGTGCGTATTGGAGATTGTTATATTTGAGTAGCGTGGATATTTCTTTATGAACTGAAGTTCCATTCTGAGGTCATAGGAGAGTTTACATACGATGTAAGGTTTAGGACTCTTCGAGAGAGAGTGATGAGGGCATGGCTTGAAATAGTAGGCTGATAATTGTGTCGAATCCTTATAATGATAGGATTCTACTTAAAATGGATTGGGGGCCGACGAGAGAGAGTGGTCGTATATCCTTAGTAATGTTTAACTTAAGGAATAGATTGCCAGAACAATAAGGCTTAGGGGTTCATAGGAGTAATTGAACCGTATTTGGGATAGCGATTATATATCAGTGTGTTATTTCCCTAAGTGATGGGATTATGGGATGAATTTAAGATTGAGCTTGAGGTTTGTAAACTATTAGTTATGTGCATACCAATAGTCAAAATTAGTAATAGAGATATTGATGTAATTTTGGGATATAGATTAGATGTGTAGTGATTGTTTCCTACACTAAGCTTTGGGTGATAACCTTAATGTTGGAGATATATTTATGTTTGAAGATTATTTATATCATATTATATGTGGATGAATACACTTCAAGTGGGGAAGCGCATTCGTATATCGAGGTAAATTAAATGTGTTTGGGATGACGGCTAGTATATTGAGGATTATGTATACTTATAGCCGAGTTGACAAATCCTATACCTATGGACGAGAGATAGTTCATATATATATGTGTACATGTGGATATGTGGATATGTATATATATTTGTATATAAATGAATATATGTGTATACTCATGGTGTGGATATCTAAACCGTATATGAAGGTTTAGATATATGATGTAATTATATAGATGTATATATATTGTGCATGTGAATGATGTATATACTTGTATGGTTAAGCATACCCCGCTCATGCTATCATTGGGAAATTGCGCGATGAGGGTGAGCACCCTGGTTCGATGAGCAGTGTGTGGATATTCCCCAGGTCATAGCGTCCATTCTTTTATTATGTGATTTACAATTATTTTGGGGTGAGACGTGGTGGGTATGTTTCGTCTCATTGACCAGTTAGGAACTATGACCGCTTTCCGGGATGTCGTGTGTGTGTGTTGATCACGAGGTAGGTGTCGTTTAGTCCTACAGGTGGTCCCCAGTTTGCTACGTAAGCCGGGCACTGGAAGATGATAGCATGGTGCAGTATATAGATAGTATATAGCCGAGTATATTATGTGTATGGCCATTGTACATTATATGTGATATGTACACTTGGCTATGGGAATGAATGGTTGTATATATATATTTATTATATCTTATAGGTGAAAGGATATGAAATTCCTACGGTGTACATCTTGGGTGATTATGGTGTACTAAATTGTTGGGGGTTGATGTATCGCATTTAAGAAAAATTTCGGTTATTTCAACCCAAGGATTTAGTGGAGATTTTGAGGTTACTCTTAGGTAGTAATCCAATTTAGGAAGTTGAACAAATAGAAATTGTGTGTTGACATAATGGATCCCTACAATCAACATTTCCAAGAAGTAGTGTAACAGGGGGGTTCCTTGTTTGGATTTCGCTTTGCGAAACGCCCCACGCACGAAACGCAGTGCAATGTTGAGAGTGGAGTGAAGTTCTGTCCTTATTAAATTATGCATGTTAATTAGAGAATAAATTGTTAATTTGAAATTAAATGTTAATCATGTGAAATAACAACAAAAATGAATAACTGTTTAAGTTATAAATTGGAATTAATTAAGCCTAGTATGGCACAAACGTGTATATATAATTAAGTGTGATTAGAATGGGATGGATCCTTGGGTTATGTTAGAATGGAAGGTCTTACGGGTATAGGCCGTGCTTATGGTAAGTTAGGTTGTCTTTATGGGTGGGGTAACTTAATTAAGATTCCAGGACACTAATAGGTGCGCACTTTTAGATGAGAGGTGAGATTGGGGTTTCACGAGAGTGCGACTCCACCTTAATTATGAAATAAGTGCATTGATATTTATTATGCACGGTTAACACACTTGCTAAACATTTTTACACACCGGGCTCTGACCCGTTTATATTTCTCTCCTGATATATATATATATATATATATATATATATATAGGTGTCCTACCGCAGGGATGCCGGATGCCCTTCTATCCAGAGTCGTGGGAGCCGTAATAGGTGCGGACTGTTGCGGAATTTAGTTTGTAGTCGCTTCCTACTTTAAAAAAAAATCTAGGTAGGATTCATGTTGTGTATCGGGTTTATACCCAAGGGATGTTTATAGATGTTTACATTTCTCCCCATGAATGTTGTACTGTCTGTGACCCGACAGCTTATTCGGGTATATTCATTTGTATATACTCATTTTATGTTATACTAGCACTTTATTTCATCATCATACTTGTGAATTCTACCATTGTTAGTATCTATACATAGTTGGTTTGATTTTTATTATATGTTTTATTTAGTTTTGGCATCCGCTTTTAATAGTTTCGGGTAGTTAGCCTTATATTATTTAGTATTGTCAGTTGATGTTGAGATTGAGCCATCTGAGATACCTGATTTATGTAGTATAGGGCTGGCCACCCGTTATTCTTTTAAGCGGGTTGTCACATTCGGGTACCCAAAACTGTCCCTAAAGTTGTTGGGCCATAATTCGGGCTCAATAAATTTAAATGATTTGCCATAATGGCACTTTTGTGAATCGTGTAACTCTTCCCAAAGTCAAGAAATGATTTAGGTGGCATTGGCTTCGTGTCCTGTGCGCGATGATTAGGAGCATTTAAAGGCTATTTAGAGCAGTGTTCCATAGTTATCGTTTCAAATTTCTTTGCATTCACTAATCTTCTGTGAGTTTTAGCTATTGTGTCTTCTTCTCCAGATCATCATTTTGTTCGCTTTCAATCTCCCTCGTCATCTGGGCTTGTGATCTTGCATCGTCCAAGTCAAACTTTCATCTCGTACGTCCTTTTTGCTCTTTCTTTGTGCTTTCCTTGTTGAGTTTTCTCTAAATTTGCAATTTAGGATTTACAAATGTCAAAGATAGGTAATAGATCAGTGCCTGAGTTCAGGAAGTTCTATAATATCCCAGAATGGGTAGATATCGAGTTCGCCTCTCTCCCTAAGAATGTTAGAGAGATTGAGGGTGCTCATTGGATTCATGTCTTGTTGCTTTCTCAAGGGGGCTTACTTTTCCTCCAAACAATTTGTTCCTTCATTTCTTTGGTTATTTTAACATTGTCCCTGCATAGTGTTTGCCCAACGTATGGAAAATAATCAACGGTGTCCATAGAATAAATCAACTATATGGCACTAAATTAGGGCTCGTCGAAGTTTGTTTTTGTTATTCCTTCTCTCGAACTAGCTTTGGTCTTCTTTACCTTAAGTCCATGAGTCCTGACAGGGTATTGGTTGTAAATTTACCTGATTCCCACAAGGACTACTAGCAAGATGGTTTCCTTGCTCGGAATTGGCAGTTCTCCCCCCAAACTGAGGGGACGAGGTCTTATAGATTCACTGTTCCCTATTATGGGGAAGAGTACATAGGTAGTCTTTGCTCTGCCCTTTTGATCTCTTTGTGAATGTGTGATTTTTCTGACACTTTCTTGTTTTCTTTTTAGCAAGGACAAAGAACTCGGAGCCTTCCCTCAGCGAGGTTCGAACTTCCGAGTTGATTAAAGCTTGGAATATCAGGGAACCTTTGGCTGACGGTGAACATCCTCGGTCTGCTACTTTCCTGCTCGAGTACAAGAACATTGGGTCCAGTTTTATTGCGAGGCCAGTGGATAGCATTCCTGAATTTGATACTTCTGAAGAAGCTGTTGCCGATCCCATTCAGTTGGACGAGGAAGAGAGAAGTTATGAGAGTGATATCAGAGGAGGTACTGAAGGTGGTTCTGGTGAGGAGAGCTCCAACAGTGATAATTCTTCTAGCTCAGAAGAGGTTTCTGAAGCCCAATAACCTTCAAGTACATCCAGCAGTTCTAGCCAAAAAATGGTTCCCCCAAGAAAAAACTTGATCTGTGATGATGATGATGATGATGATGATGTGCTTCTCTCCCAGAGGCCGAAGAAGTAGAAATCCAGGAGTGGGCCTGTTGCCACTGGTTCTCGATCTGCTGCTCAGGAGCAGGAGAAGAAGAGAAAAAAAAGAGCAATTGATAGAGAGAGAGAGGAAGAGGGAAGAGGGAAGAGGAGAAAAAGAATACTGAAGATAAAAAGAGGGTAGAGAAGTCGAGGGAGGAGGAGAGGAGGAAAATGGAAGCGAGGACGAAGGCTGGGCAGGTCTTAGTGCCTGTGTCCGCATTTTCCAGAGGGAGCCTCGGTTGCCATTTCTCCCCAGCTAGCCCCTGCGCTGCTCGAGAGAGCAGTCCTTCCTGCTGATTGCCAAAGGGTGATAGGGAATGACTAGTTAGCCTTGCAAGCGATTCAGAGGCTAGCCTTGGTAAGTCTATTTCTCTTTTCTAATGCTCATAAAATTTTGTCTGTTTCTTTCTTCTAATATCTTTTTTTTACTTACAGTTCGTAACTGACTTTGTCGTGCTCTATCGCTCTCCTGACGAGCTGGTGAACAAGAATGGTGAGCTGGAGAAGCAGAACACTGCTTTGAAAGTGAAGGGTACCGAGATTGAGTCCATCTTAAAGGTATCCGATGATGTTCATACGTCTTCTAATCTGGCTCTTATTAAAGCCAATCGAGAGAGGGAGACAGCGATCAAAGAACTGAATGAACTGTTGCAGGCCTACGATTTGGTCTGCTCGAGAAAGCTGGCGGTAGTGGATGAGAACAAGGTGCTGATCGAGAAGCTAAAGGAGAAGGAGTCCGAGGCAGCCACCATTAAGGAAGACTCATATAACTCTTCTGAGGTTCGGATAGGCTACATCAGCCATCTGAACTTCAAGAAGGGCTGGAACAAGGCCCTCTTAGCTGCCGGGGTGGATGTTGCCTCTCCCGTATTTGATGAGCATGATCCAGGCCCAAAGCCTATCATTAATGAAGCTCCAGCCCCAGCCATCGAAGGTGTTGACCCTGCTTCCCAGTCAGTTCCTGTTGATGCCCTTCCTGCTCGGGCGACAGAAGTTGTCCCTATCGAGGGAGATGCTACTACTGCTGCTTATAAGGGGAAGCATCCAGCTTTTTTTGAACACCCCGAGGTCGCTAGCTAATATATCATTAGGATTTCTTTTGTATTTTTGTCTGTAATGTTCCTTTCTATTTCTCGATGTACTCTGATCCTTTTATGTATTAATGAAATGAGAAGGTTTTTTGCCTCAGTGTACTGATTCATTTTATCATTTACTGCTCTTTTATGGCCTGTAGTCGATTGATGTAGATGACTATATACCAGCCACTTCTCAATTGGGAGGAATGCTTCGTCCTGATGTGACTCTCAAAGTTCATCATACATTTGTAAGAATTTACAAATCGTTGCGATTAAGGAATAAGCGTTTCATAGAGAAGACGGAGCTCGTTGTTAAACTGAAAGACGGGCTTCAGGAGATGGAAGAAGTTGGAGCTTCTATTCAAGAAGAGGTGAATACTCTGAGAGCAAGACTCCTCGATGCTACTGAGATTAACCATGTTGGAGAAATTCTGCAACAGGAAAACGAGTCTTTGAGGAGGGAAGTGCCTCATATTTTAAGGGGTTCTTCCTCATCACTAGCTGGCACAGGACCAAGCGACGTTCCTCTGGTGATATGAGGTTCTACCCCATCGACCGTTCTGCGAGATGGTACAAATGTAAGAATCCCAGCTAGGGAAATGGATGAGCTTCGTGAAGATGATCGTCGAGCATACGTTATTGTTGTTGGGCTTCAAAGGGATGTCACACAGCTGAGGAATTTGTTTAAGAGAGGACCTCGACGAGTATGGGCTGATGGTTATGACCAAGGTTGGGTGGATGCTCCGAAGAGGCTGATTGAGTTTGAAGATCTTACCTTTATCAGGGGATGGTTGAGTGCCCTAAGGGACCTACAAGTTCCAAGGAACTCAATACTCTGGTATCGTCATGAGATTTTCCCTTCCACTTTAAGGCCTAACCCCTTCAGGAGGGATGATCAGTGGATCCCCATCAATGCCATCCCTCGACAGCTATTGGAGTCAGATGTGAATGAGGTCGAGGAGGAATTATCTCCTCATCTAGATGATGGTCGAAGAACACAAGTGGCTGATTATCTTGTTTAGAGGCCTCAGCCTCATTAAGACTTTACCACTTGTATCTCTGTACACATATGTAATGAAGCAATGTAGTATTGATGGATTCGACGATCTCGCAGATTATACATGGGTTGTCCGTTTTTGTTGTGACGAAGTAATATAAAATTTATATTTTGGGAGAACTCGCCGACTAAACAAGTGTTCCATATTTTTTACATCATTTATTCTTTTCTTAATAATCTTGGGTCTCTCTTGGCCGACTAGATTGGTAAGTTTGCATTATCGAGTAAGTGTCCCTCCAGTTCAGTATGCTTATGAGATACCATTCTTCCTTACTTTACCTTTTAGGTCGTGTCGTCACACTCCCTTAGGCCTAAGTGTGGCAATTGGCGAGGACACACCTGGTATTGGATGCTCTATCCGATCAGGGTTTTGTTGACTAAACATTATTTGGCGACCAATTTGACTTGGCCGAATTGCCTAAGGATCTCCTGTAGACTTCATATATTGCCAAGGGCAATGCTAAGAAGTTGTTCGTGCTTCATAACGAAAACCCGAGGAGGGTGTTTTCCCTACTTTTGCATACTGAGTAGTGTGCCTGTCACTTGGAAAGGGTGTGCAAGTTATAAAGTACATATATTAGCTAACTGACACCTCATAGAATGCAACTTCCAAACAACTTTTATTGATCAAAAGTAAATGAGTTGTCATTTTCATAAATCGGGTAATAAGCAAAAGAAAAAACTAGAAATAGAATTTCTTAAGATTTGCCGCATTCCATGGTCGGGGTATCTTTCTCCCCTACAGCGTTTCTAAGTGATAGGCTCCCTGTAAATCGTCTCTTGTTATCTTGAATGGTCCCTCCCAGTTTGGCCCCAACTTTCCATCTGACGGTTTTACTACGCTTCCAAGGACTTTCCTTAGGACATAGTCACTAACTTGGAATGCCCTTGGATTGACCTTCTTGTTATAGTGTTTTGTGAGTTGTTGCTAATAGCTTGCTAATTTCACTAAGGTAAGTTCTCTACGTTCATCGGCTAGATCGTGTTCAGTGAGCAATGCTTCATCATTCTGGCCCTGGTCGACAAGGGTGGACCTCATAGTTGGTAGGCCTGCTTCTAATGGGATGACCGCTTCCATTCCATATGTTAGTGAAAATGGGGTTTCCCCCGTTGCCCGACATGGGGTAGTGCGGTAATCCCACAGAATATGTGATAGCTCGTTCACCCTTGCGCCTTTAACTCTCTCTAATCGTTTCTTTAACCCATCTATTACTATTTTGTTGGAAGCTTTCGCTTGACCGTTGCTTTGAGGATACGCCACCGAGCTGAAATAGTGCCTGATCCCGTGTTCATTACAGAAGTTCTGGAAAGGGCCACTCTCGAACTACGTTTCATTGTCAGTGATGATGGTTCTGGGGATTCCAAAACGGGTAATTATGTTTTTCCATATGAATCTCATCATTTCTACGTCTCGGATGTTTGACAGTGGCTCTGCCTCGACCCATTTGGTGAAGTAATCCATTGCGACCAGCAGATACTTGAGATTGCCAGCGGCGGTAGGAAGTGGTCCTACAATGTCCATTCCCCATTGGGCGAAGGGACAGGGGCTGGTGAGTGATCTTAGGTCATTGGCAGGTTGGTGGACCATAGGGGCGTGTAGCTGACATTTCTTGCACTTGCGAGCGTACACTGCTAAATCTTTTTGTATATATGGCCACCAGTATCCTTCTTTCATAGCTCAAAAAGCTAACGATCTTCCTCCAATATGGCTTCCACAGATTCCTTTGTGGATCTCGTGTAGAATTTTCTCGACATCCTTCTGGTGAACACATTGTAGGTAAGGTTCGGAGAATGATCTCTTATACAGCTTGCCCTCAGGAGATAAGTGAAAGCGATCAGCTTTGACTCTTATCTAATGAGCGGTCTTCCTATCGCTTGGAAGTGCACCATCCTTCAAATAGTCCCTTAAAGGGTCTATCCAACTGGGTGCTAACTCAATTCGGAGCACAAGTTCCACGCCTGGCAGCTCATCGCTCTGGTTAATGATCGGGTGAGCGAGGAAGTTGATGGGGATCGTTCTTTTCAACTCGGAATTGATTTTCGAACTCAGGGCTGCCAGGGCGTCAACATGGTTGTTCTGTCCTCTGGGAAATTGCTGGACACTGACTTCCTCGAAGCTGTCCATTAGCCTCTTGGCCAAGGCGAGATAGGTTGCCATTCTTTCATCTCTTATATTGTAGTCCCCACTTATCTAATTGGAGACTAATTGTGACTCGCTGAACACCTGTAGCTGCTTCGCTCCTAAAGTGTGTGCCTTATGGAGGTCGTCTATCAAAGCTTCATATTCTGCCTCTTTTTTGGAGGCTTCAAATCCAAGCCTGATTCCCTATTCGAGGGTTGTATCTTCTGGAGTAACAAGTACAATGCCCACTCCTGCCCCCTTTGAATTGGAGGCTCCATCAAAAAATAATTTCCACACTCCCTCTGTTGCGTGGTTCTCTCCTTGCTTCATGGGTTCAAGTTGGTCTAGAGGATGCTCGCCTGTGAATTCAGCTATGAAATCAGCAAGTACTTGTCCCTTGATTGCATCCTTTGGTTGAAATTGGATGTCAAATCTTCCGAGCTCGACTGACCATTTAATCGGTCTACCCGACAGGTCGGCTTTCCTCAGGATTTCTTTAAGGGGGTGCGATGTAAGAACAATGATGGTGTGACCTTCAAAATAGTGCTTCAACTTCCTTGAAGCTACTACAAGTGAAAAGACGAGCTTCTCTAGTGGTAGGTACCGCTGCTCAGCCTCTAATAGAGTATTGATCGTGTAATAAATGGGGTGCTAAATTCCTATT
This sequence comes from Sambucus nigra, assembly GCA_949130495.1. Classification (NCBI taxonomy): domain Eukaryota; kingdom Viridiplantae; phylum Streptophyta; class Magnoliopsida; order Dipsacales; family Adoxaceae; genus Sambucus; species Sambucus nigra. The sequence goes on along the minus strand of OX422224.1, from coordinate 48,226,233 downwards.
TTCTCGCATACCAGCGCATAACTCATGATATGGTTGGAAACGGCGAGGTATAAGTACAAGGAATCTCTTTATTGAGGTATGGCGATCAGGGGTGGTGAGCTAAGGTAGTCCTTGATCTCGTTCAATGCCTGGAAGAAATCTTGATTCCATTCTACTGTCTTGTTTCCCTTCAAGAGCTGGAAGAATGGTTTGCATTTCTCGGAGGACTTAGAGATGAAACGATTCAAGGCAATGAGCATGCCGGTGAGCTTTTGTACATCTCGTATTGTGCGAGGGGATGTACCCTGTTGATTGCGTTGATCTGTTCTGGTTTAGCCTCGATGCCTCTCTTACTGACCAAGTACCCAAGAAATTTTCTTGACTGGATACCGAAAGAACACTTGCTCGCATTGAGCTTAATTCGGTATTTTATGAGGATATCGAAGGTTCTCGATAGGTCTGAGAGGTGGTCTTCTTTGTTTCTGCTCTTGGCGAGCATATCGTCGATGTATACCTCCATGGTGACTCCCATTTGGTCTCTGAACATCTTAGTGACCAACCTCTGGTATGTTACCCCTACGTTTTTTTAGCCCGAAAGGCATGACTTTGTAATAGTATAATCAGACGGTGGTGATGAATGCTGTCTTGTCCTGGTCTGGAGAATACAGAGGGATCTGATGATAGTCCGAATATGCATCCAGAAAACTCATTCTTTCGTGAGATGCTGTGGCGTCCACCAATTCGTTAATTTTTGGAAGGGGAAACTGTCCTTAGGACAAGCCCTGTTAAGGTCAGTGAAGTCGATGCTGACTCTCCATTTCCCGTTATTCTTTAGAAATACTACAGGGTTGGATAACCATTTGGGGAATTGGACCTCCCGTATGGATCCTGCATCCAACAATTTTTCAACTTCTTTTTCTACGGCTATTGCCTTCTCGGGTTCAGTTCTCCGTGCCTTCTGGGTGATAGGTTTGAAAATGAGGTCGGCATGCAACCTATGGCAAACCACACTGCGACCAATTCTAGGCAGCTCATATGGTTACCATACAAAAACGTCTATGTTTCTTCTCAACAAAATCGTCAATTCCTTTTTTTTATCTGTGAGAGAAGCTCGAATCAAGAATACCCTGTCCTACTTGCTACCACCAACTGTAACTTCCTCCAGGTTTTGCATGACCCGCTCATAGGGGAGGAGCTCGGTCGCCTCCACTCCGGGTCTTCCGTACCTTAACTGCTATTTTTAAGGTATCAGACCTTCTTGCTCCTCGCCCTTCTCATTGGGCTTCTCGGCCTTCTTCTCTGGTCTAGGGTGGATGGCCGCTATGAAGCACCTTCTTGCCATCGCTTGATCGCCATGGATCTCTGTTAGTCCTCGCTCGGTCACATACTTGAGTTTCTGATGGTAGGTCAAGGGGACTGCCTTCATCGCATGTAGACATCCTCTGCCAAGGATAGCCTGGTATGGCGAGTCAATGTCGACTACCAGAAACTCAATCATCTTGGAGATACTTCCTGCCCTTACCAGCAACATAATTTTTCCCAGTGGGATAGTCACTTTTCCATCGAAGCCAACTAGAGGGACAGTGGCCTCCTATAATTAAGTTTGAAAGTCAAAGTGAGTCAAACCATGATTAATTTAACCAAACCATAAACAAAGTTTTAATTTCAGAGTCATCATTGTAAATCCATATAACTGAAAACCTTTTTATAACATCAGAGTAGTCATACTTATACAAACTTGCTTGAAGGATAATTTAACTTAATTACATCATTTACATTTAAACAAAATCTTTGCTTCTCCCTATCCTGGTTAACCCAACCCGACTTCCTAGATTTGGCAGTGACAATGTATTACCTGAAAAATGTGGACATAGGAACCATGAGCAAAAATAGCCCAGTGAATGCATCACTACTAAATTACTGCATGAATTTAAATGCAATAAATCATGTCCATATACTTTTGTATTAACTTATCCGGCTCATTCATAAGGAATGACCAACTTTTCCGAATCATGATTCACATATCCTGTCTAAATAGACAATTCTCCCCCATTCCTGGTCGAGGAGTAACCCCTTGTCATTAATAGACAAATCTCCCCCATTCCTCGTCGAGGAGTAACCCCTCATTTCGGTAAACCGAAATGAACAATTTCATATTCATTTTATTATGATCATACCAACAACACGATACAAATATCTCCTTCCAGTGAGTACACTCACCTTGGTTGACAACTATGTATTCACGTGTCCTTCTGATGGAGATGAACTGGGTTGATTAGACCTTACACATGTCAATCCAACTAAATCAGTAATGAACCTCAATCATAAATATTATCCTAACACAATTATGTAATTTTCCATAACTATACATCAACAATATAATTCCAATTAAGTCACATTCCATAAAACATAGGTAAAGGTAAGACAATGATATACATGTTGATAAAGTTACGGACATTCAGCCGTAGGAAATACCTCATAAGGGATTTATTACCAAAACGAAGTAAACATTAAATTATACTTATCAATGTATATTCACATGAAACATGTACTCAAAGTACCCTTTGTAAGGACGAAATACAAACATTCATTCAAGGGGCATCCAGTATGGCCTGAAATTATTGTCATACATACTTAACTATCCTATATTCCTAAATTGTATAAATACAGGGGTCCAACCTTATCAATATGAAAACATATATGAATATAATTTCCAATAAAACTGACGGTATATTTTTCAAGCTTCCTAGAGCAAGTTATGACCATTTCTTTACAACACAAGAAATCTTCCCTACAAGCTCCTCTATTGTTCCTTCAACTTGCAAGAATTTTCATAATTTTTCTACGCCATAACTTTACATGATTTTCAAAATATTTCCATTACACATACTTAATAGTACTTAATTAAAGTTTCATAATTTTTTGACTTCATTTGCTATCTCAAAAGCTTGACTAAACGTAGGGCATACCGAAATCAAGTATACAAACAACAACTATGCACCAACTTTAAATCGTCATTACGGCCTAACCACAAGGAGATAAATTCTAGTTCTCGGATATGATATGAATATATGAGTGTAATTTCATATCCAATTGTAATTTATCAATTCCAGTAAGCACACAAAGAGATATGAAAGTTTGAAAACAAGGGGTTTCAATACAAAGCAATTTTAAGGGTTTCTACATTCAACTTAACATAAACTTGCATCTAACCATACATACATATAAAGGGATGAAACTTTCGTAAACCTATGATGATTTATATAATATAAATCAGTAATATAAGATAAATGACAAGATTTTCAAGTAGGATTACCTTCAGGACTTTTACGTAATTTCCACGGATTTTTCTACACCTTTTCTCATCACTTTTCCTTCCTAAACTCCCTAATTCTCTTTCCTCAAGCTGAAACCCTTTCATGGATGATTTTGGCTCAAGGATAAAGCTATTTCAAGGGTATAAGGTAGGCCAAGGCTGCCTCCCAAGACAACCAATCAAATTAAACCATTTCTTTTAATAAACGACAAAATACCACTTAAAGGGAATGGACAACTTTGCCCTTTGTTCGTAAATTCGGTATAACTCTTTACTCGAGAATCCATTTGATGATCCGTTTGTTGTGTTACAACCCTAACTCACATGTATACAACTATCTAGTTTTCACCTCAAGTCATTTATAATGTTATAAAGGTCAAAACTAGTCTCTAACAGGAACCTTTATACCGAAAACAACAAAATTTGTGTTTGTAAATAATTCGACTTTTCATAATTTATGAAAGTAGGATTATAATAAACATAATCACTTAACATTAGATATACTAATATCACATTAATCATATCACATAATATAAGCATGATTTAAATATAATTCATCGTAATTATATTCGGGTTGTCACAACTTCCCCCCCTAGAAAATTTCGTCCCCGAAATTTAATATGAAGGTCACTTACCAAAAAAATGGGGATACTGTTTCCTCATGCTATCCTCCGTTTCCCAAGTTGCTTCTTTAACTGCATGGCTCATCCACATAACCTTAACTAAGGGAATAGCTTTATTTCTCAATACTTGGTCCTTACGATCAATAATTTCCATTGGTTCCTCGATGTACGATAAGTCTTCCTTCAGTTCAATTGGTTGAGTTTTCAACTGATGAGATGGATCTGCCAAATACTTACGAAGCATCGATACGTGAAACACATCATGTAACCGAGACAAATCTGAAGGCAATGATAATCTATATGCCAGGGGCCCAATTCTTTCCAACACCTCATATGGTCCAATGTATCTTGGACTTAGTTTCCCCTTTTTCCCAAATCTCATAACACCTTTCCATGGTGAAATACGCAGGAATACAAAATCTCCCTTCTGAAATTCCAATGGATGCTTCCTCTTATCTGCATAAAATTTCTTCCTGCTTTGCGCTATCTTTATCCGTTCCCGAATCATTTTGATCTTTTCAGTTGTCATATCTATCAATTCAGGACCCAAAATTTTCCTTTCACCCACTTCATCCCAACACAAAGGCATTCTACATCTCCTCCCATATAAAGCTTCATAAGGAGCCATACCAATAGTCGAAGGATAACTATTATTATATGAAAATTCCATCAATGGAAAATGATCATCCCAACTACCTTTGAAGTAAAATACACAGGCTCGTAACATGTCTTCTAATATTTGAATCGTCCTTTCTGATTGCCCATCAGTTTGTGGATGAAATGCGGTGTTGAAAATTAAACTTGTGCCCATGGCATTCTGGAGACGAGGCCAAAACTTAGAATGAACGTTGGATCTCTATCTGATACAATTGACACTGGTGCCCCATGTAAACGGATAATCTCGTCAACGTACATATGTGCATACTTGTCAACAGTGTAGGTGGTCTTAACTAGGAGAAAATGAGCTAACTTCGTCAATCGATCTACAATCACCCAAATAGAATCATGCCCCTTTGGTGACCGGGGTAATCCTGTAACAACGTCCATCGTTATATGCTCCCACTTCCATTCCGAAATAGGCAATGACTGTAATAATCCTGCCGGCTTCTGATGCTCCGCCTTTACTTGATGGCACACTAAACATTTAGCTACGAACTCTGCAATCTCACGTTTCATGTTATTCCACCAGTAATACTCTTTCAAATCTCTGTACATTTTGGTACCTCCCGGATGCATAGAGTAAATTGAACTATGTGCCTCTTCTAATATATTTTTCTTTAAGGGTGGATCATTAGGTACACAAATCCTATTTTTATAATTTCAAAGTCACTCTCTTTACCATCCAGGACATCTTGTTTCTTCTTCTCAAGGAATGGATCACTGGTCTACAAATTTCGTATGCGCTCGGCCAATAAAGGTCTCACTGTGACATGTGCTAATAATCCTCCACTTTTTGAAAACTTCAATTCAATCCCCATCGATGCCAAGTCAAGAATATTTCCAATATGGGCACACTGTATGCAACCAAGCATCCCTGATTATTTTCGACTCAAAGCATCTGCTACTACATTGGCCTTCCCAGGATGATGATGAATGGTACAGTCATAGTCTTTAATCAGCTCTATCCAACGCCTCTGTCTCAAATTCAGTTCCTTCTTTGTAAACAAGTATTTCAAACTTTGATGATCTGTAAATATCTCACAAGTTTCTCCATACAAGTAATGTCTCCAAAACTTTAAAGCAAAAACTATGGCTGCTAGCTCCAAATCATGTGTAGGGTAATTTCGTTCATGCGTCTTTAATTGTCTGGAAGCATATGCTATTACCTTCCCATTCTGCATAAGAACACATCCTAACCCCTGAAATAAAGTGTCTGTATAGATCACAAAAGACTCATTCCCACATGGAATAGTAAGTATAGGGGCTGAAACTAATCGATTCTTTAATTCTTTAAAACTCCTCTCGCATTCTTCATCCCATACAAACTTCACTTCTTTACGAGTCAATTTTGTCAGTGGTAATGCTATTGCTGAAAATCCCTTAATGAATCTGCGATATTAACCTGCCAATCCTAGGTGACTCCTAATTTCTGTCACATTCTTAGGACTTTCCCATTCAACAATTGCTTCCACTTTCTTTGGATCAACATAAATCCAATTTCCCGAGACCACGTGCCCTAAAAACACAATTTCATTCAACCAAAACTCACACTTGTTGAATTTAGCAAACAATTTCTTCCCTCTCAAAATCTGCAATACAAGTCTCAAATGCTTATCATGTTCCTCCATGCTACGCGAGTAAATCAACACATCGTCTATGAATACAATCACAAATGAATCAATGAAAGGGTGGAATACCCGATTCATCAAATCCATAAAAACTGCTGGAGCATTAGTTAATCCAAAAGGCATCACCAAAAACTCATAGTGCCCATATCGAGTCCGAAAAGCTGTTTTGGAAATATCGCTATCCTTCACTTTCAGTTGGTGGTAACCCGATCTCAAATAAATCTTTGAAAATACTGTGGCCCCCTGTAATTGGTTAAACAAGTCATCAATACGAGGTAGAGGTTACTTATTTCTAATGGTCACCTTATTCAACTGTCGATAATCAATACATAATCGCATTGTCCCATCTTTCTTTTTCACAAATAACACTGGGCTCCCCATGGAGAAACATTAGGCCGAATGAACCCTCTCCTTATCAGATCTTGTAATTGCACTTTCAATTCCTTCAACTCTGTTGGTTCCATTCTATAAGGAGCAAGGAAAATCAGACCAGTACCTGAAATTAATTCAATAGAAAACTCTAGTTCCCTACCGGGTGGCAATCCTGGCAATTATTCTGGGAAGACATCAGAAAACTCTCTAACCACTGGTATATCTTCAACTTTAAGTGCTTCCTTACTAACATCAACCACATACGCTAAATACCCTGTACAACCCTTACTCAATAACTTTCGGCTCTTTATTGCTGAGATAAGTCAATTAGGGACAACATTCCTTTCTCCTATAAATTGGAACTCGGGTTCACCAGGAAAATGAAATGTAACTTCTTTGCGAAAACAATCAATGGAAGCGTGGTATGATGATAACCAATCCATCCCCAATATAATATCAAAATCTCGAATGGCCAACAATATCAAATCAACATAGAAATCTCGTTCACCCATTCGTAAGATACAATCTTTATAAACATACTCAACCAGAATCACACTTTCCATTGGGGTAGAAATATATAAGGCACAATTGTTAAATGAACATGGTATACCCAAATATGAAACAATATGTAATGCCACAAATGAATGCGTAGATCCAGGATCAATGAGTGCATATAAATCTTTGTTTGCAATAGAAAGTTTACCTGTAACCACTTGAGGTGTAGCATGGGCATCTTGTAGCGTCATCGCAAACACTCTTCCTCCTTCCCTCGATCCAGTTGATTGTTTTGTACCTCTCCCCCTGGTGGCACTGCCTAGAGAAGATCCTTTATGAGGCCCCACACTACTGACTGAAACTGTTCTCGCCAACATAGGACAATTCTTTCTCAAATGACCCTCCTGGTGGCAGTTAAAACATTCTATATTCAATAACCTTTGGCAATTTCTCTTTATATGACCTGATGCCCCACAAAAGAAACAAACATTCGGATCTCCTTGTGCTGAAACTCCTGAACCTCTTCCACCACTAGCTTCACCCCTTTGCAAACTACTTCCACCTCTACCCTGTTGGAATTTCTGCCCTCCAAACCTCGAATATTCTGTACCACTACGCTTTTGATAATTTGGATCAAATCTGCTTCTCTTTACACCTCGTTCTCGATTCCCTCTAGCTTCATTCACGTCTTTTTCTACCAACATGGCTTTGTTCACTAAGGCTGAATAATTAACAGTCTCTAAAGCTGACAACCGTGATTTAATGACTAACTCAAGCCCATCGAGAAATCGACTACACATATCTTCCTCATTCCGTATAAACCTCGAAGCAAACCGAGATAAAGCTGTAAGTTTAGCTTTGTATTCTCTAACTATCATACTCCCTTGATTCAACAGGAAATATTGCTTCTCCTTTTGTTTTTGATACATTGGGGGGAAATACTTATCATACAAAGCTTTGACAAAAGCATCCCATGAGATCAGATTCTCACCTCCTGGAGTAATCAACAAATGTTTTATGGCATCCCACCAGTACTTAGCTTCTCCTTTCAGCATATACGTCGCCAAGGTCACTCGTTGATTTTTAGGCATTCTCATTACCCCAAAAATAAGTTCAATCTCTTTAACCCATACTTCTGCCTCTGCTGGATCAACTGCTCCTTCAAATGAGGGTGGATTCATTTTAATAAATTTCTCATGTGAAGTACTCCTTTCTTCCCGGTGTATCACCTCCTCAGCCCTGTCCCATGCTTGTGCCTCCAGTTGTCTGACCTGTTGTTCTTCCATCTGAGCCATAAATCTAGCTTGTTGCTCTTCCATTAAAGTCATAGCACGTGCCATTTTTTGCATGTCTGTCAATTGTTCTGGGTCAGGTTCTACATTTCCATGAACAGGTTGCTCAACCTCTGACTCTGTGCCATATTTGAAGCCTCATCTTCTATTTCCACATTCACATTCCCTCCTTCCATTCTTTTATATCTGAAATGGATCAAAGATATAACAACATGCATATATACATATTTTTCCTACCATAATCGTTAGTATCAAACCAAATATACTTTTAACATTCACTGCCAAATCTAGACACTTCTCACTCCAGAACCTCTAAAACCTAGGCTCTGATACCAAAAGAGGACACACCCCAACCCAGTTACTTATAATTAAGTTTGAAAGTCAAAGTGAGTCAAACAATGATTAATTTAACCAAACCATAAACAAAGTTTTAATTTCAGAGTCCTCATTGTAAATCCATATAACTGAAAACCTTTTTACAACATCAAAGTAGTCATACTTATACAAACTTGCTTGAAGGATAATTTAACTTAATTACATCATTTACATTTAAACAAAATCTTTGTTTCTCCCATTCCTGGCTAACCCAGCCCGACTTCCTAGATTTAGCAGTGACATCGTATTACCTGAAAAATGTGGACATAGGAACCATGAGCAAAAATATCCCAGTGAATGCATCACTACTAAACTACTGCATGAATTTAAATGCAATAAATCATGTCCATATACTTCTGTATTAACTTATCCGGCTCATTCATAAGGAATGACCATCTTTTCCGAATCATGATTCACATATCCTGTCTAAATAGACAAATCTCCCCCATTCCTGATCGAGGAGTAACCCCTCATTTCGGTAAACCGAAATGAACAATTTCATATTCATTTTATTATGATCATACCAACAACACGATACAAATATCTCTTTCCAGTGAGTACACTCACCTTGGTTGACAACTATGTATTCACGTTTCCTTCTGATGGAGCTGAACTGGGTTGATTAGACCTTACACCTGTCAATACAACTAAATCAGTACTGAACCTCAATCATAAATATTATCCTAACATAATTATGTAATTTTCCATGACTATACATCAACAATATAATTCCAATTAAGTCACATTCCATAAAACATAGGTAAAGGCAAGACAATGATATACATGTTGATAAAGTTACGGACATTCAGCCGTAGGAAATACCTCATAAGGAATTTATTACCAAAACCAAGTAAACATTAAATTATACTTATCAATGTATATGCACATGAAACATGTACTCAAAGTACCCTTTGTAAGGACGAAATACAAACGTTCATTCAAGGGGTATCCAGTATGGCCTGAAATTATTTTCATACATACTTAACTATCCTATATTCCTAAATTGTATAAATACAGGGGTCCAACCTTATCAATATGAAAACATATATGAATATACTTTCCAATACAATTGACGGTATAATTTTTCAAGCTTCCTAGAGCAAGTTATGACCATTTCTTTACAACACAAGAAATCTGCCCTACAAGCTCCTCTATTGTTCCTTCAACTTTCAAGAATTTTCATAATTTTTCTACGGCATAACTTTACATGATTTTCAAAATATTTCCAGTAAACATACTGAATAGTACTGAATTAAAGTTTCATAATTTTTTGACTTCATTTGCTATCTCAAAAGCTTGACTAAACTTAGGGCATACCGAAATCAAGTATACAAACAGCAACTATGCACCAACTTTAAATCATCATTACGGCCTAACCACAAGGAGATATATTCTAATTTTAGGATATGATATTAATATATGAGTCTCTTTCATATCCAATTTGAATTTCTCAATTCCAGTAAGCACACAAAGAGATATGCAAGTTTGAATACAAGGGGTTTCAATACAAAGCAACTTTAAGGGTTTCTACATTCAACTTAACATAAACTTGCATCTAACCATACATACATATAAAGGGCTGAAACTTTCGTAAACATATGATGATTTATATCATATAAATCAGTAATATAAGATAAATGACAAGATTTGCAATTAGGATTACCTTCGGGACTTTTACGTAATTTCCACGAATTTTTCTACACCTTTTCTCCTCACTTTTCCTTCCTAAACTCCCTAATTCTCTTTCGTCAAGGTGAAACCCTTTCATGGCTGATTTTGGCTAAAGGATAAATCTATTTAAAGGGTATAAGGTCGGTCAAGGATGCCTCCCAATCCAACCAATCAAATTAAACCATTTGGTTTAATAAAAGACAAATTACCACTAAAAGGGAATAGACAACTTTGCCCTTTGTTCGTAAATTCGGTATAACTCTTTACTCGGGCATCCATTTGATGATCCGTTTGTTGTGTTACAACCCTAACTCACATGTCTACAACTATATAGTTTTCACCTCAAGTCATTTATAAAGTTTCAAAGGTCAAAACTAGTCTCTAACAGAAACCTTTCTACCGAAAACAACAAAATTTGTGTTTGTAAATAATTCGACCTTTCATGATTTATGAAAGTAGGATTATATAAACATAATCACTTAACATTAGATATACTAATATCACATTATTCATATCACATAATATAATCATGATTTAAATATAATTGATCATAATTATATTCGGGTTGTCACACATTACCTCAGATGAGCTTCCTTGGTCGATGAGCAACTTGTCGACGTCATAGTTGGCAATCCTGAGCGTAATGATCAAGGCGTCATGGTGTGGGGTTCTTACTCCCACCATATCTTCATCTGTGAACATGATATGTTTGCTATAGCGTACATCATCTGCTCGCCGACATTTTCTTGATTGGGTCTTCGCTGGATCGTTCTGGAAAGGTTGCATTACTGTTGTAAGCTTTTTTTCCTCCATCCGAGCTGAATTCCCCTAAATCTTCTTCATATCAGATGCCCCGTGAGTTGCTACAAATTCAGGGCCAGCATCGTCTTCGAGCACATTGTCAGGTCTTTCTTCTCCATTGGCAGTGACTTTCTATACTTTCTTCTCCACAAACTCGTTTAGGTGCCCAGACTGGGCTAGTTATTCAAGGTGGGACTTAAGAGCTTTGCAATGCTCAGTCTTATGTCCTCCCTCTTTATGAAAAGTGCATGTCAGCGCGTTGTTTCTCATTGAGGCATCACCTCCCATCTTTTTGGGGAACTTAATAAATGTCTCGTCTTTGATCTTCGCGAGAATCTTGTAAATTGGTTCTCTGAAGGCAGTGTTGACTGCCTGAAATGCTTTTGACATATCGTTCCTGCCTCCGTTATTGGAGCCATTCTTGCCCCCATTATTTCCTCCTTACTTCTGGTTCTCAGCTTAGTTCGACCGTTCTCCCCTGTGCTGAGGCGGGTTATGTCCTCCACCTTAGCGTATTTCTCGATGCGAGCCATCAAGTCGTCGATGGTTATGGCATCTTTCTTCATTAGGGACTGCTACAGAAGGGAAGAGCTGGGTAGCCCAATTTTGAAGGAGGCCACTTCTACCTGCTCTGAGCAGTCCTCGACCTCATTGAATAACTCCCAGTACCTCTCCGCATGGTCTCGGAGGGTCTCTTGAGGTGTCTTTTTCATTGTTAGCAAGGCATCCATCCTTTGGGGATGGGAGCTACTAGTAATGAAGCAGGCCGTAAAGAGCTCATCCAGGGACTCAAAGATCCTAATAGACCTGTGAGGGAGCCTTTTGAACATTTATGTGCCACATCATGCAGGCTCGAGGGAAAAATTCGGCACATCAATGCATCCCGGTGGTTCTAGAGGGTCATGGATTGCCTGTACTGCCTAACGTCATCAATGAGATCAGTCTTTCCATCATAAATCTTTAATCTTGGAATATCGAATTTCTTGGGGGCCTCCCTTTCTTCTATTTACCTTGAGAAAGGGGATTTCATCTGGGTCTTGATAGCTCATCTAGCAAGCTCCCGGGTCGATCTTGCGCCGCGATGTGCTGGGTGTTGGTCCATCTCCCTTCTGACCAAATTTGGTATGTTCTCATTGCTACGAACTCGGCTCCTGTATCGGCGAGTCGATCACTGGTGCTCGAGAGATTCGTTGCTTGACTCGTGCCTCTCACTCTTTTGGGATCCATGCACAGGAGTGCGGTACGGACGTCGCCTAGTATTGCGATGGAGCTCTTTCTCCATCCTTTCTAATTTCCTTTTGAGGCGAGCATTCTCATCCTCATGCTTGCGAGCGGACTCCCTTTGTTCATGGAGCCTTACCTCATAGGCATCAATCATCCTGGAGATTTGCGTGGACGTTGCTGGTCCTTGGCTTTCCTCTGAGGCTGGCCTCTCTGGGCGAGCACTCTGATCTGAACGCCTAACTTCAGATCTGATCCTGCGAGGAGTAGGTTGTTCTTAGATATCCCCTGCCTGAGGAGCATTACTGCTGTGAACAGACATTTTGAACTTCTTTGTTGGCGTGGGGTTTCTCAGGGAAGACAAACGTTCCCACATACGGCGCCAATTGTGGTGACAATTATATTCAACAAAAATAAATAAGAGAAGCGCAATCACCAAGGAAAATAAAAAAGATAAAATGCCAATCACAAAACACAGTATGCACGTGGTTCAGTAAGAATGCCTACGTCCAAGGTGGTGCAGTCAGTATTATTTCTTGATACTCCGGGGAGCGTTTACAGAGAATACAATGTGTGCCCTTTGCCCCAGGCTTAGGGTTTATTATATACATGTCTATCCTCGGGGAGTGGGGGTGTTTGACTCCCGCACGTCCATCATCTTCTCCTGGATTATCTCTATACGAGATTCTAGGAGGAGACTAAGTCGTAACTCTATTTAGTTAAGGCGAGGGGTCCAGATTTTGGGCCGTTTTTACTAGACTGCTCGTCCGGGCCCATAATGGTAAATTCGGGTACCCACATATGTCATTGTTTATAATAATTACATGTGTTGTATAAAGTACATAATTGAGGTGTGACACAATTAAAATTATCTATTCTTGGGATAAAATAATTGAAGACATATTTTGAAGAGTATACAGACTCGTTTAGGTGTTTTAAACCTTTAATAATGGTCCTGGACCATGGGTATATAAGCTATGGGACTTTTGGTCTAGTTTTAGTATGGATTCAGGTCCATTTGGTGGTCCAAAATTTGGATTTTTAACCCGACTCGGGATTTAGAGTTAATAAGTGTTTATGGGAAGATAAACCACTCCCTATTAGTTATTAAAAATACCTAAACGTAACTGCTACCAAGAGAGAAAAGGAGAAGAACCAAAAAGGTAGATGTGACACCCCACCTAATAAAATACCGGGTGATCAGTCATATATCAATTTAAACAGGAATCTCATTTGATTCATTCTCAGCATCACTATCGAAAACATTTTAAAACTTATTAATCACCTAGTATTAAAACACAAACGATGCCAAATTTTATCTATTTATCAAACAACAACAATAACAACTTGAAAATGAATATAATTTAAACAATTCACACAATTACTGAGTCAACCATAAAAATGAATAAAAAAAATCTTTGTCGAATAAACCATCGGCTACAAAACCCAAGAAAAAAAACATAAGCCACTAGAATAAAAAACAGAGTACATCATCTGACTGAATCAAATGAAAGAACTAGGACGACATACTAAGATGAAATACTGACTGCATCCTTGTGGCTACCTCGATTAGTCACCATGGGCCCAGACGAGTAGCCCAGTAAAGGCCTAAAGTCTGGGAGCCTTACATCCCTACCAATTCGATCACGACTCAGTAAAGTACCTATGATCTTGTATGTAGATATTCTAGGGGTTATGGACTGACGTGGGGGAATCCAACACCCCCACTCCTCAAGAACAAACATGTATATAACAAACCCTAAGCATGGAGAAAAAGACACGCATTGTATTTCCTGTAAAACACTCCCCGGAGTATAGAGAAATAATATTGAGAGCTCCACTGTGGACGTAGGCATTCTTGCTGAACCACGTAAATATTGTGTTGTGTGATTGGCATTCTTTACATTCTTTATTTTCTTTGTTGGTTGCCTTATCTTATTCATTTGTGTTGAACATAATTGTCACCACAATTGGCGCCGTCTGTGGGAAAGGTTTGTCTTCCTTTTAGAAATCCCTCACCAACAAAGAATCTAGAATGTCCGGTCACATCAACGATGCCCCTTAAGAAGGGGATATCCAATAACATCCTGCCCCTCGCAGGATCAGATCTGAAGTTCGACGTTAAGATCAAAGGGCTGGCCCAGATGGGAAAGCCTTAAAAGAAAGTCAGGGACTAGCGGGGTCTACACAAATCTCCAGGTTGATGGATGCCTGTGAGGAAAGTCTCCAATAGCAAAGGGAGGCCGCTCGCAAGAAATAGGCTGAGAATGATCGCCTCAAAAGGAGATTGGAAAGGATGGAGAAAGAAATCCATCGCAGCACTAGGCGACGTCCATAGCGCATTCCTAGCCCTCAGGCGAGCAAGTCTCACAGCCGAGGAAGGAGCCCTAGACACGGATCCTAAGGAAGTGGGAAGCACGAGTTTGATGATGACTTGCTTGAGCAACAGTGACCCGTTCGTCATTATAGGAGCCCAGCTCGAGGTGATAAGGATATACAAAATTTGGTCCGAAGAGAAATGAACCAGCACCCAGCACATCGGGGTGCCAGATCGACCAGAGAGCTTGCTCGGTGAGCTCTCAGGACCCAGGTGAAATCCACTTTCTCAAGGAAAATAGAAGAAGAAGAAGCCCCCAAGAAGTTCGCAATTACGAGATTCAAGATCTATGATGGAAAGACTGACCCTATCGATCACGTTAGGCAGTACAGGCATGACATGACTCTCTGGAACCACATGGATGCACTAATGTGTCAAATTTTTCCCTCGAGTCTCCATGATGTGGCCTAGAAATGGTTTGAGAGGCTCCCTCACAGGTTCATCAGGATCTTTGAGTCCTTGGTCGAGCTCTTCACGGCTCGCTTCATTACCAGCAGCTCTCATCTAAAAAGGATGGAAGCTTTGCTAATAATGAAGAAGACACGTTAGGAGAGCCTCCGGGACTACGCAAAGAGGTACTTGGAGTTGTTTAATGAGGTCAAGGTCTGCTGGGAATAGGTAGCAGTGGCCTCTTTTAAGATTATCCTACCCACATCTTGCCTTCTACACCAATCCCTGACGAACAAGGAGGCCACAACCATCGATGACCTGATGGCTCGCATCGAGAAGTATGCCAAAGTTGAGGATGTGACCCGCCAACCATCAATGACCTGATGCCTCGAATCGAGAAGTATGCCAAAGTTGAGGATGTGACCCGCCGCAGTGCAGGGGAGAATGGTCGAGCTAAGCTCGCTGCCAATGGCAACGACAAGGCCGAAAACCAGAAGAAAGTTGGAAAGAATAGGGGCAACGGTGGATCCAAGAATGGAGGTAAGAACGATGCTTCGAAATAATTTCAGGTAGTAAACATTGTCTTCAAAGAACCAATATATAATATTCTAGCGAAAATCAAAGATGAGCCATTTGTTAAGTGGCCCAGAAAGATGGGAGGAGATCCCTCAAAGAGAAAAAACGCGCTGATGTGCGCTTTTCACAAGGAAGGAGGACATAAGACTGAGCATTGCAAGGCTCTTAAGTCTCACCTTGAAGAGTTGGCCCAGATCGGGCACCTGAACGAGTTTGTGGAGAAGAAGGCAGAGAAAGTTTCTACCAACGGAGACACAAGGTCTGACAACGTGCTCGAGGACGATGCTGGATATGAATTTGAAGGGATTTATGGGGAATTCGATCTAAAGTAGATTCAAAGGAATTTAGCCCGGATGGAAATAAAAAAGCTTACTGTAGTAATGCAAGCTTTTCAGATCGATCCAGCATAGACTCAGTCGAGAAAGCGTCGACGAACAGATGATGTCGATTATAGCAAACACATCGTATTCAAAGATGAAGATCTGGTGGGGGTAAGAACCCCACATCATGACGCCTTGATCATTACGCTCAGGATAGCCAACTATAACGTTGACAAGTTCCTCGTCAACCATGGAAGCTCATCCGAGGTAATGTATCTCGACCTATTCAGAAAATTGAAGTTAAGTGTTGATGACTTGAAGGAAGCCACTGTCCCTCTAGTTGGCTTCGCTGGAAATGTAACTATCCATTGGGAAAGATCGTGCTTCCGGTGAGGGCAGGAAGTGTCTCTAAGATGATCGATTTTCTGGTAGTCGACATTGACTCGCCATGCCAAGTTATCCTTGACAGAGGGTGGCTGCATGCAATGAAGGCAGTCCCCTTGACCTACCATCAGAAACTCAAGTACATGACAGAGTGAGAAGTGATGGAGATCAACAGAGATCAGGCGATGTCAAGAAGGTGCTTCATAGAACCCATCAGCCCAAAACCAGAGAAGAAGGTCGAGAAGGCCAAAGAGAAAGTAGAGGAGCAAGAAGGTTTGATACCTTCAAAATATCAGCTAAAGTATGGGGGACCCAAAGTGGAGGAGACCAGGCTCCTCCCCTCTAAGAGAATCATTGAAAACCTGGAAGAAGTCGCAGTCGGTGGTAACAAAAAAGACAAGAGTTTCTTGATTAGGACATCCCTCACACATCAAGAAAAGAAAGAATTGACGGTGCTATTAAGGAGCAACCTAGATGTTTTTTCCTGGGAACCGTATGAGCTACCTGGATTTTATCCTAGTGTGTTTTGTCATCGGTTGCACGTCGACCCCACTTTCAGGCCTGTCGCGCAGAAGGTACAACGAACTGCACCCGAGAAGGCCAAGGCTGTAAAAAATTAAGTAGAAAAGCTACTAGATCCAGGATCCATACGGGAAGTTAAATTCCCTAAATGGCTGTCCAACCCAGTAGTGGTTTCGAAGAACAATGGAAAATGGAGAGCTTTTATCGACTTCACTGACCTTAACAGGGCATGCCCTAAGGACAGTTTCCCCCTCCCAAAGATCGACCAATTGGTGGACCCTACAGCAGCTCACGAGAGAATGAGTTTTCTAGATGCATATTCGGGGTATCACCAGATTCCCCTATATGAACAAAACCAAGACAAGACCGCGTTCATTACCACCGTTGGATTATACTGTTATAAAGTTATGCCATTTGGACTTAAGAATGCAGTAGAAACTTACCAGCGGCTGGTCACCAAGATGTTCAAAGACCAAATGGGAGATAACATCAAAGTCAACATTGATGATATGCTCGTCAAGAGGAAGCGCAAAGAGGACCATATCTCAGACCTATCAAGGAACTTTGAAATCCTCAGGAAATACCAATTGAAACTCAACGCGAGGAAAAGTTCTTTCGGTGTACACTTAGGAAAATTCCTCAGGTCCTTGATTATCAAGAGAGGCATTGAAGCCAACCTGGTCTAGATCGATGCAATCAACAAGGTACAGCCTCCCCGCACAATAAGAGACGTACAAAATCTCACAGGCTTTCTCGTCACCTTGAATAGGTTCATCTCGAAGTCCTTCGAAAAGTGCCAGCCATTTTTCCAGCTATTGGAAAGAAGAAAAATGGTAGAATGGAACCAAGATTTCTCGCGAGCATTGGAAGAGCTCAAATCTTATCTCAGCACACCACCCTTGCTCGTAATACCTCAATAGAATGATTCCTTGTACTTATACCTTGCCAAATCTAGCCACGCCGTCAGTTTTGCACTGGTGTGAGAAAAGATAGGAATTCAACACCAGTCTACTATGCGAGCAAGACCCTATTGGACTCCGAGCAGCGTTACCTAACACTGGAGAAGATTGCCTTTGCACTAGTGGTAGCATCGAGGAAACTAAATAATTACTTCAAATCTCACACTATCATCGTCCTTACATCACACCCCCTTAAAGCAGTACCATGGAAGGCGGATATGTCCGACAAACTATCAAAATGGTCTGTCGAGCTCGAATGATTTGACATCCAATTTTAACCAAGGAGTGTAATCAAGGGGCAGGTCCTCGCCGACTTCATCGTGAAGTTCACAGTCGAACAGCCTTGCGACCAACCTCAGCCCATGAACTAGAGGGCAAATCACTCAATAAGAGGTGTGTGGCGACTATTTGTTGATGGAGCCTCTAACTCAAAGGGGGTAGGAGTAGGCATTGTGCTCATTACTCCAAAAGATACAATTCTCGAGAAGGGAATCATACTTGGATTTGGAACCTCCAATAACGAGGCAGAATACGAGGCTTTGTTTGCAGGCTTGCAGAAGTCATAGGCATTGGGTGCAAAACAATTACATGTGTTTGGCGACTCACAATTGGTATCCAATCCGATAAGTCGGGACTTCAACGCGAGGGATGGAATAATGGTAGCCTACCTCTCCTTAGCAAAAAAGTTAATTTCTAACTTTGAGGAAGTAAGTGTCCAACAGTTTCCCAGAGGACAAAACATTCATGCTGACACCCTAGCAGCCTTAAGTTCAGCAATCGAGTCCGACTTAAAAAGAACAATCCCTATACACTTCCTCGCCCAGCCGAGCATCATCCAGAGAGAAGAGCTTATAGACATGGACCATATCCTTTAGGTTGAATCAGCACCTAGTTGGATGGACCCCCTCAGGGACTATTTAAAGGATGGTGCACTACCAGGTGATAAGAAGGCTACTCATTAGATAAGAGTTAAAGTTTCCCGCTTTCACTTATCTCCTCAGGGCAAGATGTATAAGAGATCATTCACCAGCCCTTACCTCCAATGTGTTCACCCAAAGGACGTCGAGAAAGTGCCGCGCGAGCTCCACGAAGGAACCTGTAGGAGCCATATTGGAGGAAAATCGCTACTTTTTTTAGCAATGAAGGAAGGCTACTGGTGGCCATACATTTAGAGATATTCTGGATTATATGCTTGCAAGTGCGAAAAATGTCAGCTACATGCTCCTATGGTCCACCAACCTGCCTTCGACCTAAGATCACTTACCAGCCCTTGGCCTTTCACCTAATAAGGAATGGACATCATGGTCCATCTCCCTAACGCTACCGGTAATCTCAAGTATCTATTGGTCACCACAGACTACTTCACTAAATTGATTGAGGCAGAGCCGCAGGCAAACATCAGGGACGCAGATATGATGAGATTTATATGGAAAAACATAATTACCCAATTTGGGATCCCCAGAACCCTCATCACTGACAACGGAACGCAATTCGAGAGCAGCCCCTTCAAGAGTTTTTACAACGGCCAAACTAAAGATTCCAACAAAACAATAATCGATGGATTGAAGAAATGACTTGAGAGAGCCAAAGGGGCATGGGTGAGCGAGCTGCCACACATTTTGTGGGATTATCGCACTACCCCATGACGAGAAACTGAGGAAACCCCATTCTCACTAACATATGGAATGGAAGCAATCATCCCTCTAGAAGCTGGCCTCCCAACCATGAGATTCACCTTGGTCCACCAGGGCCAGAATGATGCAGCATTACTCGCTGAACTTGACCTAGGTAACAAACACAAAGAACTAGGCCTTGTAAGACTAGGGAGCTATCAACAACAGCTCGTAAAACACTATAATAAAAAGGTCAATCCAAGGACATTACAGATTAGGGACTACATCCTAAGGAAAGTTCTTGGCGGTGCAGTAAAACCATCTGATGGCAAGTTGGGTCCAAACTGACAGAGACCATTCAATGTGACAAGGGACGACCTACAAGGAGCTTATCACTTAGAAACTCTAGAGGGCAGAGAGATACCCCGAGCATGGAATGCAACCAACCTGAAAAAATTATATTTCTAGTTTTTTTCATTCATCTTTTATCGCATTTTTGGAATTGGCAACTCATTTTTTATTGCTCGTAATTAATAAAAGATTGTTTGGCAGTGATATTCTATGAAGTGTTAATTTTACGTTATGAACTTTATAACTTGCACACCTTTTCCAAGCGACAAGCATATTACTCAGTATGCAAAAGTAGGGAATCACCCTCCTCTAGTTTTCGTTATGAAACATGAACAATCTCTTAGCATTTCCCCTAGAAATATATGAAGCCCTACAGGGGACCCTTAGGCATCTCAGCCAAATCGAATTTTTCTCCAAATAATGTTTGTCTCAAAAAACCTGATCGGATAGAACATCCATCACCAGGTGTGTCCACTTTATTTCCATACTTAGGACTAATGGAGTGTGACGACACGACCTAAAAGGTAAAGTGGGGTATAATGGTATCTCATAAGCATACTGCACTAGGAGGATACTCACACGATGAAATAACTCAACAAATCTAGTCGGCTATGAAGAGGCCAAGATAATCAAACGAAAGATTAATGAAGTGAAAATACACAACACATGTTTAGTTGGCAAAATGCCCAAAACATAAATATTTTATTACTGCGTTACATTTATAAAAAATTACATTAAAGTAAGAAAATCTTAATGAGGATTAGGCCTCTGAGTAAGATAATCAGCCACTTACGATCTTCGTCCGTCGTTCGGATGAGGGGCCAATTCTTCCTCAACTTCATTCGCATCTGACTCTAATAGCTGCCTGGGGATAGAATCTATAGGGACCCATTGGTCGTCCCTCGTGAAAGGATTAGGCCTTAGAGTTGAAGGAGAGATCTCATGACGATACCAGAGTACTGAGTTCCTGGGGACCTGCAGCTCCCTTAGGGTGCTCAACCGTCCTTTAGTAAAGGATAGCTCTTTAAACTCTGTCAATCTCATTGGATCATCTGTCTAACCTTGGTCATAACTATCAGCCCACACTCGCCGAGGTCCTTTCTTGAGCAGATGCCTCATCCGTGTGACATCTCTTTGAAGCCCAGAAATAATCATGTATGCTCGACAAATATCTTCTTGAAGCTCGTCCATCTCCCTAGATGGATCCCCTGCATCCGGACTAGCTCGCGGAGCAGTCGATGAGGTAGAACCTCGCAAAACTTGAGGGGCATCACTCGGACCTATTCCAGATCATGGAACAGCCGATAAAGAGGAACCTAACAAGACTCGAGGTGGGACGCTTGATGCATTCTCCCTGAGTCGCTACACCTCCCTCCTCAGAGTCTCATTCTCCTGTTTAAGATCTTCTCCGACTTGATTAATTTTGGAGGCATCTAGAAGCTTAGATCTCAAAGTGTTAACTTCTTTTTGGACAAAGGCACCAACTTCTTCCATATCCTGAAGTATATCCTTCAGTTTGGCGATGAGCTTAGACTGGTCTTTAAAGCTATTATTCCTCGACTTGAGAGACTTACAAATCCTAATGAAGGCTTTGCGAACCTGATTGCTCACATTAGGACCAATGATCCTTCCCAGTTGAGAAGTGGAAGGTATATACTCATCTAAATAAATCAACTATAGGCCATACAAGCATTCAAGAGCAAAAGAATCAGTACACAGAAGGGAAAGTATTTTCATTTCATTCAAATAAAGAGGTCCAAGTACATCGGTAATTAAAAAGAGCAGTACAAATGAAGCAAAAAATAAAAAAGAAGTCCTAAAAATAGGCTAACTAGCAACCTCAGTTTGTTCAGAGGTCACTGGTTTCTTTCCCTTATCAACAGCAGCAGGAGCACCTCCCTCAGATGGAGCAACTGTTGTTCCCTAAACGGAAGGAGTATCAGCAAGAATGGTAAGAGACGTAGGAACACCACTCTCAATGGTCGAGGAAGTTGTATCATTCATAATGGGTTTTGGACCTGGATCATGCTCGTTAAATAAGGGACAATTGATGCCCACTACAGCAGCCAAAAGAGCCTTGTTCCATCCCTTCTTAAAGTTCAACCGGATGATATAGCCAATCTGAACATCGACATCTTCATACGCAGCAACCCAACCGGCTTTTTAAGAACTGTCCTTGAGGGTGGTAACCTTAGACTCCCCCTTCTCCACCTTTGCTGGTAGCCCCTTATTTTCCTCCACCACAGTAATCTTTCTCATGAAAACCAGGTAGTAGGACTGCATCAACTCATTGAGCTCCTTGGTCACGACCTCCTTCACTTTGTTAGGTTCAGCGAGGGTGAGATCAGAGGATTTCTTGGCCTTATTGGTATCCTTCAAGCTGGCCTCTAGCTTGACATTCTTCCCCTTCATCTCATCAATCTACTTTTTTAGATCATCCTTCCCCCTCACCAGCTCATCGCGAGTACGATAGAGGACCACAAAATCACTCACAAACTGCAAAAAAGAGAATCATTAAATAGAATGTTGCAAGCATGGAGAAGCACTAAACATAATATTATAAGCACAAAGGAGCAAAAGCAGACTTACCAAGGCTAGCCTCTGACTCACCTCCTGAGCTAACTGGTCAGTCCCCATCGCCTTCTGACGATCACTAGGCAAAATTGCTCTTTCAAGCAATGCAGGGGACAACTGAGGAGAGAGGGCAACAGAGGCCCCCTCAGGAAAAGCAGACATGGGCACCAGAGCTTACCGTGCCTTCGTCCTCATATCCTCTCTCATTCTCTCCTCTTCCCTCTCATTCTTCTCCCTCTCGGCTATCTTCCTCTCCTCAACCTTCTTCCTCTCTTCCACCTTCTTCTTCTCCTCTTCCTTCTTTCTCTCTCTCTCTCTCTCTCTCTCTCAACTACTCTTCCTCCCTCCTCTTATTTTCCTGCTTGTGGGAAGTAGGCTGAGAACCAGTGGCAACTTCCCCACTACCAGACTTCTTCTTCATTAACCTCCTAGAAAGAAGCACATCATCATCATCTTCTTGAATCAGATTCTTCCTGGGAGGAACCATATCTTCCTCGGTGGAACTGCTCGGCTTACTGGAAGACTCCCGAGCTTTTGAAACCTCTTCCGAGCTTTTGAAACCTCTTCCGAGCTGGAAGATCCTTTGCCACTAGAGCTCTCCTCGCTGGAACCACATTCAGCATCGTCCTCGTTATCACCTTCGCTATTCTCACCAGAGCTTCTATCTTCTTCGTCTAATTGGATAGGATATGTAACAACTTCTTCAGTGATGTCTAGCTCAGGGATGCTATCTACAGGTCGCGCAATAAAGCTAGACCCAACGTTCTAATACTCCAAGAGAAAAGCCACTGATCGAGGATGTTCACTGTCAGACCTCGACCCCTTAATATGGGGAGGAAATTCCAATTTCTAGTAAAAAAAATCTCTTGCTAGTAATCCTTATGGGAATTAGGTAGATTTACTACCAATACCCTATAAGGACTACTGGCCTTGAGGTAAAGAAGACCAGAACTTGTTCGCGAGAAAGAATAACAGAAGCATATCTCAGCAAGCCTTAAATTGGTGCCATAGAGCTGATTTATTCTATGGACACCATTAACAATCGTCCAGACGTTTGGAGAACACTGTGCGGGGACGATATTGAAATAACCAAAGAAATGCAAAATCAAATTTCTTGGAGGAAAAGTGAGACCCCCTTGGGACAATAAGAGAACGTGAATCCAGTGAGCATCCTCCATTTCTCTAACATTTTTAGGGACAGGGCACACTCAATGTATACACAATTTGGGATGTTATAATACTTCATAAATTCGGTTACCGACCTATTGCCTATTTTCACCATTTACAAAACCTAACTACAAATGCGAAGAAATGTTAACAGAAAAAGCAAAGAGAAAAGAAAAAGGGACTTACGAAGTGAAAACCTATCTTGGGATGATGCAAAGTCACAAGTAGAGATGATGAGGAACAGTGAAGTTGGAAGACGAAGACTTGAGAATGAGAAGCATAACAATGGAAGCTTAGAGAGGAAGAGAAAATACGAGAAAGCTTGAAACGACAATAAGGAAACACTGCCCCAAGGGAATTTTAAACGTTTCCAATCATAGCGCACGAAGCACGAAGCGGGCTGCTGCCTAAATCATTTTAGAAGAAGTGCTTCAATTTTGGGAAAAATTGCACAATTTACAAGATAGTCATTATGACAAATCATTTAAAATTATTGAGCCCAAATTACTGCCCGATAACTTTTGGGGCAATTGTGGGTACCTCGATTTCTCACCACAGGCCCAGACGAGTAGCCCAGTAAAGGCCCAAAGTCTGGGAGCCTCGCATCCCTACCAATTCGGTCACTACTCAGTCAAGTCCCTATAATCTCGTATGAAAATATTCTAGGGGTTATGGATTGACGTGGGGGAATCCAACACCCCCACTCCCCAACAACAAACATGTATATAACAAAGCCTAAGCCTGGGGAAAAAGAAACGCATTGTATTTCCTGTAAAAGACTCCCTGTAGTATTGAGAAATAATATTGAGAGATCCACCATGGACGTAGGCATTCTTACTGAACCACGGAAATATTGTGTCGTGTGATTGGCATTCTTTACATTATTTATTTGCTTTGGTTATTTCCTTTTCTTATTAATATGTGTTGAACATAATTATCACCACAATCCTACTTTAGGAATTAAGTGACTGAAGCGGCTAAGTCAAAATCCTTCAACATCCACATATGCCGCAGTTGCATAACCGTGGAATAGAAATAATTCTCACATCCCTGTGGCTGGAAACCTAAAAGCTTTTGAAAATATTTTATAGCATGGGTTAGAACGCATAAGATTTTGAAAATATTTAGCCGGTGAATTAAATGCAGTAAATTAAAATGCATGAATGCTCTTCATATTTAAGCTAGTGTCTCACTCCCTTGAGGACCAACTCACCCCTCAAATATTGTGCACATCTAATGCTTTTCTATATAACCCACCTAGTCACCTACCCCGTACCTAGTTCTCGATAATATCCTTCCTGTGAAACTACTCTAGCCCGAGTATGTTTAATATATTATTTATAAGTTATTTAGCACATTAACTTAATTAATCATTTATCATTTGGGACCATATAACATTCTCACGTGTTATATATAATCAGCACAATTCACATCATGTATTTTACTCGTATATAAAGACATGCACCATATCTACGTATCATCATATTACAACATTCAAACACATGCTATAAATATATAACCATCCTCCAGAGTAGGCACTCACCGGATGTTTCTCTACAATGTTATCAATCTAGGTATACTCATCCACCGGGAAAACCTGACACGGTTAGCTCCCCAAATCAGTGAAATAAAATAAACGACGTGGAGGTGGTAATAGTTCCCTCCGGAAATGACACCGAATCATACCCAAGACCTCTCACCCCTAAATATAGACGCTATGATTTGGGGACTATACTCACCCTTCTCTTTGACCCAAGGGATTCACGCACATCGCCCAACCTAGAGGGGTATGTATTCCTATAAATATATTCACACTAATATTTATAAAGAACACCAATATATATGTACTACACAATCACCGCACACACACACACACACACACACACACACATATCTATATATATATATATATATATATATATATATATATATATATATATAATTCCGGCTATTCCGTGCACAATTTACCTTAATACTAGCATAAGATTCTCAAGTCTATATACTGACTTGCAATTTAAATAAACCCCACATTTATTTATTTTGTTCACTCAAGATGTGTCACGCAACTAAATTACCCAGACTCCCTCCTTTGATCCGAAATTTCATCTTGTAGAACTTATTCCTCAAATTCCATGTGACACCCTGCCTAATAAAATACCGGGTGATAAGTCCTACACCAAATTAAACAGGAATCTCATCTGGTTCATTCTTAGCATCATTGTCGAAAACTTTTTAAAACTTACTAACCACCTAGTATTCAAAAGGCATGGTGCCAAATTTTTTCTTTTTATTTAACAACCCAATATAAAAAAATGCAAAAGAATATATAACTTACCATCATACACTCACTGAATCGAACAATACTCAAAATGGAATAAGTGTAATCCTTGCTGAGACAACCACCGGCTAAAAATAAAATACCAAATATAAAACATAAGAGGAATAACTGAATACATCATCTAACTGAAATAAAATGGAACAACTAGGGCATCATGCCCAAATGGAATACCAACTGCATCCTACTGTAGGAATAAAATGACTGAAGCGACTAAGTCAAAATCCTTCAACATCAACATGTGCCACAGTTGAGTAATCCTGAAATAGAACAATTCCGGCATCCCTGTGTCTAGACACCTAAAAGGTTTTGAAAATATTTTTATAGCAAGGGTTAGAACCCAAATATTTTGAAAATATTTAGCAAGTGAATTTTAATGCAGCAAATTAAAATTCATGAATGCTCTTCATATTGAAGTTAGTGCCGCACACTCTCTTGAGGACACCTAACCACCTACTAATGTGGACGCATAGCGTACCTATACATGACCCATCTATCTATCTATCTCGTAACTAGTCTTGTCATATATATATCCATATAATAATTTGCCCACTACTCTCTCCCGAGTGAGTTTAGTTATACATTTTACAAGTTATTAATCACACTAACTTATTTAAATCAATTCTCATTTAATACCATATAACCATCTCACAAGTTATAGAATTAATAAAATTATCATCCTGTATTTACCAGTATATAATTATACCATATATATGTAATCATACTACAATATTCACACATACATGTCATAGATATATAATTGTCCCCCGAGTAGGGACTCATCGGGTGTTATCTAGATGCTATCATAATCACGTATACTCATCCACCCGAAACCCTGACACGGTTAGCTCCCCATTTAAGAAAAATGTACAAATGCTGTGGAGGCGGCCATAGTTTCCCACGGTAGTGAGATTAAAGCAAACTCAAACGACTCACTCCTGAATTCGAACACTATGACCTGTGGGCTATACTCACCCCGCATTCACTAGCAATGGGATTCATCCACATCACGCAACCTCCCCTGATAGCACTAGAATGGGTACGGTTTATTATAAATATTATTCACACAAATATTTATAAATCATATATATATATATATATATATATATATATATATATATATATATATATATATATATATTGAATTCAGTCTTCCCGTGTACAAAAATCTGTAACATTGGCCTAACCTTTTCAAGTCTATTTACCGACTTCATATTGACATAATTTCACACAATTATTTATATATTACTCAAGTTGTGTCACCCAACTAAATTACCCGGACTCTCACTATCCACCCGAAATCTCATGCTGTAGAACGTATTCCTAAAATTCCACACATTAAGGTTATCACCTTTTTTATTTTTGAATATTCCTTAATTTATTATATAACCCTATAATAAATTAACTTGTACCAATACACACCTAGACACTCGTAGCACGAGTCCAAATTTCACCCGAGTCAATATCCCGACTCAAATGAATAAATCACTAATTAATTTTATTTTCTTGGGGTCACTCAACCAATATACATGGACTATCTCTCTCTTGACTAAAATTCAAAATTCAAAATTCAAAATTCATAATTCATTATTCAATTTCATTAAATTAAGTTTGCCTACTTAATTAACAAGGTTTCAAATTACTCAATTATAAACCTTAATTCTGTAATTGGATTTATCTTCTACTTAATCCACGGGTGATTTTCTCAAATTCAAACCCTAAATTATAATAATAAATTCAGATTCATCCAACACAGGAACTGGTCATCACAAAATAACAATCAGGTCTGAAACAAGGGGAAGGGGATAAATCTGTCAGATTTATTAAGGTCATTCAAACGACCAGCCTTGTCATTCGAACGACACTCGCTCTCGTTTGAACTAGACACCAGGTCGTTCGAATGACCCTGGTGTTCTCTCTCTTCTTTCATTTCCCAAAAAACCAGTTCACCATTAAAGCTTTAAAACCTCTAATTCTGTACAGATTATACCCCAAAACATTCCCATATTTTATCCTAAACCCACCCATTGGATTTACTCAATTTAACTACATCATTTACACCAATTGGGGCATCAAATCAACAAAATCTTATCATCTCTACAAATTTATAAATCCCAAACATGAAATCCCCAAATTCTATTGTAGAACAAACCTTAACATATTAATTAATTCACACCTTCTTTAATATGAATAGGAAAATGCAATTTAACGAATGAAAGTTAAACCAATTACCTTAGGGTTGTAGAATCAAGTCCATTGATGAAGAAGACGGGTTGAATTCAAGGATTTCCTCTCGGTCTTGAAAAAACCTCCCAAAATCTCCAAATTCTCTTCTAATAGTACTCTTCTAAGTCTCTCCCCAATTTTGGTCTTGTAAAATGCGTTCAAGTTTCCTTACCCTCTCTCAATTAGGGTTATTAACTATAATCCCATTTTTGGGCTTATAAGCCTTCTAAAAAGGGCCCAAAAACTTAATTGGGAGCTCAAATGTGTCTAGAAAAATTCTGAAACCTAATATATATCTATGGCCACTCATTTCCAACTATTTCAACCCATCCGGACTGAGACGTGCCATCCGAATTGCCATCCTAATTAATTTATAACATTCTCCAAATTCTTGACCTCAAAATGCAACAAAAAATAATCCAAAATATTACACCTCAATTCGCCAAATTAAAAAATTCCTCTAATTTAAACATTTTCCCAAATAAATAATTCAATTCCTCCCCAAAAAATAAATTATTTTTCACCCAAAATATGTTTTTAATCAAAGGTCATTGAATTTACAGGGTGTTACATACTTCCTCAATTACAATGGAATTTCGTCCTCGAAATTCGGACAAGCCTAGTACTCCCAGTCTCAACTAGCCCCGCAATCACTTACCCTTAGCATTTCTACACAAAGTTCTTAAACGAATGTAATTAACTCATACACCCTGTACCCGTGCTTCATCGCACGAAATGAAACCTGACTTTTACCAACCCGTAAACCGTAATATAACTTTAATCCCACATTTATATCATTCCAAATACTCTCCTCTCGGAATAAATGTATACAAATCCAAAATATTAAACCTCAATTCTCCAAATTAATGAATTCCTTAAATTTGAAAATTGTCCCAAATCACGAATTCCATTCCTCCCAATAAAATAAATTCTTTTTCTCCCAAAATATTATTTTAATCAAAGTTCCTTGAATTTGCGAGGTGTTACATTCAACTTATTAAGGTAAATTCCTTTTATATTTTGAATATTCCCTCATTTATCATATAACCCTATAATAAATTATTTCGACCAAATTCGTGCGCAAGCACTCGCAGCACTAGCCCCAAAATATCCGAGTCAATTTTCCTGACTCTAAACTTTATTTAACTATGCATTAATTAATTTATTACCTTCACGTCACCCAACCAATATATTTGGACTCGCTCACTTGGCCCGACAATACAAAATTTAGAATTTATTATTCTAATTCTCCTTATTAAATTTTGCACACTTATTAATCTAAGGTTTTCAATTTACACAATTTCAACCTTAATTCCCTTATGGATTATTTTATCAATTTCAACCAAATGTAAATGCCAACTACATTCAATCCTACTCCAATATTTAATCAATTCATTCTTTTTCTCCAATAACTTTCAATAATAACAATTTATTTAAAAATCCCTACACATGGGTATTATAACTTCATAAATTTGCAATAAACCACTTGTCTTATGTCCAGTAGGTGTGATTTCGTGATTGTTGTTGGTGATTGATGATCTTTCTCCATTAATCTTTCTTCCCAATGAGTTTTTGGTGAAAGTCTCCTTTGAATCCTTCCCACTTCTTCCTTTTTGCCTTGGAATTGTTTCTCTCTTCTCTCTAGTGGCTATGGTGTGTTTTTCTTCTCTCTAACCCTAGCCTCCAACTCTTATAATCTAACTTAGAGTTCAAAAATTCGTGGATCTCCTCACCCTAAAATGTAAAAAGGCCAGAATGCCCTCGTATGGGCCCGATTTAGCCCCAAAAATGTCCCGACACTCGACTAGTACCCCCGGGTATCATCTGTGGCCTCTAAATTATCATTCGATTCACTAAAAAATGATTTCATTCCCACCTTGAATTATGACACTCGTATGGTTAAACCTTAAACCAAATTTATTAAATTTAAATCACCGAATTGAATAATTTCTAAATATCCAATCTTAATTAGCTTTTATATTCTCCAAAAGTACGGTGTGTTACATCTACCCACGGGTCTATTATCAACTTACGAATCCTTTTTTATTCTTCATATCCCTATCATCAGTTACGAAATTTGCAAATTCTGATAACTTTCCTTCACATCCGACCATTGTCTGACCCTTGTTGGAAAAATACCGAAATCTCCCTTGCATCTCT
Source organism: Sambucus nigra (assembly GCA_949130495.1). Lineage (NCBI taxonomy): Eukaryota > Viridiplantae > Streptophyta > Magnoliopsida > Dipsacales > Adoxaceae > Sambucus > Sambucus nigra. The sequence continues at coordinate 48,195,846 of OX422224.1, read as the reverse complement.
ATTTAACCTTTGGTGAGAGGGTTCTTAACAATTCGCACCCAAAATTCCTCGTTATTTTTTGTAATTTTTCTATGGCTATGGTGACTGACTCCCATCACCCTACGCTGCTCATATGATAAAACATCTTTGCCTAGAGTTTTGACTTGAGTGTCACTACACTCACCCACATGTGATCCCAATTGGATGTTCTCCATCCATTGGTAAATCACCCTTTCTCACTTTCCTTAGATTCTAGTAGATTATTCTTTTGAAACAAAAAATTCTTCTTCGACCCTCACTCTTATCATCTACACTTAGTCGGTCTAACTTTTCTTTTTCTCCGTCATGACGGTTCTTTGGGCAGTTACTACGCCCTAACGATTACTCCAACGTAAATTGTTCGAATAATATGTCGAATCCTATTGCATCACTATTTCTAGAATACTCTATGGCTTTTGCTGAGTCCTCACTCATGTAATCTTTCTAACGTCCCACGCTTGTCATTCTATAATGTTTGATCTTCCACAGTAAACTGAAGCAATATATGAATCACATCAACTATACTTTATAGCAGGAGAACGTAAGTCACATACATAAAGGAATAAAATAACCCTATAATAAAGCACTATATCAAAGGACGCTAAAATGAAACGTAATAAATTGCACAGATCCTTAGGACTCTAGAAACGGATGCTCTGATACCGTCATAGGGGATCAGTCCTGTATCAAATTAAACAGGAATCTCATTTGGTTCATTCTCAGTATATCACTGTCGAAAACTTTTCAAAACTAACAAACCACCTAGTATTAAAAAAGAAATGGTGCTAAATTTTATCTATTTATCAAAGAACAACAACAACAATAACAACCACATGCAGATGGATATAATTTGAAGCATTCACAAAATTACTGAGTCAACCATAAAAATGAATAGATACAATCTTTGCCAAATAAACCATTGGCTAAAAAATCCATGTCTAAATCATAAACCTCTAGAGTAATAAACTGATTACATCATCTGACTGAAAGAAATGAAAGAACTACGTCCATATGCCCAAATGAAATAATGACTGCATCTTACCTTAGGAATGGAATGACTGAAATGTCTAAGTCAAATCTTGCAATATCCACATATGAAGAAGCTGTGTAACCCTGGAATAGAAATATTTCTGGCGTCCTTATGGCTGGACACCTAAAAGGTATTGACAATATTTTATAGTAAGGGTAAGAACCCAAAACATTTTGAAAATATTTAGAAAGTGAATTAAATGCAGTAAAGTAAAATGCATGAATGCTCTTCATATTTAAGCTAGTTTCGCACTCCCTTGAAGACCGGCTCACCCTTCAACTATTGTGCTCACCTAATGTTTTTGTATATAACCCACCTAGTCACCTACCCCGTAACTACTTTTGGAAAATATCCTTCTTGTTAAACTACACTAGCCCGAGTATGTTTAGTAAATGATTCATAAGTTATTTATCACATTAACTTAATTAACCATTTCTCATTTAGGACTATATAACATTCTCACGTGTTCTATATAATCAATACAATTCACATCATGTATTTTATCCATATATAAATATTTTCACCATGTGTACATATCATCATATTACAACATTCACACACATGCCGTAAATATATAACCATCCTCTCGATTAGGCACTCATGGGATGTTTTTCTACAATGCTATCAATCAAGGTATAATCATCTACATGGACACCCTGACAGGGTTAGCTCCTCGAATCAGTGAAACAAAATAAACGTCGTACAGGCGGTCAGAGTTCCCTCCGTAAATGAGACTAAATTATACCCAAGACGTGTCACCCCTAAATACGGACGCTATGACCTGCGGACTATACTCACCCTGCTCCTCAAGGAGATTCACCCACATCTCGCAACATCCCATGATAGCACTATAGGTGTATGTATTCCTATATATATTATTCACACTAATATTTATAAAGCACACCAATAAATATGTACTACACAATCATCGCATATATATATATAATATTAATCCAGGCTATTTCGTGCACAATTTTCTGTAACACTAGCCTATCATTCCCAAGTCTATGTACCGACTTGTAATTTAAATAAATCTTACATTTATTTATTTTGTTAACTCAATTTGTGTCACCCAACTAAATTATCCAGACTCGGCCCTTTGGTCCGAGATTTCATCTTATAGAACTTATTCCTCAAATTCCAGTTATTAAGGTTAACTCGGTTTTTATCTTGAATATTCCTTAATTTGTCATATAACCATATAATAAATTAATTAGGCCAAATTCGTGCCTACACACTCGCAGCACTAGCCCCAAAATATCCGAGTCAATTTTCTCGACTTTAAACTTTAATTAAGTCTGCATTAATTAATTTATTACCTTGGTGTCGCTCAACTAATATATCCGGACTTGCTCACTTGGCTCGAAAATACAATATTTATAATTTATTATTCAAATTCTCTTTCATAAATTTTGCACAGCTAATAATTTAAGGTTTTCAATTCACTCAATTTCAACCTTCATTCCCTTATGGATTATTTTCTCAATATCCCAATACTTACTTGTCTCACTTTATGTAAACTTAATCTCCACTTCAGGACTAATATCCTTATTATAGAACAACAATCATAGACAATCAATCTAACCAACCTCTAACCGAATAACAACTAAAAATAACATTTCTTCAAATTTGCCCCATGAATCTGCCCAGATTTTTAGAATGTCGTTTAGAGGCATTTTGGAGCCGTTTTTGGAGAAAACGTATCAGAAAACAAAATGCAAAAAATAGAATTTTCTACAAGGCTTCGTGGAATAGCCATTTTTTGAACCAAAAAATCGCAAAAAAGTTTCTAAAATGACAATTTAATTTAACCAATTCCATAGAGTTCTTCAAATTCAAGAATTTGTTCTACAATTCAATCATACCAATCAAAAGCCAATTTAGATATCAACTAACCCCCAAACCATATCATCTTATCACACCCACTATGATATGAATAGAAATCAATAATTAATTTAAAAACAAGTTTAAGCACTTGCCTTTGGTTTCATAGGGTCTGAATCCGTTGGTGTAGATGATGATTATTTGGTGAAGAATACACACATTTTTTCTTGATTTTGGCTCCCATGGTGTCTCCAATTGCACCCACTCTTCTCTCTCTCAATTGGGCTTTTAGAAATGTGTTATAGCTGCCACACCCTCTCACTTTTACGGCTTAATAACTCAATCCCATTTTTAGGGTTGCGAGCTTTATAAAAGGGGCCCAAACACTCTTATGCGGGCTTAAATATGCGTAAAAAGATCCCGAGACCCATCTATTACCCATGGGTACTCTTTAGCAATTATTTTGACCCATTCGAACTCAAGCGTGCACTCAAAATTGCCATCGAAAGTATTTTCTAACATTCTCAAATGTTTTACATAAAAAACACTAAACAAAATAAGTCGAATAATTAGGTATGAATTTGCTAAATTAAATAGATCCTCTAATTTAAATTTTGTAAATCATAAATTTAATTTCTCCCAATAAAATAAATTATATTTCTCCTAAAAATAATTTATGTATTTTCATTTTTAAAACTTGTCCTTTACTTAAAAAGGAGTCGTGTTGTTAATTTTTGTTCATTTGTTTTCTGGAGAAATGTCCCGGATTTAAAAGGGCACCATGTATTTTTTTATTATTTGTTGCTCCAATGGATTAAATTATTTTTGTTGCTTATGTAGATAAAGCACTTAAGTACTACACAGTTAAGCTTTATCATGTAGTGAAGATTAAATTCAATGGTGAGGAGGTATATGAAGGGGGGATGTTCCATATGTAGATTTTTTCATGCATTGAGATAATTCTAATGCTAAAGGAGTTAAGGTATATATCCAACTACATTGTTCATTTTTTGATAAGTGGTGACAATGTTTTAAAAGTGCTGAATCCTATAAGTAATGATATGGAAGTAATGAAATTTAAGTAGTATGGTGACAATGATGTTGTGCGACTTTATGTTGAACATTTTGATGCTGGGGAAATGCCTGATGAGTGTGAAATTAATGATTAGTATGAAGTGGAGGTTAAAGATGATTGTTAAGTGGATGAATACTTTGAAGTGGATGATAAAGCTGATGCTGAAACATCCGATTTGGAAAGATTGATGAATTTTTTTTAGTGTCAGTTCTGATGATCATGCCATATACACAGTGTAATAACCCTCGCTTTTGAGAACCTATTTTATATTTATTTACTATGAGAAGTAATTATATAAAATTTTGGAATATGGAGTAAATATTAATTATATGAGGTAAAAGTTAATATTTGCTAAGATTGTTGTATATTTACTGTATGTGTAAGTAAATATCACTATGTTGCGTTTATAGTGTCATGTGCATTAAATGACATTCGTAATTTAAAATGAAATCGGGTTTTGAAACGAATTATGAAATTTCTAAATGATAATTTGGAGGGTGTAGTTAGTCCCGAAATGTGCGAGATAGTCAAAATAAGTGCCAAATTGCATTTTTGTGTTTCGGGCACTTTTGACTGGTTTTGACTCAAATGTGTAGTTGTGAGTCATTTTAAGGTGGTATTAACCACTTAAGTTGATAATTTTAGACTTAAGGCACGATTTATGTCTTGCCTTTCATTTATTTCCCTTAAGAGCATTTATTAACCTAGAGAGCTTTGGAGAAAGAGGAGAAAGGGAAGAAAAGAGAGAGAGATTGGCGCTTCGATTGCTTCTAACACAGAGAAATCTGAGATTTCTTCTTCAAGGCAAGTTTTATACTTGCTACTATGTGATTTAAGATGAGTAATTTGTGTGATAGTTGTGTATTTGAAATTATGGATCAAAAATGGAAATTTATGATGTTTGATCCCTAATTATGGTTTATGTTGAGGATGTGGTAGATTATAGTCTTGGTTAATCTTGTATGATCATTTGGGATAGATTAACATTGATGGTTGTGTGTAAAAATGGAAGAGAAATTGGTTTTGGGGAAAAACTAGGGTTCGTAACCCGTAGCCCCCTTCTTGGCCCATTTGTAGGGGGAATCGATTCGGCCCCTAGGGCGAATCGATTCGTTAAGGGGACAGTTTCCAGGTCTAGGGACCCGAATCGATTCGGGTTAAGGCCGAATCGATTCGGTTATTACAAAAAGTTGGTTTCATCACCTGAACCGATTCGCTTTTTGGGAAAATCGATTCACTTTATGGGGCGAATCGATTCGGCCCTAGGGCAAATCGATTCGGACCCTGCTGTATTGAGTTGATTTTTCCAACTCAATTTTTATCATTTTCTTTAGGCTTAGAACCTAACAACCTTATTTAATGAAGTAAACTTAGAGTCCTAGAGTTTTAGATGGGTCGGTTGACTTCCCTATGTTAGAAATGTATTAAATGGGGTTCATTCCGGGAGCGTTTAAAGTGATGTTCGGGCATTACTTGCCTTTAGTTAAATATTAGGAGTCTAGGAGTTCTAATGTCATATTGGGAGACTTGAGGGGCTCAATTGAGGTATATATATAAAACCTTGTGAATAGTAAAAGTGTGATGATCTCTTGGAGAATAATTCGGGAACATAGAAAATGATGATGTTAATCAATTTTGGTTTCGGATAAAATGAAATATGCACATGACAAAATTAAAATGAAATGATAATGGTAAACGATAAATTACTTAATCATGAACATGGTAAATGATAATTTGCTTAAATACACCTCTCTAAATTCCATCATAAGGGAAGTGAGCGCGTGAGGTGAAGCCCCCTAGCTAATGAATGTAGGGTGGATATAGTCCTAGGACATATGAGCGTTGTTATATATATTGCTGCGCTAGATAGGTGATTCTGGGTGTGGTCATGACTATCACGCAGGCATATGGCTGCTTCTCGACGTCTTGCGTTAGGTGCCGAGGTTGTCTTTGTATATAGGCCCTAGAAGATGATGGTCATTTAGGGGTTCGCACAGTGGGAAAACCCGGACAGGCGATATTAGAATCGTTATATGTATATGAATATAGCTATTCTTAATCAAGTGGGACTTGATGTATAATAAATTCCACAAAGAGCATGAAATAATGATTATATTCCTGCTAAGGAATGGAATGCCATAAATAGCATGTGACAGTGATTATATTCCCGATAAGGAATAGAAAGATGAAATAAAAAGGTGAGAAATAATAAAGGATTTTTATTTATTGATGTTTAGTCATGTCCTCTTGTATAACTGAATTAAATTTATAATCATTTACATTGTCTTAGTTTATAAAATAAGGTTAACATGTTATAACATCATCTTTATCCTTCATGATTAACTGTTCATAATTGCCATACTTCTTATTCATCTGGTGATCATATAAAACCGGGCCCTGACCCGTTCATATTCCTTATTGTGCATGTATTTCGTATCCTCTCAGGTGCTCCGCCGCAAGGACGCCCGTTTTGACTTTCCACTCAGTTGATTTTGGGGGAGCCGTAATACGTTGCGGATATTACGGGATAGGTTGTTAGACGCCTTCATTTTTGTAATCTAGTTATGATCGGGTCTTTTACTCGGGCGTGTGGCCCAAAATTTTGTAATTATCTAATGGATGTACTATGTAACCTAATTAACTTGTTATATTTGGTTTGTATGGACTGTTGACCGACAGCATATTCGGTCCCCTTATTGTATAACTGTGGTTGTAATAATAGTTTTCTTGGATTTCCAATTTCATTTCAACTTGGGTTGTTCAAATGCCTTTTTTAAATTATTAAATATTTTTTTTTGCCAACCCGTTTTTCTAATATACTGGGTGGTTATCCTGCATACTTATTATATTGTTGTGATGCTGAGAATGATTCCATCTATGACTCCTATTAAATTGGAGTATCGGGTTGGCCACCCCATATTTTGGTGAGCAGGTTGTCACAAATGGTATCAGAGCATCAGGTTCTAGAGTACTAGGATCTATGCGGACTTATCACATTCCACCGTATCTTTCTTTGATATAGAGCTTAATTTTAGGACTATTTTGATGCCTATGTTTGCGATCTTCTACAAAGATTAGATTGTTTTATATAGTATTTTGACTCTATTATTTCCTTATCTCAGATGCCGCCTAAGATAGGTCTCCCCGTGAGACGCGATAGGGTTGTTGAAGAGGATGTTGGCCCTCCACCGCCGCCACAGGTAACTATTAATGCTGCAGATGTAGCAAATATCGTGGCTCAAGCGGTTAATGCGGCCATGACCGCAATGGTTCAATAATTTCCAAAGCTCAACAACGGCCTCATGATGCACCAGCTCCTACGGGACCTTCTCTGTGGGAGAGAGTTAGAGAATCCATTCTAAAGGGCCATCCCCCAAAATTCGATGGAGGCTCTGATGTTATTAGAGCTAATCAATGGAAGAAGGACATACAACGCCATCTGCGTATGGTGGAATGTGGTGAGGAGAAGAAACAAGTCCTTGCTACTTTCAAGCTCGTTGGATCTGCGTTACATTGGTAGGAGTCGATGACTACACCAGAGCAGAGGGATACCATGACTATCAATGATTTCTGGGCTCTGTTTGATCGGAAGTACTTCCCTCCCTCCGTTCAGAGGGAGATGAGAAGGAAGCTTCAGGATGTGGTGCAAGGTGAGAGATCCGAGGAGGAATATGAAGAGGAGTTCACCCATTTAGCAAGTTTTGTACCGGACGAAGTGACTCCGGAAGAGAGGAAGGTTTCGAAGTTCATGGGAGGTCTGAACTGGAGGATTCGGCAACATTTGCTGGGTAATCCAGCTTTGCAGACTTTTGGTGAGGTAATGAATGAGACATTGCTTCATTGCCAAGAGCATCGGTTGTACATGTAGAGTAGCAAGAAATATACAATGGTGGGGCAAGTAGGAAAGCCTGGAGGTAATGGGACTGGAGGAGGAGCATTTCCCTCGTCCCAATCTTCAAGTAATAAGCAGAAAGAAAGGGACCCCCAACAAGGGGACTCGTCAAAGAGGCAACGCTTTTTTTGGTTTATTGTGGGTGGCAATAACAATAGGCAAGGTCAAGGAGGACCACAACCGCAACAAGCAAGTAGTGGGGGAAATGGAGGTAGAGGCCATCCGAGCCAATGGATTGGGCAGTTTAGAAATAATAGGGGTCAAGGTGAGGAGAACCTATCGAATCGTTGCTTGCAATGTGGAGAGTCGGGCCATATCAAGAGGATGTGTCCTCACTTGATTAGGGGACAGCTTCCTAGGATCCCATAGCAGCCACATGTTTAGATACCACCACGGGCACCTAATCCAGTTGTCCCTCCGCAGTAGGGTCAGCTACAGTATGGGCGTGTTTATCATATTGAGGATGCTATGCTTCCTCTGTCTCCTCCCACGCCGCCATCCATTAAGGGTAAGTTTCTTATTCAGGGGCACATGGGTTGTGTGTTATTTGATACGGGTGCGACACACTCGTTCATTTTTAGAAGCTTTGCTCTGTCTATAGAGTTGATTAAATCTGCAGAGAGTACCTTCACTAGTATTGAGTCTTCTATGGGTGATGGTTCACTCATTTTCTTTGTTTGTAAACAAATAGGGATAACTCTTGGTAATTTATGCTCTGAGGCCGATTTGCTCGTCCTAGACATGGTCGAGTATGATGTGATTTTGGGTATGGATTGTCTAGTGAAGTATCATGCGATAGTTAATTGCTATGGTAAGAGCATAATGTTTCCCATTCCGGGGCAATAAATGTTTTTGGTGGTTATGCCTCATTTAGAAGGAGGTACTAGCACTTACTTGTATTGTATTGCGGAGGAGACTTCTCGAGATGTATTTGTTTCCTTAGATTCTATTCCGGTTGTTTACATTTCCAAGATGTGTTTCAGGAAATACCGGGTTTGCCTACTAGTAGGGAGATTGAGTTCATAATTGACTTAGCGCCGGGAACTCGATCGATTGCGAGAGCTCCGTATCGTATGGATCCTATTGAGATGAGGGAGCTAAGGGACCAAATTCAGAACTTGCTAGAGCAAGGGTTTATTAGGCGTATTACGTCGCCATGGGGTGCTCCGGTGTTGTTTGTGAGGAAAAGAGACGGTTCTCTCCCGTTATGTGTTGACTACAGAGAGTTGAATAAAGGCACCATCCGGAACAAATACCCGTTACCTCGAATTGATGATTTGTTTGACCAACTTTGGGGAGCGTCATACTTCTCTAAGATAGACTTGAGTGTGGGGTATCACCAGTTGAGGATACGAGATCAAGATGTGTCCAAAACTGCTTTCCTTACGAGATATGGGTCCTATGAATTTTTGGTTAGGCCCTTTGGACTAACCAATTCCCCCGCTGTGTTTATGGACCTCATGAATAGGGTATTTCGGGACTTCCTGGACCGGTTTGTCATCATGTTCATTGATGATATTCTAGTGTATATCTCACCATACTACCCATTTGAGGTTGGTCCTGCAGAGATTGAGGGATCACCAACTTTATGCCAAATTAGAGAAGTGAGGTTTTTAGTTGCAGGAAGTGCAATTTATGGGACATATTATGGCGGTCCAGGGTATTTCGGTAGACCCAAGAAAGGTGGTTGCAGTGAGGGAGTGGGGTCAGCCCATGACGCCTACCGAAATTCGTAGTTTTATGGGTTTGGCGAGTTATTACCGCCGATTTATTAAGGGTTTCTCCAAAATTGCTAGCCTTTTGATAAATCTAACCCGAAAAGGGGTACCGTTTGTATGGGATAATTCTTATCAGTTTTCTTTTGATGAGCTCAAGGATAGGTTGACTTCTGCTCCAGTCCTTGCATTGCCAAAGCGGGGGTTGGAATATTTAGTCTTCACTGATGCATCTCTACAAGGATTGGGAGGTGTACTTCAACAAGAGCGACGAACTATTACATATGCTTCTCGCAAGTTAAATCCCCACGAAGGGAATTATCTGGTTCATGACTTGGAACTTTCCGCGGTAGTCTTTGCCTTAAAGATTTGGAGGCATTATCTCCTGGGGGGGAAGTTTAGTCTCTTCATGGACCATAAATCGTTGCAGTATTTGTTTTCGTAGAAGGATTTAAATATGCGACAACGCCGATGGCTAGAGTTCGTGAAAGATTGTCAATTCGACATCCACTACCACCCGGGCAAGGAGAATGTGGTAGCGGATGCTTTGAGTAGAAAGACCGAAGGGGAGTTGGCGGAAGTATGGAAAGCAAAATGGATGGAGCTTGGCCAAAAGGATGAAGCTGCTAGGGCGTTTATATCTGTAATGACTGTTGCGCCTACTATGGTGACAAGGGTGATTGAAGCACAAATGAGGGACAAAGGTTTTCAAGACCACATACACAAGTTGTTGACTGAGGCAGCAGAATCCTACTCGATTGGCTCTGAGGGTGGGGTGCGTTTCCACGTGAGACTCATTGTCCCGGATGAAGGGGACTTAAGAAGGGCCGTAATGGCAGAATCTCACGGTTCTAAATTTGCAGTGCATTCGGGTAATGACAAAATGTATCAAGACATGTGCCGTCAGTATTGGTGGCCAGGCATGAAGAGGGATATATCTGAGTTCGTGTCCCAATGCACCACTTGTCAATTGGTCGAGATAGATCATCAACGACCGATCGGTTTGTTGCAACAGTTGGAGATCCCAGTATGGAAATGGGAGAGCATATCAATGGACTTTATTACGATCTTTCCAACGTCGCAAAAGGGTCACGATTCTATTTGGGTTATCGTTGATCGCTTGACGAAGTTGTCACACTTTCTACCGGTCCGTACCAATTACAACACCGCTCGTTATGCCCGGTTGTTCATTGAGGAGGTGGTTAGACTGCATGGGGTGCCTTGGAATATAGTTTCCGACGGAGACAAAATTTTTGTTTCCCACTTTTGGCAAAGTTTCCAAGAGGCCATGGGAACCGAATTGAAGTTAAGAACTTCTTATCATCCTCAAACATATGGGAAGACAGAAATGGTCAACCAAATGTTGGAGGATACGCTCTGTATGTGTGTGCTTGATTTCAAGGGTAGTTGGGAACAATATCTCCCTTTGGTCGAATTTTCTTATAATAATTCGTACCAATTCACTATTGGAATGACGCCCTATGAAGCTTTGTATGGTAGGCCTTGTAGATCACCCACATGTTGGTTGGAAGTGGGGGATAATAAGTTCCCTGGACCTGAAATGATCCGGGATACTTATTCAAAAATTGATCTCATTCGGAATCGCATTCGGATAGCCCAAGATCGACAAAAGAGCTATGCCGATGCGGGTAGAAGGCATGTGGAGATGGAGGTCGGGGACCAGGTGTTGGTGCGTGTGTCTCCTATGAAGGGCATTAAGCGTTTTGGGAAGAAAGGGAAGCTTGCACTGCGTTACGTTGGACCTTTTCCTATTATTGCTAAGGTGGGTCCGCTGGCGTATCAACTTGCTTTATCGAAACACTTGCAGCAAGTTCGTGACGTGTTCCATGTCTCTTCTTTGAACAAGTACAAGAGGTGTGAAGGTGCCCTTTGGCACATTCCTGTTGAGGATATTGAGTTGCAACCCGACATTTCATATGAAGAAAAACCGGTTGCTATTTTAGAGCACGGAGAGCGGCGATTGAGATCGCGGGTAGTGCCCTTGGTTAGTCTGAAATGGAGTCATCACAACGTCGAGGAATCGACATGGGAGCACGAGGATGACATACGGGAAAAATATCCGCATCTCTTCTAGCAAGGTACGCTTGAATTTTGGGGACAAAATTCCCTCATAGGGGGGGGGGGGGGTATGTAACAACCCTCGCTTTTGAGAACCTATTTTATATTTATTTACTATGCGAAGTAATTATATAAAATGTTGGAATATGGAGTAAATATTAATTATATGAGGTAAAAGTTAATATTTGCTAAGATTGCTGTATATTTACTGTATGTGTAAGTAAATATCAATATGTTGCGTTTATAGTGTCATGTGCATTAAATGACATTCGTAGTTTAAAATGAAACCGGGTTTTGAAACCAAATATAAAATTTCCAAATGATAATTTGGAGGGCGTAGTTAGTCCCGAAATGTGCGAGATAGTCAAAATAAGTGCTATATTGCATATTTGTGTTTCGGGCACTTTTGACTGGTTTTGACTCAAATGTGTAGTTGTGAGTCATTTTAATGTGGTATTAACCACTTAAGTTGATAATTTTAGACTTAAGGCACGATTTATGTCTTGCCTTTCATTTATTTCCCTTAAGAGCATTTATTAACCTAGAGAGAGGAAGAGAGTTTTGGAGAAAGATGAGAAAGGAATAAAAGAGAGAGAGATTGGAGCTTGGATTGCTTCTACCACAAAGAAATCTGAGATTTCTTCTTCAAGGCAGGTTTTCTACTTGCTACTATGTGATTGAAGATGAGTAATTTGTGTGATAGTTGTGTATTTGAACTTATGGATCAAAAATGGAAATTTAAGATGTTTGAGCCCTAATTATGGTTTATGTTGATGATGTGGTAGATTATAGTCTTGGTTAATCTTGTAGGATGATTTGGGATAGATTAACGTTGATGGTTGTGTGTAAAAATGGAAGAGAAATTGGTTTGGGGGAAAAACTAGGGTTCATAACCCGTAGCCCCCTTCTTTGCCCATTTGCAGGGGCGAATCGATTCGTCCCCTAGGGCGAATCGATTCGTTAAGGGGACAGTTTCCAGGTCTGGAGACCCGAATCGATTCGGTTATTACATAAAGTTGGGTTCATCACCCGAATCGATTCTCTTTTTGTCCGAATCGATTCGCTTTATGGGGCGAATCGATTCGGCCCTAGGGCGAATCGATTCGGACCCTGCTATTTTGAGTTGATTTTTCCAACTCAATTTTTATACTTTTATTTAGGCTTAGGACCTAGCAACCTTCATTAATAAAGTAAACTTAGAGTCCTAGAGTTTTAGATGGGTCGGTTGACTACCCTATGTTAGAAATGTATTAAATGGGGTTTATTCCGAGAGCATTTAAAGTGATGTTCGGGCATTACTTTCCTTTAGTTAATTATTAGGAGTCTAGGAGTTGTAATGTCATATTGGGAGACTTGAGGGGATCAATTGAGGTATATATCAAAAACCTTGTGAATAATAGAAGTGTGGTGATCTCTTGGAGAATAATTCGGGAATGTAGAAAATGATGATGTTAATGGATTTTTGTTTCGGATAAAATGAAATATGCACATGACAAAGGATAATGAAATGATTATGGTAAATGATAAATTACTTAATCATGAACATGGTAAATGATAATTTGCTTAAACACACCTCTCTAAATGCCATCATAAGGGAAGTGCGCGCGTGAGGTGAAGCCCCCTGGCTAATGAATGCAGGGTGGATATAGTCCTAGGCCATATGAGCATTGTTATATATTTTTTTGTGCTAGATAGGTGATTTTGGGTGTGGTCATGACTATCCCGCAGGCATATGGCCGCTACCCGACATCTTGCGTTTGGTGCCCAGGTTGTCTTTGTATTAGGTCCTAGAAGATGATGGTCATTTAGGGGTGCGCACAGTGGGGAAACCCGGAAGGGCGGTCTTAGAATCGTTATATGTATATGAATATAGATATTCTTAATCAAGTGGTACTTGACGTATAATAAATGACACAAAGAGCATGAAATAATGATTATATTCCTGTTAAGGAATGGAATGCCATTAAGAGCATGTGACGTTGATTATATTCCTGATAAGGAATGGAAAGATAAAATAAAATGGTGAGAAATAATAAAGGCTTTTCATTATTGATGTTTAGTCATATCGTCTTGTATAACTGAATTAAATTTATAATCATTTACATTGTCTTAGTTTATAAAATGAGGTTAACATGTTAGAACATCATCTTTACCTTCATGATTAACTATTCATAGCTGTCATACTTCTTATTCATCTGGTGATCATATAAAACCGGGCCCTGACCCGTTCATATTCCTTGTTGTGCATGTATCTCGTATCTGCTCAGGTGCTCTGCCGCAAGGATGCCCGTTTTGACTTTCCACTCCGTTGCTTTTGGGGGAGCCGTAATACATTGCGGATATTACGAGATAGGTTGTTAGACGCCTTCATTTTTGTAATCTAGTTATGATCGTGTCTTTCACTCGGGCATCTGGCCCAAACTTTTGTAATTGTCTACTAGATGTACTATGTAACCTAATTAACTTGACCGACAGCATATTCGGTCCCCTTATTGTATAACTGTGGTTGTAATAATAGTTTTCTTAGATTTCCACTTTCATTTCAACTTGGGTTGTTCAAATGCATTCTTTAATTTACAAAATAAAATTTTTTTGGCAACCCATTTTTCTAATATATTGGGTGGTTATCCTGCATACTTATTATATTGTTGTGATGCTGAGAATGATTCCATCCATGACTCCTATTAAATTGGAGTATCTGGCTGGCCACCCCATATTTTGGTGAGTGGGTTGTCACAAACAGCTGGAAGTGAAAGTGATACAGATAATGTCCTAATCAAGGGAGAAAGGATAGACAAAGGAAAGGGTGTCGATGAAGGTAAGGGTGTAAAAAATGGCCACATAATTGGAAGGGTTTAAATTCGGACACTGACGCCGACTAGGGACCTTTAGATGAAATTCAAAACATGTCATCATTAGGAGATGAGGACTATATTGGGATGTCAACTGCAAAAATAACATGGGCCAATTTTTAGTGAGGTAAATTAGGTATGGTATTCTCTAATGTGAATGTTTTTGGGGATGTAGTAAGGTAATATGCCATAAAAATGGGAAACAACTTACATTTGTCAAGAATGATAAAAACAAAGTCAGGGTCAAATATAAAGCAGGCTACCCTGGGTCATTTATGCCTCCCAAATTTAATGTGAGGTCACTACACAAGTTAAGGCATTTATGGATAGAAACACATATAACATGTCATTTGAGGTGAAATATGCAAACTCTTAATGGTTGGCATAAAGGAATTTTGAGAAGCTCAGGTCAAATCCTAATTGTCCTACGAAATCTTTCAAAGAAGTTGTTTATAAGGATTTTAATGTGAAAGTTAGCAATTCACCAATTTATAAGGCAGGGAAGAAGGCTTTTGCAATGATAGATGGGATAAATAATGACCAGTTTAGCATGCTTTGGTAATACGGTATTGTGTGGTAGAGAACCAATCCAGGAACAATAATTAGGTTAAAGTTGTCTTCAAAGGAGGAAGGTAAGTCTATTTTTAAGATAATGTATATTTGTTGGGGGGACTTGAAGATGTTTTTTTAGAGATTTATAGGCCTCTAATTGGCCTAGATGGTTCTCATTTAATATGATAGATTAATGGTATTTTACTGACTGTAATGGGACTTGATGGTATTAACTTAAGCTATTATGGGGAAGGAAATGAATAAACTATAGAGCTAGTTTTTGGAACTATTGGAGGAATATTTGATCATTGCTAACTCCAACGTGTACACCTTGATTTTAGACAAAGAAAAGGTAATACATACATTTGCTAACTGTAATGACAACTTTCATATATATATATATATAACATAATTTATACACTTTCACCTTCATTTCTAACTAGAATTTGCACATCAATATGTACTTGACATCATGTCTAACTGTATTATATAGGGACTAGTACCTAAACTGGAGGAGAGATTGCAAAACTCGGAGTATAGGCACTGTGTAAAGATTCTTTACAATAACGTCAAGTGGTAGTTCAAGGGCTTAACATTGAAAACACTTGTTTGGAAATAAGAAAAATCAACCACACTTCCTCAATTTCAAAATGCAATGAAGGAGATGAAGGAAATAGATGAGAAGACATATGATTGGCTACGAGACAATCCAGCTACGTATTGGAGTAAGTCACACTTTAGCACTTTTTGTAAGAATGATATGCTTATCAACAATCTTTGTGAGAGCTTCAATGCCAACATAAATGATGCAAGGAACACGTCAATCTTTGCAATGTTAGAAGCAATTGGAATCAATTTGATGGATAGAATACAAAAAAAGAGACTTACATAAACATCCATTCTAACATTCTCTTATGTGGTAGCTTCCTTGCATTACTTGGGATAAGAACCTGAAAAGTATGTGAGCAAAACATATTATGTGGAGACCAACATAAAAACCTATTCTAACTTGATCAACCCAATTAATGTAAGATATTTATGGGCAAAGAAAAATTTAAACACCACCCCCCCATATAACACAACACAACTTGGAAGACCTTAAAGGGCAAGGAGGGGGGGGGTAAGGTAAACCACGTGCTACAAATCTAGTCAAATTAAGGCGGAAAGGGGATATAATGACTTGCAAGGATTATAGGACCCATGAGCATAAAAAAGAGGATGTTGAAAGAATATAAAGAATACTAATGTAGCTACTGTTAGTGGTGTTGTCCCTACTCAGAGTAGGGTAGACAATGAACTTGGTAGGGTAAGTATAATACTCAAATCAGTTGCTTTGTAATTTTACATGTTTACTTTTCAATTGTATATGTTTGTTTATAATAGAATAAGGTGCATAATAATTGAATATGTTTATTTATGTAGGCGAGGGACATGAAAAATGTTGTAGTAGACTATGTGATAAAACTGGGTCCCTCACAACCTCCTCCAACTTCAAAAGGTTGATGGATTTATTGTTTCTATATAGTTTCCTTTCTTTGTTAGTTGTTTTGTGAAGTTTAACATTGGTCCTATTTTTTTAATTTTGTTATTTCACTTTTAATGGAAGTGATTTTGGTAACTTTATGTTGTGAAGCAACCTTTTCTATTAGGTATTAAAAGCTAGTAAACTTATGATTGCAAACAATATTATTGCATAATTTTCATTTCGTTGATGCATAAACTTCTTTAGTACATCCATAAAATATTACATGAGATCCAATTTGATTTTGACATTCATTGTATTTCCCCACTTAACAATACATAAAACAAACACCAACAAGATTCAAAATACCCAACCCATATAGAAAAACTTGTCCCTTTACTTATTTTTACCCACATTAGCCTCAAGTGCCTGAATCCATCAAATAAGAAAAGGAATAATGTTCTTGGATCTTGGACACATTGGATGATCTTTCCACATCAATTACCATAAGATAAACAAGAATAAAAACTCCTTCGAGGGTTGGAATCCATCGAAGATGTACAAATCACAATCGCATTACCATATTAGCATATTCCTTCCATAGTGAGTTTCTTCCTTGTTTTTTTCTCATACTTCTTTTTCTCTCATACTTCTTTTCCTTTCTTCGTTTTATTTCTCTCTTTCTCTGCCTTCGTCCTCTTGGGTCAACTTCTTCAAGATCTTTTTCTCCTACAGAATAGGTTTGACATAAGAAAGTATCGAAACCTTTCATTTCCCCCCTTAAATGACCAAGTTACCCTAACTTAAAACTCATATGAGATAACTTAAAACTCATGTGAGACACATGTGACCAATCTCCCGGCAAAAAAGAAACGTTCGTCCAGTTTTTGTTCAACATGCACTATTAGTGAAACTATATGGTGGGAATTAAAAAAAGTGAAAGAACTAGAGGTGAAGTCTTAGTAGAGGCATAGTTCGGGGGTCCGAATGTAATTAATTCTTTTTTAATTATTTGATATGTGATAAAATATCTCGTGAGATAAAAATTGTTATTGTTTGAGAGTTTTTCATATACTCGGAATTATATGTAATTATTCATATCCAAGCTTGGGGGTGCAATGAAAATTTTAGGAGACTTAATTTTTTTTGTTCACTCTTGTGTTTATTTATTTTATACATTTTATTATCATATTATTATACTTTATATGTAATAATTGAAAATGAGTGGCTAAATACCCCATTTAAGGGTAAGATGAAACCCTTAATTTAATTCCTTTTATTTTTAATTTTTTTATGTTTATGCCGCTTTGAATATTATTATTCAAAATTTACAATTTAAAGATATGCCTCGATAGGGAGTGGATTATTTCTGAGAGAAAATAGTAGATTCATATTGCAATATTTATTTATTAACTAAAATAGAGATAAATATTGTTTAAATAATATCTTAGCTTGGATTTTTCAACTCTAAAGCTTAGTTTTAATGGTTGAATTACTTTTAGTAAATTTTGCCTAGCGGGTGATTTTTTAGAAAATATTAAAGTCTGAATTTTATTGAGTGTGGGAAATTTGAATATTTATATATTAAACAGATAATGTTTAACTTCACATTTGCAACGAGAGTTTAATTGAGAATTTATATATGTCTTTGAATATTTCAAATATATATACAAATTAATAAAAATAAATAATCTAATTGAGGAATTATAATTTCGCGAATTATCTAATAATCGTTTCCCCCTCACATTTATCTCGCATTATTATTTTATTTATTTATAGTGTGGTCTAAATTTCAGCACATCATTAATTAGCAAAAATATCCTTTGAAAAATATTTTTAAAAATCCCGCTAAAGTCCAAGTTCAACTTTATAATTTTTAACAAAAATATCCATTTACTTTAATTTAATTATCCCCATTATTATTTATTTTCATCATTAATATCAGTTGCGGGACTCCCGCTTAAAGTTTTATACCACACCCATTCCCATCGTAATAGCCAACCAATCCGTATTCTGTCACCCCTGCACTTATTGATGAGGTTCCATGCACGACACTTCATACTAGCCAGTCATCTCGTTTAACTGTCAGCCCAGCATTTATTACGCCGTCACACACCCACACGTCGTAATATCCAGCCAACCCGTTATACTGTTAGTCTTGCAGTTATTATCGACAACATTATATTTTAATACCCGTTCATTATCTTAGGCATTAATTCTTAAATTTTTATTTTTCCTTCATCTCAATTTCTCTTTATTTTATTTTATTTTAACCCACCCTATTTTGGATCATAAACCTCAATCTACCCCTAGTCCCATACCTAGAGGTCTCCAAAACACAACTGCGTCCTATCCTATTTCCTAGGATGAATTTCTACAATTAAGGTCTCCCTAGTCTCGTGCCTAAGAAAACCAAATTAACAAAACGACACTAAAATCAGCCTCACTCCGGAATGTTCCATCCTTCAAAATTTACACTAACTAGTCCCATACCTAGAAAGTGTTAATCGAAACTAAGGCCTACCTGTAATACCCATACCTTGCAAATATTCCTAAAATTTAGGTAAGAGCATATTATCAAAATCCCGTCGTCCCCGCGATTATATAAATAATCAACACAATAGTTCACACATTCTAACGTATCAATAATGACACAATTTTCACATGTGGTCACAATTAATTTAAATTTAATTTGTTCAAGTTGTCGACATAATTAATCTAATTTATTTAATTTTACAATTATGATTTCAAATAATATGCGAGTTTATGGCACTCCTAACAATATTTACTTTCAGCAAAGCAACATAATTCCTTTGTGATTTCCCAAGTTTTGCTTATAAAAAACATACAATTTCTATGGTTTCTACATGCAATGTTACACCCATATTATCCAAAGTCCAAACTCTACCCTAAGCACACAAGGGTTAAACGTATTAAATCCGATTAAGGTTTTCAAGAAAAATAGTCTCAAATTAGTTTTCACTTTTCCTAATTAGGTTGCTAATTTATTTTTGGAAAAACACATTAATTAAAGTTTAGGGGACACTTAAAACGCATAATACTAAAGAGAGATAATAGAAAAATTCATTACTTAGAAAAATCGTTTAATAATTTTGAATTGATGGTCACGTTCCTCTTGAGAAGTTGGAAAAAATGTGTTCCTTGACGATCTTGAGAAAACTCAGTTTGTAGTGGAAGAAGATGAAAATATAGGAGGCTACGGATTTTTGAGAAGGTTAAAATGTGCTTTAAAAGTCCTAAACTCATCACTTTATGTTTATATACCAAAAAGAATTTGAGTCCTAATCAAACACAAACACTCAAAAATTTATTACGGACGATCAGACCATAGCTGACAGCGAGATGAAACTGTTGTAAAAAAATTCAGCTCGATCGGCGGCCGAATTTTTATTTTTTTGTTAGTTTTTCCTCCGTAGGTCAAATCCTCTCCCGATTATTATATAAAAAATTTAATTTCCAAATTTTAATCCCGATTAAAACCTTTTTTTATATATATAAAAAACAACTTTTTTACATATAAAAATTAAACAGATTCCAAAAAATTTATTTTTCTTTAATTCCGAATTAATTTAAATTATTACCAAATTAAAATTACGAGGTGTTACACCTTACTAGTGGACATATATGCATATGTGTGGGAATTTCTCAAGAACATAGCTTTATTGGGGGCTAAGCCAGTCTTTAGCTCAAGTCAATGTTTGAAAGTAATGAATTAGCGCTAGATTTGGCCCAGAGATGTGAACTTGTATTAACTAATGAAAAATTCTCTTCATTTCTTCAGACGTTCCATTCATCATTTATTAATATTATTGTAGTTTTTAATACAATAATTGATTTGTGTTGTTTCACTGTAGTGCATGTTGGTTGTTAATATTAATTTTTTGATTTGTTATTTTCTTTGTAGAAGAAGAGAGTCAACACCATTGTATTGTTTTTGTATCTACCCCAAGACTCATTATGGTTATGAGGTTAGATTTATATTTCACATCATTAATATATCACAATATGCATGCATATATAAGGTTTGTCTAGGTTGTGCAAAATGAGGTTTGTTTTATCCATTTATAATGCATGTATAGTGATTACCGTTGAAGAATGAAGGAACAAGTGAGGTGGAAAATAATATTTTCTACTCTTCGCAACACAATCTTCATACAATTTGGAATATACTAGTCAGTGCACCCTCACATTATGACATAAGTCAATGCACCCTCACAGTATGACTTAAGGGTCACTCTTTCTCTCTCCCCCCCCCCCCCCCCAATATTAGTTATTAATTTATTTTGATTTGATATGTAGGGCTTGCCATGGTGTTATTGAGCAAGGTTTTACTTTAATTATCACTTCCATCTCTTAAATTTTGATGTCACGAGTTTGAATTGAAGTTATAATGATCTTACTCATTTATGGCTCTTAAACAACTAACATGAATTCCCTGATTGTAAATTGTTATAAATGTCATATGGTGGTTTCTGATCATGTTTTGCTGTACCGTTTATATGTTTGCATCTATTTGTTCTCAGATGTCAAATTCCTTGATACTCTTATCTTCTGCAATTTAAAATATGTAAGGCAACATCAGGGGAGTGAAATTTAGTCTCATAATTTCAGATTTTACACCCGATCCATGTATGCCTAGTAAAATGAAACATAGGAGAGCATGCTGCTTAAATATACCTAAATGGTTGCTTAAAAATGAACAAAAGTTCTATCAAAAGTAGGTAGTAAGAATAAATTATGGTTGTGAAAAGGAAAAGGGAAATTAAACCAAAAGGGATGAGGCATGGGTTGTTACCTCACAACTTGGAGGTCACGAGTTTAGATCTTTGCATCTCATAAGGTGTGCTCGTGTGTGCGGATAGGAGAGGCAAAAAATTGATGGAAATCTTCAAAGAGAAATCAATATGATACCAAAGAATAAAATTAAACAAGTAAAAGAAATTAAAAAAGTAAATAAATTAAACAAGTAAAACAAAGAAAAAAATGAAAGAAACAATATAAGGTCCTACTTGACTACTAGATGATAATGCCTAATACATAAAGTGAGGTAATGGAACATAGTGTGATTTTTGGTGATATTTGCAGATTTTACAAAGCTAACTCGCAAATTTGACCATTTTCATGGGGATTTAGCATTTTCAGTGTCCCAGACAATATATATATATATATATATATATATATATATATATATATATATATATAGTTTTTTAAATAACTTATGGTATGAACCTATTAGTTAAATAAAAATTGGGAAAAATTTCCTTTATTTATGAGACAATTCACCCTATTTGAGAACAAAAATATCAATTATACTATTATTAATGCTAAATTTGATAACTTAAAAAATTTGGGCAGAAAATTCCTTTATTTGTAGAACAATTCGCCATTTTAAGAATAAAGTATGAACTATACTATTATTAATATGGGCAAAGTTCAATCGTATATAATTTAACTGAAGTTTATTTTATAACACAAAATTGTAAATAATTTTAAAATTTAGGCAGAGTTACCTTTGTTTATAGGACTATCCAACCTGTTTAACAAATAAAAATACACAAATAACAATAGTAATAGTTCCCCTTAGACCTCATATAATTATCATTAATAGATCAATGAGAAATATAAAATACTCCAACATTACTAATACATTAGTGATCAATTTAACTCAATTCGTGAAAAAACACTGGTCGCGTCAATGATGAGCAAGCCACAATCAATGGTGATATCACGTTCACGTAAAGCCATGAACTTCCCAATTTCTCCCTTAGAAAGAAAATGCTGCCATTAACAAATCAGATGTCATATATTAATATTCTTAAAATCCCAATGCGCAATCAAACATATAAATCTATATACTCCTCTATGGCTCTTAAGTAATCTTTTAATAAAGTACTGTGGGTACCTTCTTTATCTTTTAGGCCCATAAGAGTAGTCAGACAAAGCCCAAATAAAAATAAAAGATGTCCGGACCAGATTATGGGATGTTCTAAATAACGGATTGAGGATTTGACCCATTATATCCTAAAAAATCTTGGAAGATATATTCAGGGGAAAGTAAACTAGCGGGGCAGTTATCAACACCCCTCTCTCTTCTATTGAATATAAATTGTACCCCTGGCCTGGGGCAAATGGCATACAGAAAATACTCTCTTGAGAGTTACTTAATATAACAACAGACCTCTCCGTGGATATAGGAAATTTGCTAAACCACGTACATCTCTGTGTTGTGTGATTGTGACCTTTGCTATTCTTCTTTTCCTGGTGATTGTCTTTCTTTATTATTTGTGTAGAAATATTTATCACCATAATTGGTGATGTCTGTGGGCAAAGGTTGTTTTACTTTAATAAAGCCTTCACCGGCAGAGACCTGCAATGTCCATTAAGCGGGGGATATTCAAGATCAGCCTATCTCTCCTAGGGTAAGGTCCTAAATCCATCATTCAAACTAAAGGTTTCGTCGGTAGAGGCATCTCTCAGAAGAGATCCAGGGGACAGTTAGATCCACACAGATTTCTATGCTAATAAACGCCTACGAGGCCAGGCTTCAAGAATAGGAGGATGCGACTCTGAAATAGGAAGCTAAAAATGCTCGCCTCAAAAGGCGACTAGAGAATATGGAAAGGAATCTCCATCGTAACACGAGGCAACGCTGTAATTAGACTCATAGCCCTTAGGCAAGCAAACCTCACAGTCAAGGAAGGACCCCAGGGCATGGGTCGTAAAGGTCTGAGAGACACTCGTCAAATGACGACCAATTCGAGCAGCAACAATCAGCTCACCGATATAGGAGCCCTAGCCAAAGGAACGACAATAGGTCAAGCTTAGTCCGGAGATAAATGGACCAACACCCATCTCATCGGAGTGACAAATCAACAAGAGAGATGGCCAGGCGAGCTTTCAGAACTCATATGAAGTCCTCATTTTCGAGGGATATTAAGGAAGAAGAATCCCCAAAGAATTTCACAGGGCCCGGATTCAAGATTTACGATGGCAAGATTGATCCCATCGATCATATCAAACAATATACGCAGACCATGAATCCATGGAACCATAATGATGCACTCATGTGCCGAATTTTCCCTTCAAGCCTGCACGATGTCGCCCAAAAATGGTTCAAGAAGCTCCCTCATAGATTTATCAGGAACTTCAAGTCTTTAGCCAAGCTGTTCATAACTCGCTTCATTATAAGCAACTCTTATCCTAAGAGAATGGACGCTTTGCTGACAATGAAGAAAAAACCTCAGGAGAACCTTAGAGACTATGCGAAGAGATACTAGGAGGTGTTAAACGAAGTCGGGGATTGATCAGAGTAGTTCTATGTAGCATCCTTCAAGATCGACTTACCCTACTCCTATTTTCTACACTATTCCCTCACTAAGAAGGAGGACACAATCGTCGACGACTTGATGGCCTGTATCGAGAAATACACAAAAGTAAAAGATGTGACCCATCCTTATGCAGGAGAAAATGGTGGCACCAAGGTTACTGGAAAGGGGGTGAAAAAATGACACTTAAAAGAAAGGGAATAAGAACGGGGGCAAAAGTGGCCCCAAGAGTGGGAACAAAGGTGATGCCTCGAAGGCATTCCAAGCCGTAAATACTATCTGAGAGAACTGATCTATAAGATCCTTGCAAAAATAAAAGATTAACCATTCATTAAGTGGCCCAAAAATATGGGTGGAGACCCTTCCAAGTGAAATAACGCATTGAGATGTGCGTTTCATAAGGAAGGTGCGCATAAAACTGAGCACTGCAAGGCCCTCAAGTCCAGTCTCGAAGAGCTAGCTCAAGTTGGGAACTTAAGTGAATTCATAGAGAATAAAGAAGAGAGGGTAGTTTTAAATGGTAATCAGAAGATCGATAATGTTTTCGAAGAGGATGTCGGCCACGAGTTCACAATAATTCATGGGGAATCCGACCTCAAGCAGATCCAAGGGAACGCATCTCAAATGCAAGTGAAAAAATTGACTGTAGTGATGCAAGATTTTCAGATTGATCCAGCTAAAACACAATCTGGGAAATATGGACATCCAGAGGAAATCAACTACAACGAGTATATCGTGTTCACAGATAAGGATTTGGTGGGATTGAGAACTCCACACCATGATGAATTGGTCATTACACTCAGGATAACTAACTTTGACATCGACATATTACTCATCAACTAAGAAAGCTCATCCGAAGTAATGAACCTTGAATTTTTTAAAAAGTTTAAGTTAACCATTGTTGACCTAAGAGAGGCCACTGTTCCTTTGGTTGGCTTTGCTGAAAAGTTAACAATCCCTTTGGGAAATATAATCCTACCGGTAAGGACAAGAAGTAAATCGAAGATGATCAAATTTCTTGTTGTTGATATTGAGTCACCTTACAAAGCCATCCTCGTTAGAGGATGGCTTCACGCGATGAGGGCCGTCTCATCAACCAATCTTCAAACATTAAAATGTGTGATAGGGCACATAGTAGTTGAAATTCGTGGAGATCAAGCAATGGCGAGAAAGTGCCTCATAGCGGCCATATGACCCAAACAAAAGAAAAAGGTGGAGTTAGAGAGAAACAAAGACGAAAAACAGGAGAGACTGATGCCCTCCAAATAGTAGTTAAGATATGGCAAACCAGGAGTGGAGGAGACCAAGCTCCTCCCATCTGAAAGGGTCGTCAAGGACCCGGAAGAAGTTACAGCCGAGAGTGGATCGACTGAGAAAACTTTTTTTATTGGAACATCCCTTACTGATCGCGAGAAGAAGGAATTGGTCACCCTCCTTCTAAGAAATTTGGATGTTTTTACATGGTATCCCTACGAGCCACCTAGAATCGATCCTAACATTACTTGCCACCAATTACACGTGGATCCCGCCTTTAAGCCAGTTATATAGAAAGCCCACCGAACAGCTCCGAAAAAGGCCATAGTAGTAGAGAAGGAAGTGGAGAAGCTACTGGATGCAGGGTCCATACAGGAAGTTCAGTTCCCCAAGTGGTTATCCAACCCATTAGTAGTCCCTAACAGTAATGGGAAGTGGAGAGTCTGTCTCGACTTCACCGATCTCATCATGGTTTTCCCCAAGGATAGCTTCCCCCTTCCAAAGATCGACCAGCTGGTAGATGTAACAACACCTCATGAAAGAATGAGCTTCTTAGACGCATATTTTTGATATCACCAGATCCCTCTGCACGAGGCGGATCAGGATAAGACTGCCTTCATCACCACTATTGGCCTATTTTGTTACAGAGTTATGCCCTTCGAATAAAAGAATGCATGATCAACTTATTAGCGGTTGGTTACCAGGATGTTTAAGGAACAAATGGGAGACACCATGTAAGTGTATATAAATTATATTCTCGTAAAAAATAAGCTCGAAGATGACCACCTCTTCGACCTAACAAGGACCTTTTAAATCCTCAGGATGCACCGAATGAAACTTAACATAAGTAAGTGTTCCTTCGACGTCCAGTCAGGAAAATTCCTCAGATACTTGGTCAGCGAGAGAGGAATAAAATCTAATCCCTACCTAATCGATCCTATCAATAGGGTGTCATCCCCTAGAACTATAAGAGATGTACAAAAGCTCACAGGAATGCTCGTTGCCCTAAACCGGTTCATCTATAAATCTTTAGAAAAATGTTAGTCATTTTTGCATCTACTAAAGAAAACTAAGAGCTTGGTATGGAACGAGGGTTGATCAAGGGCCTTATAGGAGCTTAAGGCCTACCTCAAAAAGACCTCTTTGCTTGTAATCCCTAGAGAGAATGATCCCTTATATCTCTACCCTTTAGTATCAAATCATGCTATGAGATACGCCTTGGTATGCGAGAAAGATGGGAGCCAACATGTGGTCTATTATACAAGAAAAACACTTTTAGATGCCGAGAAGTGGTACCTTCCATTGGAGAAGCTCTCCTTTACACTGGCGATAGCCTCGAGAAAACTGAAGCACTATTTTGAGGCCCACTCCATATTTGTAGTTACCTAGCACCGCATCAAAGCTTTACTAAGAAAAATAGACCCCTCAGGACGATTATCAAAATGGTTGGTTGACCTCGGAAGATTTGATATTTATTTTCAACCAAGGACTGCTATTAAGGGGCAGGTCCTCGTCGATTTCATTATTGAGTTCATGAGAGAATAGACTTGTGATTAGCCTGAGACCAGTCATCTGAGAGAAGTCCCACAAGAGCCAGGCATCTGTAGGTTATATGTTGATGGAGCCTCCAATTCCATAGGGGGAGAAGTAGGCATTGTGCTATCTACCTTCGAAAACATAGTGCTCGAGCAAGGGACTAGGCTTGGATTTCAAGCCTTCAATAATGAAGAAGAATACGAAGCACTGGTCATTGGTCTATGGAAGGCACAATTTCTTATGGTAAGACACCTTCAACTTTTTGGTGACTCACAACTGGTATCCAACCAAATAAGTGGAAATTTAAATGCAAAAGACAAAAAGAGGGCAGCCTATCTCGCCACTGTGAAAAGATTATTGGCTAACTTTGATCGCATCAATGTTCAACAGTTTCCCCGGGGGAAAAGTAGCCATGCTGATGCTCTGGTATCTCTAAGCTCATCGGATGACTCAAACTTAAGGAGAACAATTCAAATCCCTTTCCATGCACAATCGAGCATCAACCAAAGAATCGAATTGCCAAACCTCGAGCATGTTCTCCATATAGAAAAGGCTCCTAACTGGATGGACCCCATAGTAGATTACTTACAAAGTGATGTACTGCCAAGTGATAAGAATATTATCCATTAGATAAGAGTCCAAGATGCTCGCTTTCACTTATCTCCTGAGGGAAAACTAAACAATTCATAGGTCCATACCTCCAATGTGTTCATCCACAGGACGTCAAGCAAGTCCTACGCGAGCTACATGAGGGATTTATGGAAGTCACATAGGAGGAAGGTCTCTAGCCTTTCGATCAATGAAGGAAGGATACTAGTGGCCATATATCCAGAGGACGTTGGAGTCTACGCTCGAAAGTGCGAGAAATGCCAAATGCATGCACTTATGGTCCACCAGCTTCCCAGAAACATAAATTCACTCACCAGCCCGTGGCCCTTCCCCCAGTGGGGTATGGACATCATATGCCCTCTACCAACTACTGTCGAAAATTGAAAGTATCCGCTGGTCACCACAGACTACTTCATCAAGTGGATGGAGGTGGAACCACTGGCGAATATCAGAGATGCAGACATGATGAGGTTCATATGAAGAAATATCATTACTCCCTTCGGGATACCCAGGACAATCATCACTCACAACTAAACCTAGTTCGATATTGGCCCCTTCCAAAGCTTTTAGAGTAACCATGGAATCAAGCACTACTTCAGCTTTGTGGCATACCCTCAGAGCAACGGTCAAGATGAGGCTTCCAATAAAATAGTGATCGATGGACTAAAGAAGCTCCTAGAGCGATCCAAGGGAGCATGGGTAAATGAACTATCCCATATCCTCTGGGCCTATCGCACCACCCTAAGGCGAGCAACTGGAGAGACACCGTTTGCACTCATATATGGAATGGAGGTAGTTATTCCATTAGAAGATGGTATCCCTACCATGAGGTCCACGCTAATCGACCAAGGACAGAGCAATGGAGCATTACTCGTTGAACTTTACTTAGCTGACGAACGACAAGAATTGGCTCTAGTGAAACTAGCAGCCTACCAGCAACATCTAGCCAAGTAATATAATAGGAAATTCAATCTAAGGATATTCCAAGTTGGGGACTATATCCTAAGGAATGTTCTTGGCAGTGCCGTGAAGCCATCAAATGGAACGCTAAGACCGAACTAAGAGGGACCATTCAAGGTGATAAGGGATGACCTGCAAGGAGCCTATCACTTGGAAACGCGTGAGGATAGGGATATACCAAGAGCTTGGAATGAGAACAAGCTGAAGAAATTATACTTCTAGATTTCTCTTTTCATCCACCATTAATTTAGGCAAATTTTTATTATACAAACTTAATGTTTCTCTTTGTTCATGACTCTGATTAATAAAATTTGATTGTCCTTGGCATTCTATGAGTGTTGGTTTTCTCACATATATTTTAGTATATGCATCCTTTCTAAGTTATAGGCTTCACTCTTAACAGACACAATAAATATCACAGGTTACAATAAGTTGATGAACTTTCTCAAGCTAAACGATCTTATATCTAACCCCCTACCATTGCACCACAGTGGTTAAAGCATTAGCATCGTTAACATATAATAACCCTCCTTAGTATTTTGTTACGAACACAATTGGCCTTGTAGTTTTCCCCTGGTAATACATAAAGCCTTACTTGGGATCCTTCGGAAATTTGACCAACCCAGGATTGGTCTCCAATACAGTTTGGCTAAAAAATCCTGCTTGGATGGATTATCCGTTTATCATGTATATCCTCGCCATTACCCTACTTAGTCCTAAGGCAGTGTGACGACATAACCTAAAAGGTTAAGTGAGGCATAATGGTATAACTAAAGTGTACTGGACTAGGGGGATATTCATTTGAGAAATTATCTTTATCTGAGTCATATCTAGTCAGCTAAAAAAGACCAAGATAATTAGAAATAAGATCAATGAAGTCGAAAATAAAACAATACATGTTTAGCTGGCAATTGTGAAAAACATAAATATTTTATTACATCATTACATGTACAACAATTACATGTGCCAAAATAAATCAAACCTTAAAGAGGACCAGGCCGCTGGTCAAGGTAATCAGCTCCCCGTGCTCTTCGACCATTATCCGGGTGAGGGATAAATTCCTCCTCGACATAATCCAAGATAGGCTCTAATAGCTATATTGGTATCGCATCTACTGGGGTCTAGGGATCATACCTTCTGAATGGATTTGGGATCAAAGATGAGGGAGTAATTTCACGCCTGTACCAAAGTACAGAGTTACTGGGCACTTATAACTCCATAAGGGCACTCATTCACCATCTGATAAAGGATAGCTACTCGACCTCCTTTAACCTTATGGGAGCATCTGTCCAGCCCTGGTTGTACCCATCTTCCCACACCTGCCGAGGACCTTTCTTGAACAAGTTCCTCAGTAGGGTGACATCCCTTTGAAGACCAGTAGATATCACGCATGACCTACGAATGTCTCCCCGTAGTTCGAGAATCTTCCTATCCAAACCACTGTCATCAAGCCTAGCTCATCGCCTAGTTGACGAAGAATAACCTCGTATGATTTGAGGGGAAATTCTTGGCCATTCTCCCTGAGATTTGGGACTTCCTTCCTTAGTGCATCGTTCTCTTATTGCAAGATTTCTCCAACTTGATTGATCTCAGAGGCATAAAAGAGCTTATCCTTCAGAGCATCCATTTCTTCTTGAATAGAGGTGCCGACCTCCTATATCTCCTAAAGTCTATCTTTCAACATGGTAGCCATCTCACACTGGTCTTTGTAGTCCTGGTTCCTTGATCTGAGAGACTTGAAGATTTTCATAAAGGTACGATGAACTTCGTCACTCACGTTGGTACCAATAATTTGGCCTAGGCGAGAAGTAGCAGAAATATACTCGTCAAGGTCAACAAACTTCAAATCATAAAGGCACGAAGAGTAAAAGTATCAACAGATGCAAATATCCAAAATTTCTTCATTTCATTAAAATCAACACAAGTCGGGTACACGTACATTGATCAGAAAGAAGAAAAAGTGAACACAAAAATACAAGAGGAACCCTAAGAGACTAATTGGCAACCTCGACCTTCTCAGAGGATGCTGGCTCTTTTCATTTATCAGTAGAGGGCTTGCTCGTACTAGTCCACCTGTATCTCCTTCAATCGGAGCAGCTCCCTCTCTTTGATCAACAGGAGCATCAGTAGCAACGTGGCCTCAACCAATTTGAGCACCTGGAACCCTTTCCTTAATAACAAGAGTAGGCACATCCTCTATAACTGGTTTGGTACCTGGGTCATGATCGTCAAAAAGAGGGGAATCAGTAGCCACCTCAACACCAAGCAGAGCCCTATCCCGACTCTTTTTGAAGTTAGAACGGCTAAATGTAACCAATTTGAACTTCGGTATCATCATACGCCTCTATCCATCCATAGTTGTAAGCACTCTCCTTGATGGACGAAAACTTGGACTTTAGCTTTGCCTCCTCCTCGAAGAGCGCCTTGTTATCTTCGGTGATCGCCAGTTTGCTCGCCACAACCAGGCCATATGACTCTCGTAACTCCTGAAGTTCCTTGGATGCTTCTTTTATGTCCTTATAAAAAGAGGCCTTAGCCTATATAAGAGCACGCTTAGAGGACTTCTGAGCCTCACTAGAAACTTTCAAGCTTACTTTGAGATCAGAATTCCTCGTCACTTGCTCACCATGACTCCGGTCAATAACTATGTAGTGAGATAAGAACTGTAGAGAAAGATGGAATATAAGTAAAAAGGATATAAGAGGAACTACAACAAATAGAGGAAAGAATGAATATACTTACCAATGTAATCCCCTGGCTTGCCTTCAAGGCTAACTGGTCAAGTCCCATTTTTGATGACCGTTAGCGGTCCATTGACAGAACCGCCCTCTCGTTCATCGCAGGAGCGAGCTGAGGGGTCAAATCCATAGAGGCTCCCTCCGTTGGGATAGACATAGGGACAAAAATAGCCAGTGACTTTTTCATCCTCGCTTCCTCTCTTCTTCTCTCTTCTTCTATCTCCTTCTTCTCAATATCCTTTCTCTTCCTCTCTTTTTCTCTCATTCTCTCTCCTCAACTCATCTTCTCTCTTCTTCCTCTCCTTTTTATGTGCTACGATCTAGGAACCACTGGCAGTATCCCTAAACCCAAGCTTCTGTATCTTCAACCTGTGCAATAGGAAAACATCATCATCATAAATGATTAAAGTTTTCCTCTTTAAGGGAGCTATATCCTCTCTTCTCGAGCTTTTTGAATCTGATTCTAAGCTGGAAGTTCCCTCACCAGATTCTGCCTCACCACCACTAGTAGCACCAAACTCCGAACTACTCTCCTCCTCTTTGTCTAGGTTGATAGGTTGAGGAGTACCTTCTTCCCCCTCTTCATCCTATGAGATGTCAAGATGAGGAATAAAATCATATGGGCGGGTGATGAAGCTGGAAGTAGTGTTCTTATATTCTAGTAAGATGGCAGCCGATCTCGAATGCTCACCTTCTGCAATGGAATCTCGTATATTCCAACCCTTGAGTAACTCATCAGCACAGATCTCTTGGAGAGCGGGCTCTTGATTCTTAGACATTGATGCAAAGGAAGAAGGAATGCATTAAAGAAAGAGCAGATTATAGCAGTAATAAAAAGATAAAGAGATTGGGCAACATCCTATATATTCCTCTCCACAGGTAGGAATTCGAGGCCCTGTGTTCCTCGCACCTCCTACCTTAGGAGGGAACTACAAATTCCTAGCTATTAATCCCTCAGTCCAATAATCTTTATGGGAATGAGGTAGGTTAAATACCAACACCCTATCCGGACTCCTCGCTTTCAAATAAAGAAGACCAGAGCTGGTGCGAGAGAAGGAGTAGCAAAAATAAAATTCAACCATGCCTAACTCAGTGCCATATAGTTGATTTATCCTATAGACAACACTAAAAATCTTCCAAACATTCGAAAAACATTGGGCTGGGACTATATCAAAATATTGAAAAAAATGTAAAAAGAGACGATTTGGAGGAAAAGTTAAACCCCCTTGGGACAATAAGAGAACGTGAATCCAATGGTCTTCCTCAACATCGCGAACATTACGAAGAACAGGGTTACACTATTTCTACCCAACTCGGGATGTTATAACATTTCTTAAATTCTTTCAAGGATTTGTTGTCTATACTTACCATGAGAAAACATTAGCTACAGTAAAATTAAAAATGACGAGACGAAATACACAAAAGGGGAATACTGAGAAATTATAGGGAAAACAATGGAGCTTTTAACAATGGAAACCACGAGAAAATGAAAATGATTGAAGAAAAATATAGATTGGAAGATATGAAGAACGAACTTGACAGCAAAAGGAAGCTTGAGAGTAACAGACAGTTTGAAAAGAAGAGAAAATGATGATTAAAAGTGGCGAGACGAACCGTCTAAGTATCTTAGTTTAAACTCTTAATGACAGTGAACAATAATCGAAGAATATTTTCCACATGAATCTCCTAAATAGAGACGTTTTGCACCCTGAATTTGTTACCATTCACAAGCGTGCCACCTGGAAGGAACCGGAATCAATATTTAAATTTTTTTAGCCCATGTTGTGAACCTAAAATTTTATGGGTAATTGTGGGTACCTTCTTTATCTTTTATCCCATGAGAGTAGCCGGACAAAGCCCAACAAAAAATAAAAGATGTTCGACCCAAATTATGGGATGTTCTAAATAATGAATTGAGGATTTGACCCATTCTATCCTGAAAGATATAGGAAGATATATTCAGGGGGTAGTGGGCTAGCATTGCAGTTATCAGCGCCCCTCTCTCTTCTATTGAATAGATATTGTACCCTTGGACTGGGGAAAAAGGCATACAGAAAAATCACTCTTGAGAGTTACTTATTATCAAGGTTCTAAAAAATGCGGGGCGTGATCGAGGCGTGGAGGCCAAGCCTTAAGCCTTAGAAGCCTAGGCGGGCCTTGGCGTAAAAAGGCGTGAAAAGGCGTTTAGGTCTTTTTAATATATTTTAATATTTTTTAACCATAACAAGGCTATTAAAATACTAAAATTGTACATATCATAAAAATATGTCTGAATATTCGCAAATAAAAATACTATTTGATTATTTTGGATGAGATAATTGTCCGATTTGCAAAAAAATCTTTAAAAGGCGATATCGTTTCACTAAAGCATTGTTGTTTTTAGAGAAAAAGTACGCCTTAAGGATTTTACCAAGCATAAGCCGTCAAAATCTTAAGGCGGGGCGTTTCTCCCAAGCCTCAAGCCTAGGTGTGCCTAGGCGGAGCCTAGGCTGGTTTTTTAGAATAGTGCTTATTATAATAGTAGACCTCTCTGTGGACATAGGCTGTATGCCAAACCACGTATATCTTTTTGTTGTGTGATTATGATCTTTGTTGTTCTTCTTTTGCTGGTGATTGTCTTTCATTACTATTTGGGTTGAAATATTTGTCACCATAAGTACATATAAAAGAAGAAAAGAACACTAAAGAAAATTAGTGAATGGGTTCATTAACATCCATTCTCTACCTTTTAACCAAAAAAAAAATACTCTATTTGTCATAAGTTGTAATGATTGGAACCTATTAAGAGAGAATGGTAAGAACCTTACCGAAAGAAAGGGACAACTTCCAGGGTCGACAAAATAATTTCCTAGTGCCGCATGCTCAATAAACATAAGTACATTGAATTGTAAAACAAATAAACATAAATAAGATTTACAATTACATCATGTTATTTGAAATAACCCCAAAATTCATGAACTTAAACATAAAAAAACATATCATAAAGAGGTCAATTTCTTTGATTTCGCACCTCAAAACAAAAGGCATAAATCCTAAAAATCCACCATAAAAGATAAAGAAGTAATTATAGAAAGAGAAATGTGTTTATTATGCGTATGTATTGTGTCAGATACATGTGCTTGTATTTGTAGTCCTCACATGGCATCCCTGTAGACTTTCTCCCCATACATGTATGGTGTAAATACATGTGGAAATGACCACAAATACAATCATGTTTGTGACATAACCTATGCCCCATGTATGGTTGAAATTTAGTTACTAATCATACACCATCCATTTTATATATAAACATACAGTTCTATCTTAGCTGATTTGTCTAGCAATATTGTGTTTTGGGTTGAATTAAAAACATAACAAAAAAGGGCTAATGTTTGATATAGCATTCCTAAGAATGCCTAATGTAGGATATAACATGCCTAAATAAATCTAATTTCCGTAACATACTTCAAACCTAGGGTGAATTATTGATATTGGTTTCAAATGAAAGGGTTAATATGCTTAATCAAATTTTTGAAAAATAAAATGTATATGAGCTTTGCGAATATAAACTAACCATATAAACAACACAATTCCAAGGACTGCTAGTATCCAAATCTACATAACGGTAAGAAATTAGAAGAAATTCAGGAAAAGAAAAGGAACTTCATTAATTAAAATAATATTAGAAGTTCAACTCTTAATTAGTCCAAGGTATCATTACTTAATGCATATGCTCTTAACCTTTAGAAAAAGAACTTTCACATTATAACTTTCACGAATCGAGTGATAAAGTCCACGATTCCCCAATAGATCAAAGCAAACTAAAATATCAACACATGAATCGAGTAATAATGTCTATAAGATACAATATAGAAACATCCCCATAAATAATAAATTATAAGGAAATTCTAAAGCAACTCAGGTTCCAAATAATACTCACAAAACAATGTGTGATCACTTTGTGTATGAATCTCTTTTATCCTCAAGAATCTGGCATTTATCCAAGTTTCATGTAAAGCCTAAAATAAAAAAAAATGGAATGGAAGCATAATAGAGGAAATTATCTCTACTAAAAAGAAGAAATTATCCATAAACAGAGATAATGTGATAGAAAAAAAACTCAAGTTGAGGGAGAAAGGCAGAGAATCAGAAAGAGAACAGAGGGTATGATGTATAACAAAAGATCAGTTTTCCATATAGGAAACGATTAATAAGCAAATGAGATAGATAGAGCTCCTACAAAAGGTGATCATGTTAAAATCAAAACATCATCAAACAGAAATAGGACAGTTGAAATAAGTCCATATGTTACTAAACACTTATGTTAATCCCACACCCTCCATATATTAGTTGATTTGAAGACCTAATATTATGACTTAACCTGCTGCTAGGTGAGGTCTTTATATCTACATGTTATGATGTTTACGACATATTTTAAGACACAAAACCATTTATTTAATGCAAAATAACTCCACTGCACAAAATCACATTTTATATTTGTAATACAAAGTTCGGTTTCTCCAAAAACATGTCGACTCATTTTTTGTTAAAACATGTCGACTTAATAAGGAGATGTCAGCCATCCAAATAAGTGCTTGAAATGAGATGAGATGATCAACCATTTAACTGAAATGAAATGAGATGATCAACCAATATTACTCACTCCTATAAATTAAAATGATAATCTACCAGACACTTTTGCATCCACCTGAGACTAATATTCTGAAGCAAATTAAAATTAAAATCAAAACACTTTGGAATTCTATCATTTAGTTAATTTCCTATGGAAACAAAGTAGTAGCACTAAACATTGAATTCCCACCTAAAAAATGTAACATTTGGGAATCACCAATGTAAACCAAGTACTAACACTCATTACCATTAATTGTTCATTAAAATACTACTTTTAGAATCTGTTTTAGCCAGATTATATTGCTGCTCATAATGAAACAAAATGACATCAGGAATCACCAAATATAGGAATAAAAAAAATATAACTATTTTTATTTGGATATATATATAACTGTAGAGAAGGGAAGTAACCCACAATCGCAGAGCTGGAGGCGGACCCTCGCCTTCAGGACGTAACTTGATGGTTACAAAAACACATGCTTTTTTCTATTGTATTCTGATTGCTTCATTTAGGATGTACAATCTCCACTATGTATATTTTAATTCCAGCTTCAAAATACTTTCACAAAGTACCATCATCAACCCAAAACAAATATAGTTCCATGGAACTGTTTTGATTCTGAAGGGATACACCCAAAACCAAAAGTACTATCATCAATCCAATATACATAGTGGATACAACCGAAACCAAAATTGTTCCAAAAGGGGAATCATAAATAAACTAACTATTTTTCTTGTCCGATTTTTATTGCATTGAATGGATGTCCACGAATTGATAGCTAACCCGTAAAAGCACATTTTGTCAAAGAACAAATGTTCTTGTATATAATCAGAGGACCCAGTCTCCTGTAGACACCCATCACTTCTCCCACCTTAATGCACTATCTTTCTAATAAATACCCTATATACTACATCAGAGGATTTAGTTGAATGTTATATAGAAATAACAAAAACTAAACATGTTTGTGTTTTTCATGGAAAATAAACATTGAGACTGAATGTTATTAAACACTTAGACTTAAACCCTCAAACAGTTAACCTTCAAACGAAAATTAAACAAAACTTGAAACTCGCAACTCACCGTTCTTGTTTACGGTAATGTCAATAACTATAAATTTTTCACTTGTATCTTTTGACTTAAGCTATATTTAAAGGTATTGATTTATCATCTTTTGACTTAAGCCGTATTTTGTTCACCTCAAATTATCTCCATGTGTCTCTTAATTTTAGTGATGCTTATATTTTGATATTATTTTTTCATAGGTTGTCTCATTAAGTAGGATGGGATGGTTGTTGTATATGAGCCAATCCATGAGATGAGCATGTGGGGAGATTTCAAATGTAGTGGATGTCCAAACGTACCCACAATTATAGAGTTTGACAAACTAGATAGCTAGGTGCATATTTTGAAAAAAATCCCTTCGGTCTTATTATATGCACCTTACGTTTATGCCATATTTTCTCAATTGGTAAGAGAGAACTTACCTATATCTATAATGTTTGTCGTCAAAAAATACTTCACATGGAACACTTGAGACTTCTAACAATTATCATTAAGAACCACCTATATTTGTTGAGAAGGTATAACCATTACATATTTGCGTGTTTGAGGACAACCATTAATATTTTTTTTCATATATGATATTTCATACCTTGAAACTACTTATCAGAGTGTGATTTCCCTATTTAAGTGTGGTTATATAGAAATCCTAATTTCTATGAAGCATAAATATGGGTGCAGTTGTAGGTGAGACCGAGAGCTAGTGCGATGATTCAAAATAAGTTATGATGGCCGTGCATGCAAGTTTATCACTTTGATCCAAATAATAAGGTATGATGATATGAAAAGAAATGAATGACTTGTAATGTTATTTGACAACCCCATATTGAATTATAATTTATGCTTCATTTGATTCATTAACGAAAATTATATATTTGTAGTTACTATGGATATCCCAGACACTCGTGCGTGGATACATCTTGGTCCGATTGACAGTTCTAAATAAGTAACTAAGTATTGACCATTGATGAAATTCGAGAGAACTATCAAAATTGTGGGTTTGTCGATTGCTAGACACGAGATATGCATAATGCTCCCATTCCTAAGCCTAGGTTTCGACATTGGCAAGTGCTCGCAACGCGCCATCTCTCAATAGATCCTTTTCATCTCCCATCCTAAGATGGATCACACTGTAATTTTCTACTCTTATTGTCACATGGAAGTTGCATATTTTTGCAATCATTGGAATGTGAATATGTAGAATAAGACTCCCTTCTTCCTGGGGCCAGCTGAAGGTAAATAAAAATAAATAACTTACGCAAAAAAAATTTACATTTGCATTTCTATTTTTTTTTTCTTTTCATTTGTCCAATTGGGTTGTTATACATCAAGGAACATGTATTATAACTTTCTATGAAGGATCATTGGTTTTTTGCGATGGATATGTTTCTAAGAGTATGTTTTGCATGTCCTGTATTTATTATAGGTTTTCTTTTTAAATATACATCACATGTACATGGGTTTGTGCTACCGCTTTCCCTTTGGAATATTTCATAAGATATGAAGCATACATTAATTGGCTTAGATGTGGGTAATGTTCCTATTTATAAATATATTTATTTTTTTCGTTGAAACTTCAAGCCTCTCTAAAGACTTTTATATGTTTTTTGTAACACCTAAAGTTAACACAACTCATGTTAATCTATTATATATGCGGATTTTTATATGTCGACTTCTGTCCCAATCATCTCCAAATTTGTATGCCTTTTCAGATGCGAATTAGGCCGAATGTATTTTCACTTGACATGGAAGTTAAAAAAATGTAAACGTCCACTGCACGAAAATAGCTCAATTGTAACGGGCAAAAACCATTACAAAAAATATTTGTAACGAATTAAATCCGTTAGAAAATTGGCATTACTTATTTTACTAATGAAATTTGCAACGGATAAAATCCGTTACAAAATTAACATTTGTAACGGATTAAAACCGTTGAAATTTATTTGGTAACGGATTTGGCGTTGGTACACATTAAATATATTAGTAGCGTATTTATTAATTTGTAACGATTTTGACTGGTTACAAATATAGATGTTGTAAGAGATAAAACCGTTACAAAATACATTGCAACAGATTGGGAGTGTCATATATTTGTAACAAATGTTTTTATTTGTAACAGTTAAATCAGTTAACAATATCATTATATTTTTAAAAAAATATTAGTTTCTCATTAAACAAATAGATATGAATACACTAGTAATAAGTCGCGTGCTCAACCAATGGCAATGCATAACCAATGCCCACAAATTTCACTCAAAAAATAATTCCAAAACACGCGTGACAAAATGAATGACACTAAATTCCGATGATATTAAACCAATTGAAAACTATAATTCTCTCATAACCATAAAAATTCCAAAAACAAAATGTAGTACAAGGTAAACAATCTATATTTTAACCACAAAATTGATACAAAGTCTAACATCATTAAAGTTCTACACATATTATTCTCCCAAAAGTAGTCTTCATTATATTCCTTGTAAAAGTAGACTTCATTCTCCCAAAATTAAACTTCATATTTTCCAATGAGAACCTGTTGAACAAAATCAACCTTAGTAAATGTGTAATCATAAATAAGTAAATAACACAAAAAACTAGTACAATAGAAATAAGTAAATAACACAAAAATCTAGTACAATCTCATGCCATTGACATACATATAACTTTATTGGGAAATAATCGATACGAACATAGTTACTTTGGTATCGTTTTATGTGTTTGTAGAAAAATATAGGTCGTTAGGTTGTTTTAAGTTTACACCACCACCACCAGCCCCTCGAACACGCATTTTTAATCCTAAAAAGAAGCGTACACTTGTCACTTAGGACAGCAGAGAGACCGATGAGGACATCATTAGTTTAGATAAGTTTCTTTGGTATCGCTTGATGTGTTTGTACCTAAACCTAGGTCACTAAAGTGTTGTTTTTAGTTTATCGCCCCCCAAAGCCCATTTTTAACCCCCAAAAGAAGCGTAAACTAGTCAATTTGGGCAACCGAGAATCCGATGAGTATACAGCTAGTTTAAACAAGTTAAATTGGTATTGCTTGATGTGTTCATACCTAAATCTAGGTAATTAGGTTGTTGTTTACAGTTTTCACCCCCAACGCCTATTTTTAACCCCAAAAGAAGCGTATACTAGTCAATTTGGCCAATCGAGAGTCCGATGAGGACGGGGTTAGTTTATACAAGTTACATTGATATCACTTGATATGTTTATACCTACGTTTAGGTCGCTAAGCTGTTGTTTTCAGTTTTTTCCCCCCAACTCCTATTTTTAACCCTGAAAAGAAGCGTATGCTATTCAATTTCGTTAACCAAGAATACGATGAGAGCGTGGATAATTTATACAATTTACTTTTGTATTGCTTGTTGTGTTTGTACCTATTTATAGGCTAATATGTTGTTGTCTTAAGTTTTCACCCCCAATGCCCATTACTGGGATTTCTAATTGTCGCCCCCACCCGTTTACACGTCAATATCTTGGGAGTTTAAGTGGATGGCTTCCTATCTCAGTTGGGGATAATTGCATTATTTGAATGTCTCGGTGACCTCTCATATTTTCACCCTTGTGGAGGTGCTTTTCTCAGTTGGGGAGAGTAATATATACCTTGATTTGTTTGTAGTTTCGGTGTATTTTTACTCATGCTTTACTAGATTTTCTCTTGAAATGTCCTTAGTGTGCCCTCTTTAGTCATTTTACATATTTATAATAAAGTCATTGATCATTTATTATAACCACTTTACTTTTAGAGATGAATGAACAAAGAAAAACATATTATTTCAAATGTTATTGCGAAAATGATTCCGCTTACATCATTTATAATTTTGTAAATTGTTAAAATAAGAAGACTAATTTCTTATTATCTTACGAGTGCATATAAGAAAATTGGAATTTACCTTTGTGTAAAAGGACGCCACAAGAGTACTCTAGGGTCATATTTCTTCTACTTCTTAAGCCTATATTTTTCCTACAAACCGTCTTCAAGTCAGTATTCAAATATCTACATTATACATAGTTCCTGATTGCTATAAGCCGCAACTTTACCTTCTACAATCACATCCAAATGAAAAACACAACCAGAATTCAAAAATTTACAAAATCATAGTAACAAAGAAATGCCTCTTGAAATGGGTTGGTTTTAAAAGATAGTAATAGAAATATAAGTCAGATATGAACTGAGTTAGTAGATAACAAAAGATTTTAACTTGGTAAAATGTTGCTATGTTTTCTATTTCTTATATAAGAACCAATGTTCACTTAAAATGGAAGTCAAACAAAAAATACGCATTATTCTCTCTTAGATCTCCAACAATGCCTGGGCAGAAAATGAAATGTGGGTGAGGATGGAGAAATGAGAAAAATGAAGTCGTATCTTATAATGATAGTAATAAAAATTTGTTTCACTCAAGATCCCATCATTATATAAAAAAATACTATACAGTTAATTTCCCAATTGCATAAAGTAGGAATACCTGACTGGTTTCCTCATCACCTTCATGATTAATTTCATATTTTGGCCTATCATATTCCTCAACACCATCATGAGTTGTAATTTCCTGTAGTTGAAATAGATAAGTTAGATACTAAATAAGTCTTGTTATGCAATACTTCATATGTTAATAGTAACAATCTAAAATACTCGTAGTGTGTGGTCACCTGCTTCTTATTTTAAGCATCCATTAGCTTTTCATGATACCAAAACTATCCGAGTTGCTAATATTTTAAATAAGCAAAGAGATGAAAAAGGCTTACGAGCCTTCAAAAAAAACATGGAGTTCGTCACGTTGTCCTTCAATTTAGGCAGTTGAGGGACCAAAATTTACCCAGTAGATGTCACCCCGCCTTGACTCGATGAAGTCTCCAATATATCCTCAAATTTCATAAACTGCCACATCTGAAAGGCTGCTAAGTGAGCATAGAAAATTGGTTCCCCAACAGAAATTACAGTTGTGCTTCATTAGTACACGTAGGTCAGGGAGTGAACAAGATCGTGCAGATCATCTTCTAAGAAACCCACTTCACCTAACAGAACATGATAGTTTGTGGGTCTTGTGGTCCCCTACAAAGTAAACATCACATCTTCAAAATTAACACAAAGAAAAAGTAGACAAACAAGAAAAAATAAAGGTGAAATAAATAAAATGGTTATATATGCAACAATTGACACGATGAACGTATCAATAAATTGAAATAAAATATCATAAATGTGAAGTAGCAATACTCACTATCATTCCACCTTGAGCGCACAAGTAAAAGTCATTATTCCCTGGGTGACAGACATTGTTATCAATGACAGTTCCTGGAGGAACATTGAAGAACCCCAATTTTAAAATCTTTCAATAAGAAATATCCTTTTAGAGATGCCGAAGCGAGATGGTTCAAATAAACACACACAAACACCACATTTTAATTTATTTCGAATTAAAATTAAACAAGTTCAAAGTGAAATTAAATTAGACAAGAAATACATTTTTCACTTAAACCAATTTAACCCTAGTCCTAGAAATTTTCCTAAGTCATATTTTCAATATTACCAAATTAGGCCAAACCAATTTTAACAAATTAAATTATGACTTGAATTAAATTAACATATACCCAAATTTAAATTAGCAATAAATTAAATAATTAGTTTTTTTAAACCAGATTTCATATTTTTACCTAAGCATGCATCTAAGGTGAA
This sequence comes from Sambucus nigra, assembly GCA_949130495.1. Classification (NCBI taxonomy): domain Eukaryota; kingdom Viridiplantae; phylum Streptophyta; class Magnoliopsida; order Dipsacales; family Adoxaceae; genus Sambucus; species Sambucus nigra. The sequence goes on along the minus strand of OX422224.1, from coordinate 48,153,551 downwards.
TTTCTCTTAAGATAAAATAAATAAATAAATCACTACACCGCGATGTACGAGGAAAAACCCGCAACGAGAAAAAAACTCGGACGACCCTAGCCTTAAGTCCACTAAGTACGGAATTTACAATTACACGAAAGATGACTTACAACACTCGACTCTACTCCTTCAAGCCCCGATGCGTCTTCTTGTAACTACCTCAGCCTAGCTTACAATCCCGAATAACACCAGAATCTTGGAATCCACCAATGAAGTTGTAAGAACACTATAAACCACACATGGTGCTTTTCACCATGTGAGAATGCCACAGCAAAACAACGAACTTCTTCGTTGAGGGATGTAGAAGAAATCCTAAATGAAATCTTTACCTCGGTAGAGTAAACCCGGTGCCAAACACTCCAAGCAAGATATTTATATGGAAACTGGGAATAACCAAACTATGGGTGTAAAAAAAGTGTTTTTCAAATAATGTTCTTGAACTACACACACTTAACACATGAACTTTTGAACTTAGGACTTTTTCTCTAAAAAATGTTATCTCTAAAAGTTGTTTAGAAAATGTCAAAAGTTGATTTTTCAAACTTCGTTCCCGCACATATAACTGCTATCAAAAGTTCGTGGATAAAGGTAAGTGGAAACATGGAAAAAACTGATCAAAACCGCCAGAAAAATTTCCCGCCTGAAATCTCATTCGAACAAGATTTTCGGTCAAGCGAAGTCTAATTCGAATGATACTTATAACGAATATCTAGAGGTAGGTCGTTGGAAAACCTCGTTCGAACGATATTCAAGTTCAAACGAAAACCTCGTTCGAACAACAATATCGAACGACTTTCCAGAGTGTTTAAATATACAATTTTAGCCCATAAACTTTATTTTAAAGTTTTAAAGAAACATTTTGATAACAAATAACAGTTTAAACAAAACTTACACCCAATTAAAATTGGTCCAATCTCCTATATAAATATGAAGTGCATTCATACCTTAGGAGTACACGGAATAAAGGTTGTTCACGTAGAAATGAGGCGCAATAAACTCGACATTTGATGAAGCTTTATAATCTTTGTCGCTAGGCCTTCATCTAACATGTCATAGGCTTGAATGGGTAAAGTTAAACACTATCCTATGACTCAAATATTTTTTCCCGAAATTGAGTCAACACAACATTAAGACTCAATTGGAAATTTTTATCGCTACAAATCTCCCCCTTTGGCTACTTCGGGACAAAAACCAAATCAAAAATCCTAAAGGGCCGTCAAGCTCTACTAGACTGATAAAATGTCCCATTGAAAGTAAAAATACATAGCTTGACTCAAAACCTAAGGATCAATATCGTTTCCAACGATGAAAATTTCCATTTAGAAGAACTCCTGCACACTTAAGCAAACTATCAAATGGATAGGGATTATCAAGAATATTAAATGCAATTAAGATAAATACTCCCCCGAAATTAATTCTCCCATTTATCAAACAAATGACCTACATAGAAATATGTCTCCGTCTAAGACAAATCTCCCCAAAACTAAGATACAATTATAATAGGAATAGAGACCATTTCTCCCCCTATCATTCTCCCCCTTTTGTTCAGGCATAGACAAAGGATAAAAGCTAATTCAAACTTGAAGCTTAGAATGATAAGAACATGAAATAATATAAGCAACAAAGGCATAACTAATCCATATAAAGAATAAGGATACCAACTAAGATTAAAGAAAAAGATACCAATATGATACATAAAGTATTAAGCATGTGATATCAACAAAGAATGCAACAAGATAGATATCAATCATGAAGTGGAAGCATATGTGGACTAGAAAGCAAGGCAAATACAAAAAAAATACCATATATATGTAGACATAATGACTATCACTAATGCACACGCACATATATATAGGTATAGACACAAAACATGACACAAAATACAATACGTTTTTCACACTCCTTTGGCAAAAATGTGTCATATGGAAACGTAAGTGTTGTGGTGTGAACTAGCAACAATTAAATTTAGATCCAATCACTTAAAATATGTTCACGGAGTTCTCATTTGATTGCAAACTTCATCACAATTTAATATAACCTCATGTGACAATATAGATTGAACTCAATGAACAAACATACACAATGCATACAAGCCTAGACTTTTAATGATTCTACAAACCAAAAGAGTCATGAAATTGAAAGTACAACTAGGATAAACGAACATTGTGCAAACCGTTGATATACCATCCAAACTCCCTCAATATAAGCATATTATTTTAATCTTTTGAACGAATAAATCAACTAAAAAAATCGGCCTTGGCAAATATTTTCTTTTAATGCCATTATTCTTTTAGGCATTTGGACCACATATTTCTTTTAGGTCCAAGCAAACAGTGGCTTACTCACAAAGGATGATTTTTCCTTTCAAAGCCCTTCCCTGTGCACACACACACACACACACACACATATATTTATTTCACACACACACACACACACACACACAAATCTCACGTGCAACGGATTTTAACATGCACTAGTCTTCCTCGATCATATAATATGTAGATGACTAGATTGGTAGTAGAACACCTCACAAAGCTCAAATATACATATGATGTTGTAGTTTCAAGTGAGCTCGTGCATATGTGAATTGAGGCATATAAAAATAGAATCCATTATATCAACACAAAATGTAACTACTCCATGTAAGCATGGTAAAGAACATTGATGATGCTGAGATTCAGCACCACCAGATAAGTGATGATGAGTTCAAACACTAACAACAATGGCAGCCATAGAGATGGATATGTGTGTGAGTGTATATAAGGGGATGATTATAAGAGGAATAATACAATGATGTATAGTGGTTCAACCAATTAGGCCTACATCCACTGTGAGTGTGTGATCCACTAGATATGGGCACTAATGGCCTTGGATACAATGCACATAAGCTCACTCTCTCTCTCTCTATTGTGTGTACAAGAAGAGTTTTAGCTAGGGTTACAATTATCGATCCCTTTACAGGGTTGTAGGTGATAAGTATATATAGGTCTTGGGGGGTGTAGTGTACCCCCCAAGCATGCATGGTGCATGTGAGTTATGATCTAGACAATCCCCTCCTGACACCTGGAGGTGCCACTTGTGCTTAATGATGACATAATATTCCCTCACGTGAGGGGGTGATATTGTTATAACGATCTTCCACGTGCCATATCAGTCCCACGCGTACTATTCCATACATCCCCCAAGCCACGTGCTGTGATGATGTCACCCTTGACCTGCGATGTGAGGTCGAGGGAAAAGTCCCTGCTGGCAGTGAGCCTAGCCTGTTTTATGCCTCGTACTGTCGTACCCTCAGAGGGTCATCTAGACCCTGATGAGGGGTCAGCCCCTTGAAGGGTCATTTGATATTGGTTGAGAGATCATCTTGGCCTCGTCCAGGTAGAGGATGTCCTCTGTCGGAACGAGGGTATATATGGGTATATCAATCATCCCCCTGCCCTTATCCATCGATGTTATTGAGATGGCTAAGGGATAGTACTTCTTTTGAGATAAGTGTATGATTAGTTTGGTAAGTGACACCTGTCAAGCTGATGTGACACCTAGGTAGATATCCACTATCGTTCCAGTTTCCTAGGCGTAGCGGGTGCACACTTGGCCTAGGACTTTGTGCCCTAATGATACCCTCCTCATGGGCCATATTTTGCCTTGGTTAATGAGACCACTCATTATCAAGATATTTAAATAATTTTTTGAAGTCATTTCCTTTCTTCTTCTTCGCGCCTCAACTCTCTCTCTAGATTCTCAACAACTCCATAGACATTTCTGCGATTTCCTTTGCATCAAGCCTCGCTTTTTTCGCATTCATTCTTAGGTAACCTTTATTTCCTTTAGATTCTTACTTGAGCCTTCAAATATAATTTTCATTTGGGTTTCTTTTTGCTTTCTCCTTGGTTATTACTTTTTTTGGCATTCTTCTCCGGCGAGCTGTTATTCTTGTTCTTTGAGTGTTCTTAATTAAACCCTTTCTTTCTTTGGTTTTAATCCAAAAGTCTTGCTTGGTCAACTGTAAACTCATTTGTAATTAGGCTAGCCAAATTCCTCCAAGTGTTAGGTCTTCCTCTTAATTATTAGAAGGCTTTACAATTTAACCGAGGAATTCCCATCCCTGAGAGAGAAGTTCTTCGTATAGATTAGGCGAATAGACGAGGAGGAGGAGGAGGAGGAGAGAAGACGAGGGGTCGACCCTAATTGGGTATGACCCATTTTTCCCATTCCATTAGACACTATCGTACCCCCTGAGTCATGCGGGTCATCTGGTCATCCAGCCGAGAGTCAATCGTATGAGGGGGAAATGGATCAGAGAGCATCGTCGCCGACAGGTGCTGGCACTTTCGGGAGGGGAGAGACATCCACTCTTAGCCCAAGCCAGTAGGTCGAGGGCACAACACCTTCTGAGGTTGTCCTTGTAACAACGTTGTCCCCCCTTGAATTTCAAGTAGCCTTTCCAGATAGCCTCCCAGAGGCTGGGGGATCCGGGGATGAGAGAGTTGAGGACGTAAGTGAGGGTTCTTACGATGATGATGATGGTCAAGTTGACACTTCAACTTCCTCGACTTATGTATCATCAGTTACGGACCGTGATCTCTTAGTATGGAGGCAACTCTTTGGCATACAACCCAACATAAGTATGAGGTTCCCTATTGAATCTGAGAGAGTCTTCGAGGGTGATAAGGGAGAGATTACTGTTTATGAGCAGATGTTAAGGGTCGGTGTTAGGTTCCCTCTACACCCTTCTATAGTCGACATCTTGATTGCCCTTGGGGTTTCCCCTTCTCAAATTCCCCCAACTAATGGAGGACTATTCTTGGCTACATCTCGCTTTGGAAGAATAAATTTACCGACGAGCCCTCGGCTGATGTATTCCTTGTCAGCTACAACATCACCTCATCGTCTAAATAACCTGGGTATTTCCATTTGGGGGCTAGGAAGTCTGACAAAAAACTCCTCTACATGGATCAGACTTTCAATCATGACTAGAAGAAAAGGTTTTTCTTTATCTCTGGGGACTGGGAATTCCCATCCGAGGGCAAGCCCGTGGAAGATGGTCCTAGGGTACCCAGGGTTTGGTCTAATCCCTCAAAAAAAGTGCTCTCAGACCCCGAACTTAGCTTGGAGGAGAGGGTCATAGTTGACTATCTGAGAGAGTGAGGGAAAGAGGGCGGACTTCCAAAATTTGAAGATTTGATGACCCCTCGCTTCCTCAAAGAAGCTGGTCTGAGGGTCGGCCCCTTGAAAGAACTATGTGAGTAGTTTTTTGCTTAATCTTTGATTTTTTCCAAGTGTTTCATCTTTGTCTGTATATTTCAGATATGTCGTCTCCTTTTCAGGTCGTCCTACAAATATCTCTGACCAACTTTGCGAAATGACTTCCCCAAGCTTACTGTCTGGTTTGGGAAAGAAAAAGGGAAAGGATCCTCAGCAGCCTGCGAGGAAGACCAAGGTTGTGGGGCCGACATGTTGAGATGACTACTGATAGTCGTAAAAGAAAGGAACCAGAAGTATCTGTTGACCCTCGACCGGATTCAAGGATGAGGGCGAGGGTGGAGACGTCTGAAGGGATCGGCTCCTCTTCCAGTATGGGGGCCTATTGGTCTCAGAATTTGTCATTTTTGAAAGCTGAACCCTCTTCCCTCATAGCCAATCAGAGGGCAGCCAAGGCTTCTATGTTCTCTACTCCCTCGACTGCGGATTACGACTTTCTATCCAAGATGCCCCCGACAAAGGTGTACGATTACGGTCTGCATACTCTGGCCCAAGTATTTTTTTTCTTCATTTCCTCAGTTAAATTTTCACCAACTGTTCCCTCGGCCCCTTAACAGGTGCCTTCTTCTGTGTAGTTTGTTTGTGCCTTAACCTCAGCTAGTAACTGGATGGTCGAGAACTAATAGAAGTTCCATGAAGCCGAGAGAGCTATCTAGCATGAGGCTGAGTTACAGGCCGAATTAGTGCTTGCCAGGGAAATATTAGAGAATGCCAAGACTGAGCATGCGAGGGTCCTAGATGAGCTTACGAAGCAGCATGATGAAGACCTGAAGGCAAAGGACTATCTTATTAAATAAAAGGAGGAAACCTTGATCAACCTGGGGGCTAAATTCAAGTCTGAGCTTGAGGGTGCAGTGAAGAAAGACGAGGCCGATGTTGTGGAAACCTACAAACTCTCACACGAGTTTCAAGGCTTCGCTCTTGAATGGTTATAGAGGGGGATTAGGTCGGCCTGTCGATGGGTCGTCCTTAAGTTTGCTGATGCAGTCTCTTCAGTCCGCCCCTCTCTTGAGGCGGTCTAGCTAGATGACACCCTGATTGCTGAGGCCCTAGCCGATGTGGAGTCCTAAGTACACGTCGAAGGTACCGAGATGTCTGGGACTCGTCTTGTCTTGGTCATAGAAGAAACTCCCATTGATGTTGAGGCCTTGCCCTCGGATGCCGCTCAATAGGGTGGCTGTTGGTATCCAATACCCTCTTCATGTACCAGATTTTTGTACTTTAATTTTGTTGGACAAACATCTATAACATTTTTTAATATAATGCCTCTTTTTGTCTTCTATGCTTGTCTTTTGTACGATTTATCTTGTGATGTTTTAAGTTAACAATCTCACCAACTCCTCCCTTGTCCTTCTTGAGGATAAATGAGTGGTCATCCCCACCATTTACCCTCATCATAGCCGAGTGTATTTTCCCACCAACTTAATGGTTTTTATATTTCAAGTCCCCCCTCGTCTTTCTTGAGGGTAAATAAGGGGTCGTCCCCACCATTTTCCCTCATCATAGTCAAGGGTGGTTTCCCACCAACTTAATGGTTTTTATATTCTAAGTCCCCCTCGTCTTTCTTGAGAGTAAATAAGGGGTCATCCCCACAATTTACCCTCATCATAGCCGAGGGTGGTTTCCCACCAACTTAATGGTTTTCATATTTTAAGTCCCCCCTCGTCCTTCTTGAGGGAAAATGATGGGTCGTCCCCACCATTAACCCTCATCATAGCCGAGGGTGGTTTCCCACCAACTAAATGGTTTATATATTTAAAGTCTCCCCCGTCTTTCTTGAGGGTAAATAAGGGGTCGTACCCACCATTTACCCAAATCATAGCAAAGGGTGGTTTCCCACCAACTTATTGGTTTTTATATTTCAGGTCCCCCCTCGTCTTTCTTGAGGGTAAATAAGGGGTCGTCATCATAGCCGAGGGTGGTTCCCCACCAACTTAATGGTTTTTATATTTTAATCCCCCCTCGTCTTTCTTGAAGGTAAATAAGGGATCGTTCCCACCATTTACCCTCATCATAGCCGAGGGTGGTTTCCCACAAACTTAATGGTTTTTATATTTAAAGTCCACCCTCGTCTTTCTTGAGTGTAAATAAGGGGTCGTCCACACCATTTACCCTCATCATAGCCAAGGGTGGTTTCCCACCAACTTAGTGGTTTTTATATTTCAAGTCCCCCCTCATCTTTCTTGACGGTAAATAAGGGGTCGTCCCCACCATATACCCTCATCATAGCCGAGGGTGGTTCCCCACAAACTTAATGGTTTTTATATTTTAAGTCCCCCCTCGTCTTTCTTGAAGGTGAATGAGGGGTCGTCCCCATCATTGACCCTCATTATAGCCAAGGGTGGTTTCCCACCAACTTAATGGTTTTATATTTGAAGTCCCCCCCTTGTCTTTCTTAAGGGTGAATGAGGGGTCGTCCCCACCATTGACCCTCATCATAGCCTTGGGGGTTTCACGAAGATGATCCCAATCATACTAGAATTGCGAAACACGAGATGAGGGGCCAATATGATATTCTCATTAACATTCCAAGTGTTTTGTTGGAGCAACACCCATTACAATTGTGGTCCGATCGGACATTATAACACTACTGATAGTATTTCTTCAAATGATCAGCGTTCCAGGGGTTGGAAAAGGGTTCCCCCTCAAGGGTCTCTAGTCTATACGTTCCAGGGAAAACTTCATCAATGACCCTATATGGGCCATGCAAATTTGGGTTTAGCTTTTTAGGCTTTTGCCAAGTCTTTTTGAGGACTAAGTCTCCCACTGCGATTGGCCTTTGCTTCACCCTCTGGTTGTAAAACCTGGCAGTCCTCTGCTGGTAGGAAGCTTGCCTTATCTTTGCGTCTTCCATCCTTTCCTCGACCAGGTCTAAGTCAAGTCTCCTTTCTTCCATATTTCTCTGGGGGTCATACATTTGGTCTCTATGGGTAGGAAACCCAATCTCGATATGGATGACGGATTATGAGCCATACGCTAGCATAAATGGGGTTTCAGTGGTAGGAGTCTTCATCGTCATCTCGTAGGCCCACAATACAGTGTAAAACTCCTTAACCCATCTTCCTCTTAACTCCTCGAGTCTTTTCTTGATCCCATATAGGATTGTTCTATTTGTTACTTCAGTTTTCCCATTGGCTTGAGGTCGGACTGGGGACGAGAAGAATTGTTTGATACTCACCCTTTCACATTACTTCTCTAGAGATGTATTCTCGAATTGAGTCCCGTTAACCGAAATAAGGGTGTTGGGGAGACCATATCTGAATATAATGTTTTTCCAGATAAACTGGAAGGTCTTCTTCTCGGTGATCATTACCATCGGCTCCGCCTCCACCCATTTTGAAAAATAGTCAATTGCTACGATGATGAACCGATAGTTATTGACGGACCTAGGTAAGGGTCCTACCAGGTCGATCCCCCACACTTAAAATGGCCATGGGGATGTAATGGAGGTAAGAGGCTGATGGGGCTGGTGAGGGATGGTGGAAAATCTTTGACATTTATCACACTTTTTTACATGTGTCGTGGCATCTTTCCCCATGGTCGGCCACCAGTGCCCTGGGTTATGACCCTTTTCGACAAATACCTGCTCCCAATGTGGCTTGAACATGACCCCTCGTGCATATGTTACAAGATGCATGGGACTTTAGACGGGTGCACACACCTAAGTAATGGGAGCAAGAACCCCTTTTGTACAAGATGTCTTCGATGACAGTGAATTTTGCAGCTCTATATCTCAACTTTTTCTTTTCTTGTTTTGCTTCTTGCATCTCCTCCTCTTTAATGTATTTGATTTGAGGGTCCATCATCGAAGCTTCCCTGTTGATATTTAAGCAAGATCCAAGTGTTCCCTATGCTTCTTCAATCGTTGGTCGAAGCAGAATTTCTACTGGGATTGTCCTCCTGATATTTGTCCTAGTTGTTGAGGCCAGCCTATCAAGTGCATTGGCCCGTCCATTATCAAGCCTAGGTATCCTCTTCAACTTTACTACTCTGAAGCTCTTCAATAGTGCCTTTACCCTTTCAGGATATTTGGCCATTCTCTCATCCTTATCCTCGTAGGCTCCTAGTATCTAATTCACCACTAGTCTCGAATCACTATGGACCAAGACCTGGCAGACACTAAGAGACTTAGCCAAGGAGAGGCCCGCTATTAGAGCCTCATATTCAGACTCGTTGTTGGAGGCTTTGAAGTTGAACCTTAGGTATTACTCGATGTCTGTACTGTCTGGTGCTCATAATATTAATCCAAACCCACTTTCGCTTTGGCAACAGGACCCGTCAACGAAGAGGTTCCCAACTGTCTTTTCCTCTGAGAAATTTCCCTCGGTGAGGGACACCTTTCTAAAGAGATATCTTCCCTCTTCATTTTATGTCACTTTTTCTCTAACTGTGCTTGTCTCAGCCTTTTTTTTTGGATTGATCAACGGCTCTGCATTGCCGGGTATCTATCTTATCGAGGCTTTCCTCTTCAGCCTCATCATCTTCCCAAGTAAATTCAGCCACGAAATCATCTAACGCTTTCCCCTTAATGGCCATCCTTGGTTGATATATAATGACAAACTCTCCCAACTCTATAGCCGAGGCCATTAGCCTCCCCGATTTTTCTGGCTTGTGCAAGACCTGCCTAAGAGGAGAGTTAGTGAGGATGACCATTGTATGGGACTGGAAGTACGGCTTTATCTTTCTTGATGTATGGATCAAGTCATAGGATAACTTCTCCATCCTTGGGTATCTTTTCTCTTCCCCCTGGAGTGCCTTATTGTTGAAATACATTGGCTTCTGTACTCCATCCTCTTCTCTCGTAAGGGTTGCACTAATGGTTGATTCTGAGATGGCTAGATACACATATAGCCATTAGCCTTGCAGGAGTCGTGACAACAACAAGGAAGACCCTAGGTATGACTTTAGCTCCATGAAAGCCTCATCACACTCCTCACTCTAAACTCTCTCATCGATAGATTTTAGTCCTGATTTCATGCACGCTTTCCAATACGCATAATTAGAACCATCGAAAATATAAAATTTTAAAAATGGGGAAAATTCCATTTTTAGTAGAAATATTTAAAGGATCTTAAATACAATAATTTAGCGATCCCGCTCTAATACCAATTTGAAGAACCCCAATTTTAAAATCTTTCAATAAGAAATTTCCTTTAAGAGATGCGGAAGCAAGATGGTTCAAATAAACACGCACAAACACCAAATTTTAATTTATTTCAAATTAAAATTAAGCAAGTTCAAAGTGAAATTAAATTAGAGAACAAATACATTTTTCACTTAAACCAATTTAACCCAAGTCCAATAAATTTTCCTAAGTCATATTTTCAATATTTCCAAATTAGGCCAAACCAATTTTAACAAATTAAATGATGACTTCAATTAAATTAATATATACCCAAATTTAAATTAGCACCAAATTAAATAATTAGTGTTTTAAACCAGATTTTATCTTTTTACCTAAGCATGCATCTAAGGTGAATTTTTCTTAAGAGAAAATAAATAAATAAATCACTAAGCCGCGATGTTGGAGGAAAAACCAACGACAGGAAAAAACCTCGGACGACCCTAGGCTTAAGTCCACTAAGTACGTAATTTACAGTTACAAGCTAGATGACTTACAACAATCGACTCGACTCCTTCAAGCCCCGACGCGTCTTCTTGTAACTACCCCTGCCTAGTCGACAATTTCGGACACCACCAGGATCTTAGAATCCACTAATGAATCTGTAGAAATACCGTCCACCACACATAGTGCCTTTCACCATGTGAGAATGCCGCAACAAAACAACGAACTTCATCTTTGAGGGATGTAGAAGCAAACCCAAATGAACTCTTCAAATCGGTAGAGTAAACCCGATGCCAAACACTCCAAGAAAGATATTTATATGGAAACTTTGAATAATCAAACTATGGGTGTAACAAAGTGTTTTATAAATAATGTTCTTGAACTACAAGCACTTAAACATGAACTTTTGAACTTAGCAATTTTCGTCTAAAAAATGTTCTCTCTAAAAGGTTTTTAGAAAATGTCAAAAGTCGGTTTTTCAAACTTGGTTCCCGCATATATAACTTTCTTCAAAAGTTAGTGGGTAAAGGTAAGTGGAAACATGGGAAAAACTGCTCAAAACTGCCAGAAAAATTTCCCTCCTAAAATCTCGTTCGAACGATACTTCTAACGATGTTCCATCGGCAGGTTGTTGGCGGACCTCATTCGAACGATATTCTCATTCGAACGATATTCTAGTTAGAACGAAAAACTCGTTCGAACAAGAATATCGAACAACTTTACAGAATGTTTAAAAATTCAATTTTAGCCCAGAAACTTTATTTTAAAGTTTTAAAGAAACTTCTTGAAAACAAACAACGGTTTAGACAAAAATTACACCCAATTAAAATTGTTCCAATCTCCTATATAAATATGTAGTGCATTCATACCCTAAGAGTAAACAGAACAAAGGTTGTTGACGTAGAAACGAGGCACAATAAACTCGACATTTGTTGAAGATTTGTAATCTTTGTCGCTACATATTCAACTAACACGTCATAGGCTTGAATGGCTAAAGTTGAACACTATCCTATGACTCAAATATTTTTGGCCGGAATTGAGTCAACACAACATTAAGACTCAATTGGAAGTTTTTATCCTTACAAATCTCCCCCTTTGGCTATTTCGGGACAAAACCAAAACAAAAATCCTAAAGGGTCGTCAAGCTCTACTAGACTGATAAAAATGTCCCACCGAAAATAGAAATACATACCTTGACTCAAAACCCAAGGATCAATATCGTTTCTGATGATGAAAGTTGCCATTTATAAGAAGTCCTGCACACTTAAGCAAACTATTAAATGGGCAGGTAATATCAACAATATTAAATGAAATTAAGATAAATACTCCCCCTAAATTAATTCTCCCCTTTATCGAACAAATGACCTACATAGAAAGACGTCTCCCCCTAAGATAAATCTCCACCAAACAAAGATACGATTATAATAGGAATAGAGACCATTTATCCCCCTATCATTCTCCCCCTTTTGTTCAGGAATAGACAAAGGATAAATGCTAATTCAAACATGAAGCTTAGAATGACAAGAACATGAAATCATATAGGCAACAAAGGCATAAATAATCCATATAAAAAATAAGGATACCAACTAAGACGCAAGAAAATGATACCAATATGATACATAAAGTATTAAGCATGTGATATGAACAAAGAATGCAACAAGATAAATATCAACCATGAAGTGGAAGCATATATAAACTAGAAACAAGGCAAATACAAAAAAAATACCATATATATGTGGACATAATGACACAAAATACCATATACCCTAACGTACACGCACATATATATAGGTATAGACACCAAACATGACACAAAATACAATAAGTTTTTCACACTCGTATGGCAAAAATGTGTCATATGGAAACGGAAGTGTTGGGGTGTGAACTCGCAACAATTAAATTTAGATCCAATCACTTAAAATATGTTCACCTAGTTCTCATTTGATTGCAAACTTCATCACAATTGAATATAACCTAATGTGACAATATAAATTGAACTCAATGAACAAACATACACAATGCATACAAGCCTAGACTTTTGATGATTCTACAAACCAATAGAGTCATGACATTGAAAGTACAACTAGGATAAACAGACAATGTGCAAACTATTGATATACCATCCAAACTCCCTCAATATAAGCATATTATTTTAATCTTTTGAACGAATAAATGAACTAAAAAAATCGGCCTTGGCAAATATTTTCTTTTAATGTCATTATTCTTTTAGGCCTTTGGACCACGTATTTCTTTTATGTCCAAGAAAACGGTGGCTTACTCGCAAAGGATGATTTTTCCTTTCGGATCCCTTTCCTCTGAACATATATATATATATTTATTTATTTATTTATTTCTCACACAAATCTCACGTGCAACGGATTTTAACATGCACTAGTCCTCCTAAATCATATAATATGTAGATGACTAGATTGGTAGTAGAACACCTCACAAAGCTCAAATATACATATGAAGTTATAGTTTCAAGTGAGCCCGTGCATATGTGAATTGAGGCATATAAAAATAGAATCCATTATATCAAGACAAAATCCAACTATTCCATATAAGCATGGTAAAGAACATAATAAGGATTGATAGTCTAAACCAAAAGTTCTAGCCACTTGGGAGCGAAAAACAAGGGATTCTAACAAAAGTTTATGCCACATAGAGTGTGTCAAACTAAAATACACACAAATAAAATATTTTTGAGTTTTTGAAATTTTTTAAACCAAACAACAAAAATATTTACTCCCGAAGACAAACAAAAATCATTTTAATTTTTCATTAATCTTAAATTACTAAAAGATAAAACATAAATGATAAACAAAGAATCTTTTTGTATTTTTCATTTAATGAGAAGTAAAATGAAAGAAGTATAATACAAAAGATAAAGAAGAATCATAATTCTATCACGTGATTAAGCATGGAGCATAGACTAGAAAATGATTAAGAAGCATACAATTAGCATGATAATATAGCATGTAGTAGAAAAGATAAAGTATGAAAATAAAACTAACTCATTCAACCTTTAGATTTTGCAAGGGAGGAAGCATGTGAAAGTAAATGAGAATAAAATACCCTATCTTGACTACCTCTAGAAATCTTGACTACCTCGGTTGCCTTACAAAGGGATTTTCTAGGACCTCATTTAAGATCAAAATAAAATTTCCTAAGATGACCTTTTCGACCCCAATGAGTGCACCTAAAGACTCATCGAAAAGACTTACCTAAGGAATGATCTAAGACATTGTCCATAGAGGATTCTCCAAAAACATTGGTTTTGGCTTTATGAGTTTATTCATAACAAGTGCTGAAACCTAAACCACAAGTGTCATTTTTTATTTGGACCGTTCCTAATATTTTATCTAATTTCTCCGAACGACACCCCAAATCAAATTTGACTTTATTAGAGTCTTTTAATTTGTTTTCTAAATCTAAAATGTTAGACTCTAATAAAACATTTCTCTCTTCAAACTGGAGAAGCTACATTTTCAAGGATTCCATTAAACCTTTAAGGCTATCTCTCTCACCTTCTACATACTCAAGCTTCTCTCGAAGAGTCCTCTCACATGTCCTAAGGTCTTCAACCAACACAGTCTCATCAACGACCTTGACACACTATCTTAAACTCGCTTCTAACTTCAAATTAGCTCTTTTTAATTTAATAGATTCTTCATAAAGTTCTTGAAAACCAATTTGAAGTTCACTCACATCAACCTCATTTTCACCTCCACTCTCTCTTTCTTTTCAACTCACACTACCATAAAAAATAAGGGAATCATAAACATTGACCATGGAAGTGTCATATGTTAAAATTTCATCAATAGAAGAGTTCTCACTATCACTCACATGACTAGCCATAAAAGCCACAATGTTGGTCTTAGTAGTTGAATCGGGTCCCTCTTCATTATCACTATCACTAAGGGTGGAATTATAGGAAATTGGTTTCTTACCCTCTCTCCTTAGTTTAATAGGGCACTCAAAAGCCCTATGGCCATACCCTTCGCAACCAAAACACTTACCTGACTTGTCCCTATTTACATTTTCATTATAAGTGTTAGGGATCTTCTCGGCTTTTTCATGCTTAGATTTTGAAAATTTTTTTAAATCATTTTAAAATTTTTCTTTTTTAAATTTAAGAAAGTTTCGAAACTTTCTAGCAAACATAGCCATATTTTTCGAGTCACTATCACTTTCACTCTCTACTACTTGTTTTTCCTCCTTTCGATCTTTCAAAGCGACACCATTTTCTATTTTCTTTTCAGTTTTGGAGGGAAACGTGTCTAGTTCATACGTTTGTAAATCACATACGAGCTCTTCTAATTTTGTAGAGGCTAAAGTGGGTAAAAAATTTAAAACGATCACTTTTGGAAAAAATCTATCGGGTAAGGACCTCAAATTTTTCTTTACTACACGGTTGTCGGGTATTTTCTCTCCCAAATTATAAGATGAATTAATAATATCAGAAAGTCTAGCATAAAATTCATCCAAAGTTTCTTTTTCATTCATTTTGATGGTTTCAAATTGAGTGGTGAGGTTTTGGAGTTTCAAATCTTTTACGACACTAGTTCCTTTATGAGTAAGTTGTAAAATTTCCCATTCTTCTTTAGCGGTTTAACATGTCATAATGCGGCGGAATTCATCCGGTGTGACTGCGCTAAACAAGGCATTTAAAATTTGATAGTTTAAATTCATTCTCACTCCATCCATCGGTAGGTTTGGGAACACGCTCATTATCTACTAAATGTGTAGGTGGGGACCACCCGTTAACAACAGATAACCAAACTCTCTCGTCGATAGATTTTAGTTCCGATTTCATGCACGCTTTCCAATACGCGTAATTAGAACCGTCGAAAATAGGAAATTTTGAAAATTGGGAAAATTTTATTTTTGTAAAAATATTTAAAGTATCTTAAAAACAATAATTTAACGATCCCTCTCTGATACCAATTTGAAGAACCCCGATTTTAAAATCTTTCAATAAGAAATTTCCTTTTAGAGATGCGGAAGCAAGATGGTTCAAATAAACACACAGAAACACCAAGTTTTAATTTATTTCAAATTAAAATTAAACAAGTTGAAAGTGAAATTAAATTAGAGAACTAATACATTTTTCACTTAAACCAATTTAACCCAAATCCAAGAAATTTTCCTAAGTCATGTTTTCAATATTACCAAATTAGGCCAAACCAATTTTAACAAATTATATGATGACTCAATTAAATTAACATATACCCAAATTTCTATTAGCACTAATTAAATAATAAGTCATTCAAACCAGATTTTATCTTTTTACCTAAGCATGCATCTAAGGTGAATTCTGGTTAAGATAAAATAAACAAATAAATCACTACGTCGCGACGTATGAGGAAAAACCCACAACGGGAAAAAACCTCAAACGATCCTTGGCTTAAGTCCACTAAGTACGTAATTTACAATTACAAGCAAGATGACTTACAACAATCGACTCGACTCCTTCAAGCCCGGACGCGTATTCTTATAACTACCCTTGCCTAGATGACAATCCCGGACACCACCAAAATCTTAGAATCCACCAATGAAGCTGTAGAAACACCGTCAACCACACATGGTGCCTTTCACCATGTGATAATGCCGCAGCAAAACAACGAACTTCTTCTTTGAGGGAAGTAGAAGAAAACCCAAATGAACTCTTCAAATCGGTAGAGTAAACCCGATGCCAAACACTCCAAGAAAGATATTTATATGGAAACTTTGAATAAGAAAACTATGGGTGTATCAAAGTGTTTTACAAATAATGTTCTTGAACTACAAGCACTTAAACATGAACTTTTGAACTTAGGAGTTTTTCTCTAAAAAAATGTCCTCTCTAAAAGGTTTTTAGAAAATGTCAAAAGTTGGTTTTTCAAACTTGATTCCCGCACATATAACTTTCGTCAAAAGTTAGTGGGTAAAGGTAAGTGGAAACATGGGAAAAACCGCTCAAAACTGCCAGAAAAATTTCCCTCCTGAAATCTCGTTCGAACGACATTTTCGTTCGAACGAAGTTTCGTTCGAACGATACTTCTAACGATGTTCCATCGACAGGTTGTTGGAAAACCTCGTTCAAACGATATTCTCGTTCGAACGAAAAACTCGTTCGAATGAGAATATCGAACGACTTTCCAGAATGTTTAAAAATTCAATTTTATCCCAGAAACTTTATTTTAAAGTTTTAAAGAAACTTCTTGAAAACAAACAACTGTTTAAAAAAAACTTACACCCAATTAAAATTGTTCCAATCTCCTATATAAATATGTAGTGCATTCATACCTTAGGAGTAAACGGAACAAAGGTTGTTGACGTAGAAACGAGGCACAATAAACTCGACATTTGATTAATCTTTATAATCTTTGTCGCTACATATTCAACTAACACGTCATAGGCTTGAATGGATAAAGTTGAACACTATCCTATGACTCAAATATTTTTGTCCGAAATTGAGTCAACACAACATTAAGACTCAATTGGAAGTTTTTATCCTTACAAATCTCCCTTTTGGCTATTTCAGGACAAAAACCAAAACAAAAATCCTAATGGGTCGTCAAGCTCTACTAGACTGATAAAAATGTCCCACCGAAAATAAAAATACATACCTTGACTCAAAACCCAAGGATCAATATCATTGCTGACGATGAAAGTTGCCATTTATAAGAACTCCTGCACACTTAAGCAAACTATCAGATGGATAGGTAATATCTAGAATATTAAATGCAATTAAGATAAATACTCCCCCTAAATTAATTCTCCCCTTTATCAAACAAATGACCTACATAGAAAGACGTCCCCCCCTAAGATAAATCTCCCATAAACTAAGATACGATTATAATAGGAATAAAGACCATTTATCCCCCTATCATTCTCCCCCTTTTGTTCAGGAGTAGACAAAGGATAAAACCTAATTCAAACATGAAGCTTAGAATGATAAGAACATGAAATCATATAGGCAACAAAGGCATAACTAATCCATATAAAAAATAAGGATAGCAACTAAGATGCAAGAAAATGATACCAATATGATACATAAAGTATTAAGCATGTGATATCAACAAAGAATGCAACAAGATAGATATCAATCATGAAGTGGAAGCATATATGCACTATAAAGCAAGGCAAATACAAAATAAATACCATACATATATAGACATAATGACTATCACTAACCCACACGCACATATATATAGGTATAGACACCAAACATGACACAAAATACAATAAGTTTTTCGCACTCGTATGGAAAAAATGTGTCATATAGAAACGTAAGTATTGGGGTGTGAACTAGCAACAATTAAATTTAGATCTAATCACTTAAAATATGTTCACGGAGTTCTCATTTGATTGCAAACTTCAGCACAATTGAATATAACCTCATGTGACAATATAGATTGAACTCAATGAACAAACATACACAATGCATACAAGCCTAGACTTTTGATGATTCTACAAACCAATAGAGTCATGACATTGAAAGTACAACTAGGATAAACGGACATTGTGCAAACTGTTGATATACCATCCAAACTCCCTCAATATAAAAAAATTATTTTAATCTTTTGAACGAATAAATTAACTAAACAAAATAGGCCTTGGTAAACCTTTTCTTTTAATGCCATTATTCTTTTAGGCCTTTGGACCACATATTTCTTTTAGGTCCAAGCAAATGGTGGCTTACTCACAAAGGATGATTTTTACTTTCGGAGCCCTTTCCCGTGCACACACACACACACACACACACACACACACACACACACACACACACACACACATATATATATATATATATATATATAATAAATTAGGGAAGTTTTTGAATTGTCTACACATTTTAAAATTCAATTTTATACCATAAACTTTATTATAAAGTTTTAAAGAAACTTTCTTAAAACAAGAAACAGTTTATACAAAACTTACACCCAATTAAAATTGTTCCAAGCTCCTATACAAATATGTAGTGCATTCATACCTTAGGAGTAAACGGAGCAAAGGTCGTTGACGTAGAAACGAGGAACAATATACTCGAAATTTGATGAAGCTTTATAATCTTGGCCGCTACGTCTTTAACTAACATGTCATAGGGTTGAATGGATAAAGTTGAACACTATCCTCTGACTCAAATGTTTTTTTTATGAATTGAGACAAAACAACATGAAGACTCAATTGGAAATTTGTGTCCTTACAAACATTATCAGGTGTCCCAGGCTAGAAAATTATGGGGAGCAAATATATAATTTCCATTGGCTTTGAGTATTTGTTTCTCCCCAGAGATATCAATTATACAAGAGCAAACAAAACATTCCATACAAAATTCTCTCCATATATAAGAAAGAAGAAAGAACACTGTTGTCATTTTCAATACTCGCTTCTCATCTTTCTGCACCTGATGCCATGGGGACATGTATTACTAGTAGTTCTGGACAGTGTTACTCTAAAATGCAAGCCATGGATTCATCAAAATTAGCATCCCATATCATCTCCCAGATACAAAGTGCCTTATTGAAAGATAATTCTTGACAGAATAGTATCGACAGCATCCGAAAGGCAAAATGAAGTCTTTTAGTACATATATGTGACAGGTGAGCAAACACTTCCCTATTAGTGAGTTCTAAGATATGCCACAATGCTTCCATTAGGCCCCAGACATAAACAACAAGAATATTATGGGTAACGGTAATTCTATTCACACCTTTGAGGACTGGTGGTGCGAGAGTAGTACTATTAGGCCCCTAAATGAACCTAGAAGTGGCATCTACATGATGGTCAGTTACCTCATCACCAGTGATGTGAAGTGGGACACCTATAGAATAGGAAGCACTTTCACAATTAACAGTTTAAATAATAGCATTAGTACTCTTCTTCCACGTGCATCTACCAGAGTTGATATATCCAGTTGGGGACCCAGTGGTTACGGGAATTTCTCTATAAAATCTTGATATCGCTCCCCGGTGAACCTAAATATTAACATTCCCCATCCCCATGAGGCTTGGAAAAAAATTGGATGCTTAAAGTCCCACAAAAACTGAAATTCTTCCTCTAGCTTATTTTTCATGATAAATTGTGCAGTAACCGTCATAGAGTTTTAAGAGGTATGACCTACGACAATAAATGTGTTACGTGCCAAAATGATGAGGATATTGAACGTGTTTTTAGAGGGTATCATGTAGCTCACAAAGTTTTTAGAGGGCCTATTAGTAAAGATAGGGTATTTGAATGTCTTAAAATATCCTGTTGCAGGATCAACCTTGGCATAAACAGCAAGAATATCCGACATTCGAGCTAAATGTTTTGTATCATCGTAGAATTCCATACGATTATTTGTTCTAACTACATCAAGAACTATTCGGTGCAGTGTACCAAGCCTTTTAGATACCCTATCTTCACTAATAGGCCCTCCTTGAGATGTGGTTACATTTATCACTGGTATTTTAGATGCATAAAATTTTGAAACAATTTCATACCTTGAACTCATGGATTTGATGATGAAGAGATGTCACAACACCTAAAGCATCATCAAGGGAAAACTAGATGTGCACAACAACAGAGAGCATATAAGCTAACATCTGTACGGAGTCCATTCCAATTTATCATCTCACCCTTTTCCTTAAATCCAATTCCACCAGCTGCACTAGCCCATAAAGTTAAGCCAAGGATGATAACTAAAGCACAATCTTGTAATGGCCATGTTCAAATACAACTATATGTGTAATTCAAAGATAAGAGGTAAAATAAAAAGGATAGTAATGATTTTTGGTCACAAATAACAATTTGAAATGTCTTAGATAAATAAAAACATATGGCATAACATAAAATTTGGCTGAAGAACTAGCTACTTACAACTGCATATTCAAGTCTACGGTTGGATCAGTAGGAGCAGTATCAAAAGCCACCCACGTATAACTGAATGTCTAACTGACATGATCTTTATGTTTTAGGAGAATTTTATATAGAATTGAAACTAAATAAAAAATTTGAATTACCAAGAGGTGATGTATCAGAAGATGCTGTGTTAGATTCTCCCCCTATGGATCTTTTAAGACGATTCAAGCAACAATATACAATTACTCCTATTATTACCACAAGCAAAGTTGAACAAACACCGCCAACAAAAGTAGTTAATTTTTATATACTAAGCTTCATATCATCAACTTGTTGAGGTGTGAGGGTTGGAACATATGTATTTTCATCAACTGATGCCACTTTTTTTTTTGGGACCTACATGAAATTGCTTGTGATTTGGTGGTTGAATTGATTGTTTTTTTCCATGTAGAAATTGAACAAGTAACAATTAATTGACAAGTGATAATATTTAGGGCACCCACTGTTACAGGAGTACAAAATAATATGATGAAAACAGAACAGAGGGCCCAAAATGAATAAGAACTTGTAACTTCAATAAAAAAAATTGAAAAAGGAAAAAGAAAAGATATCTAAATCATGACTGAAGACTCTTAGAGACCCTTTTTATTATAAGACTATCTGTGATATTCTTTCATGGTCAAATACATTAATATGCCATTGCTCTTTCATGACTGAACTATAGATATATTCCATAAAAAAGAAATCATGAAGACACAATGTCTCAAAGCGAATTGGCTAAAGTTTATAGCTTTTTTCTTTGGCCTCATAGTAGTGTAGTTGTAATGACTAATGAGAAAAGTCCCTTTAAATCTATAAGGCTTATAACTCTCTCTAAATCTTCTTAGTCTCATTATGAAACATATTGTCAAGGAATAATCGGTAGATAGGGGTATGGAAAGAATTCAATTGAAAAGGAAAATGGTAATGATGAACTTTCCTTCATATATATAAGTTATTCGAATCTGTCTAGTTTTAAAGTGACAAGATGAATATGACTAGGCCTTGGAGGAAATACGTTTACCTAATCAATGTTTTCTGCAAGGAAAAGAAAATTTTTGGATTCTCCTATAACAAATTCTACCTAAAAGTGTCATTGTGCATCTTATGCAAACTTACCTATGTTTATCTAGAAACATGGGAAAAATGTATGCAGGACATGATACTAAATTGGTGTACTAAAGTCTATACTTAGCTGGGAAATGATGATCCATTGGTCACAAAAATAATAAATGGTATAAAAAAAATGAATTCTCAATACAATGTATAGATAATGTGTGAATCTTGTGTCTCGTGATGCTAGTGTTAGGTTACTATAAATGGGATGAGGAATCCACTATGAAGATATATCAGACATTTCAAATGTTAAAAAAGCAGAAAGCCAATAAGGAAATGTTGTGATCTCATTTTTGTGAAGGAAATGACAAATACATTAAGTCCATTATACTAAGAAGACAATTGCACATTTTTAAAAACTTAGAAAAGTTTTCCTTTGAATAAATGTAATTGTGAAGATTGAAGTGTTGTAGGCACTATCTTATTGAGGAGTTGAGGCCACAGTAAAAAAACGAGAAACATAAGCTGAAAATAATTTTCAATAGAACATTTAGGAAAAGAAATAAATCTTATTGTAGAGGGCATGATGGGGAATTTCTGATTTATCTCACTGAATATGAATCTAGATGCTTTCATTTTCAAGTGATAATTCTTGTCCACATCTCTTTTATAAATTTTTGCCTGCTTTTCATCCAACATCTTAGGCTGAAAATGTAACATCAAAGTAGCAAGGATAATAAGTGCAACCATTATAAATTATACCTAGAAGGCAAAAAGCACTCCACTTGTTTAATGTTACCCCCTTATTGTTCTGAAGTTAGTAACACATTGGATAACTCGTTGTTCTCTAAGAATAGCACAAAGTACAATGTTGGTTTCAAGTACTAGTAACTCATGTAAGTATATATTATGAATATATAGCATATTGTTCCCTCCTTATTACATTACCTAATTAAATAAGGTGATTATTTGATATTTATGCAGAAAGCACACCCGTTCCTTTTGTGTTGTTCTTTCTTAAAATTCTAAACACACATGTGCAGAAGTTGCAGGCTTACAGTACACTAAATTTGGAATTAAGTATCATAAAAGAAAAATTCATAGGCTAATAGCATAAATGATATCATCAAACCCTGATATCAAAAGGTTAGAATGTTAAATACCTTAGCAAAGCAATAACAAGGGGGCGAGTTGGAATCTTCAATTCAATCACCATTATATGGTCATTCTGCAGGAGAACAAAAAATGAATTCAGACCTTTACGGAACCAATGACCTCTCCCCTCCTCCTTTATCCGGGCTTGGGACCAGCAATGCAAAGATAAAACATTGCATTGGAGGAGTAAAAAAGGTTTTACCTAACATAACAAGAGATATTAATGAGAAAACCCAGCTTATATAAAATTTAACAATTGTCATCCAAATCATTAATCCAAAAGTATCTTTTACCCAACATAGCAAGCGAGATTAATGAGAAAACAAACATACATAAAATTTAATAACTGTCATCCAAATCATTAATCCAAAAGTATATTTCCTACACTAAAATTTAAGAACAATCATCCAAAACACTAATCCGAAAGTATCTTTCCTACACTAAAATGTGTCAAACTAAGATTAACATTCTAAACATACTTCAACCAACTTTCCATCCAAATAACAAATCATCCATCTGAAAAGCTTGCCAAAATTTCAAAACCATTTTGAGGAGCATTATACAGAGAAGCATAAGGTTGAAGCACTGTTTAAACCCAAACTACCTTTTCCCCAAGACCAAGGCATTTAAAGTGACACATGTCACCATTATGTATCCCAACATGCCCCTTTGCCAATTCTGCACCAAACCTATAAAGTATAATGATGAGGATTTTTTTAAAGGAGGACGGAGGGGAGGGGGGTTAGGAATATGAGTGTGATTAAGAGTGGGAGAGGGAGTGTTGACAAGATTATTCAAATTTTGAGATAAACTTATAGAACAATGATCTGAAGTGGAACCAAGCTCGCTTTGAGGAGTGACCAATATAGGGGAGATCTCCTTTCCATTTTCCAATTTTGACATAAACATTTGCAACATACTAGTAACCTCTTTCAACTGTGAGTGTACATTATATACCTCATTCTTCATCGTGAAAATTTCTTCATTTCCTTTCAAATGTTGTATAAATTTTGCCTTCGCCACCCCCGTGTGGATTAATTATTTCTTTGAGACATAGGGCCCCACTCCACGCATTAGGTCTTTAACATCCTTTCCAAACACTTGTGTTAACACATCGTTGTCATAATTCTCAAAAGTATCACTACTACCCTCTCCAATCATACTTATGGCCTTTCTTTTCTCTTCCGCATTCTTCACTTCCTCCTATATTACTATAAATAAATTTGTTAATCATTTTATAAAAGTTCAACTAAAAATTAAAATTTTCAACAATAAAAATATCATACTCGCATAGAAACTTTTGGCACTTTCCAACACAGTTTTATCACTGCGTATACGTCCTGACAACCAACTGTCTACCCTCCTAATTTGTACTTCAGGATTAATTTTTTGTTGTACTTGTTAAAATCATCAAATTATCTAAAAACATTTTTAATGTTAAAAGTAAAACAAAAATGATACACACCAACAAGTATTTATTTTGGGCATATGTACGATGACCGAGACAATAGGTATACTTAAACTTTGACCAGTTCTCAATATTTTTTTAGTTTTCGTTGCCTTTTTTTCTCACCATTTTCCATTTCTTCCATATTTCAGGGTCAACACCTTCAGGCTCAGTGCCATCATCCTGCAAATAAGATCGCAATGTATTTTTTAAAGTCCTGAATTTTTGCTACCATGACTTCTTCACTAATGGGCGAGCCACTTCCGGGGGAACGTTAAAATCAAATTCTCTCTATTATCATTAAGAAAAATAAAAAAAAAACTTAAAGAATAATAAATAGCAAAGGAATAAAAGTAGAAAAGAAGAATAAAAAATGATGAAGTATAAGATCATATTTACCATCGAAGCATTCCAAACATCATTTTTACATTTCTTTGTCACGTGTCTCCAGTCCGAGAAGTGAATCGGGCAATTAGCTCTCACGAAATCCTTGGTATGAGAACTCCACCACTTTCCATTATCACCGACTATATACCGGTCATCTTCAACATTGACTTTGATTTTCTCATTTAGAGTTTTAGACATTGAGCAAGAAGGTTGCGCTGAATCTGTACCTGATGACATTTTTAATTTCCTAAATTTAAAAACAAAACATTAGTTCGATGGTAATATTATAGAATAATAAATGAGAAAGAGTATACTTATTGAATTAAAATCATATAGCGATTAATGCATCATTTCTCCTTTTTAGCATATTACTAATCATGATAGAAAGACAATAATTATGGCAAAACAGGTTGAATTTAAAGGATCAATCTAAACTGATAAAACATGTCAACAACTTATGCAAAAATACCACTCGATTGAATTAAAAATGTTATAACTCACCAACAAAAACACATTAAAAAGTAGTGAAAAAACAATATCTAGGCTTTTTCATATTTCTTTAGTAGGTTCTCCAAATGAGGTTCATCTTCAAGAGGAGATTGGAACACAATTGGTATCTCTAGCTCCTCTACTCTACTGGTTAATCTCTTCGGGGAATGTATAACAACCCACCAATTTGGAGTGTTAAGATATTTTGAGTAAAAGACTTGACTGGAATAAGAAGCGATAATTACACGCTCATAAAGCTCATTATTGGTACTCTTGAACTTATCAAAATTAACCATCACAAAATGGGAGTCTGGACAATGTTTATAACCCTTGATCTTGTCCTCCACCCTCACCCAATCACAATAATATACTACCTCCTTAAATAGCGTGTAGTCCAACTCAATTATTTTCCTGATAACTCCGTAATACGTTGTCCAAGCATCTTTAAGATTTTTATCACTTTTCCTTGCCCTAAATTGAGTCCAAGCCTTCATGCAATCATCATTGTCTTGTGTCACAATAGTATCATCATGATACTTGGGAGAGAATACAAGCCATTGGTGCAGTATTTTTTATATATTTTAACCTTGTGTTTTGGCCCTTGTACTAATCTCCACAACTTAGCATTTGCCTCTGTCTCTCCAGAAGTGACCAGCTGCACAATAGAAATAAAATAATATCTATAAAGTGAGTATGGATAATAAATATTATAACTTAATATACTATTAAAATCAATATCACCTTATCGTATAACCACGACATGAAATAAGTTTGCATCTCTACTTCTGTTAATTGGCTCCCATTTCCTTTACCACGCCGAGTGGATTTTAGTAACGTTTTATACTCATTGTATTTTATTCACATAAGTTTGTGTATTAGTATTTAAATGTGAATTTTGATAAATACTTATTAAATTGATCAAACATGTAGAATTCTTCAAGACCATCAACATGAAGTCAAAATAGGACCCATCGATGTATTTGTTAAAACTGTTTAGGTTCCAACATCACAATCTTGTCATCTAACAATAGTCCTTCATCAGAAAACTCTCCATCTTCATTTCAAAATGCTTCACGAGTACGTTTGTGGTTTCTGTCAAGAGAATTAGGCATGTACTCCATGCAATACCTAACAGATTCAACAATAACATAGGACTCCGCAATTGAACCTTCAATGTATCGCTTACTACTAGGTATATCTTTAAAATCCTGCATCTTTCTATTAATGTGAATAAGAAAAAAAGTATATATGACATATTCATTAACTATGATCTATACGTATATGCTTGAGTTTGTGTTTGTGTTTGTCTGAAAATAAAAATTAATATAAAGAGTTTACCGTTCAAACGGATACATCCAATGTGTTCCTGTAGGACCACAAGCGAATATTTCATCAGCTAAATCAACATTAAGGTGGATACTAATATAAAAATATGCCGACGAAAAGTGTTTCTCCAACACACACAATGCATCTGCAACCATAAACTTGTCCCTTTACATATCCTCGCGAATTCAGACTTTTGAGCATAATATTTTGAAAAATAAGCTCAACTGTTGAATAGCTCTTCGCAAATCTTTGTTTTTCAAAAATGAAAGCTGAAGTAATACGGGAAACAAATACTCCATAATAACGTGAGAGTCATGTGACTTCATTGAGTGCAAACCAGATGGGTTAACGGTGGCGATATTTCTCAGGTTGGACGAAAAACTGGAAGATAACTTTAAGTCTTTCAAAATTTGACAAAAATGTCGTTTCTCTTCTTTATCCAATATAAATGATGCTTTCGGTTTCATCCCTTTCCCAATTTGCTCATCTTCTCTTATCCATCGACCACTATGTATGCCCAAGTATTTTATCTCCTTCCGTGCATTTATTGTATCATTATTTTTCATTTTATCATCGAGGATTGTACTTATTAAATGCTTTGCAACATTATTATCAATGTGCATCACATCAAGAACATGTCGAATTTTATGAGAACTCCAATATTCCAAGTTAAATAAAATTGACCTTTTATACCATGCCTCCTTAACTTCAACATTACAATTCTCATTTGTATCACCCATCTTTCACTTATTACTAGAAAATTTTGGAGATTTTCCCGGTGTATACTCGATGCAACGTAACTTCTTTACAAGTGCGTACCCATTCAACCGATGTGGAGGAGGTGTATAATCTGTTGACCTAAGCCCCAAACTCTCACCTTTTCGAAAATGGTGATCCATGTCAAGGAAAATACAATAGTTTGTTTAAACTATCTTATTACTATGCACCAGTCGGATGGATGTAGTATCGTCCCCACAAATAGGGAAAGCTATATAACCATGTGTAATACACACAGATAAATTCCCATATGCACGAAAATCGTGAATCCCCCACATTACCATGCTTTCAATGTAAAGGTTGCATCTCATATATGTCATAAGACAAAACACCTACTTCCCACAATTCCTTCAACTCATCAACTAATGGCTAAAGAGAAACGTCGGTGTCTTGACCCGGTGCCTTTGGACCAGGTATTAACAAAGGCAATATTTGAAGCTCGCTCTTCATGCATAATAAAGGTGAAAGATTATTCAGCACCGAGATAACTAGCAGACTAAATGCAAAGAGGATTAAAGCCATCGATTTCTATTGAGAGCCAAACATTGCGTCCTTCTTTAGAAAATTCAGGCCATTTTGATTTAAAACTCCTCCCTTGGGACGAACCACATGGATGTTGTTGGTAATCCCATGAAGTGGTTTCCCAATGGTGCCATGTCATTTCTCATACTATTCATCTTTGGATATTTTTCTTGTAGTGTATTACCTTTTCGAAGCCACCTTTTTAAGATAGACAAAAGTGACATGACAGTATTTCCTGACCAACCAAATTACTTCTTTAAGTTGTGAAGTTCTATAATTGAAGAAAGAGTTGTTTTATGACCCTCGCATGAAGGATATAATTTCTCAACTAATAATCCCTTTTATTCATCATACTTCTCTTTTATGACATGATCTTCTTTGGAAACTCGCGACTGACCGAATTCAACATCTACACAAGGTTCCCCATGCCCTCCATAATAAACATCAATAAGATTTTCCACCCCAACACCTTGTTCCTCGATGTTTTCTTCTACTATGCTCTCCTCAACTTGTTCTACCGGTGGGGGATAAATAATGTTCACGAATGTATTTTCACCATAAAAAATCCATACAGTATACAATTGATACATACCGTTCCTCCAAAAATGTCTCTCTACTTCTTTCGATTCCAGATGAAATTTATTGCGACACTTCAAACATGGACAAGGCATCGTTGTCAACCCCTGGTCATTGTTCTCTTTCCCAAATTTAATAAAATCTTCAATACCCTTTAAATATGACAAGCTGACTTTGTTCTCTTCGGTCATCCAGTCTTTGTTAATCGGTCTTGACATTCTATAAAACAAGATAAGACACACATTAACAATAAGTTGTAACTGTAATCTTCGATAACGGTTGGTGTATATTTATGGAAACTAATTATACCATGACTTATGCTACATTTATGGTTTCTAAATTCTGTACACAGTTTTGATGAATAAAAAGAAAATTTAAGCATACTCATCATATCAAGTAACTAAAACACATAATTCATCATGATTTCTATTTGCAACTGACGTGATCATTCGTGGGGTTCTTTTTGATTTATCATAAAACTTAAGATGTGTATCGCAATATGTGTACTGGGCAAAATGAAATCTTATTCAACTTAAGATACAGAGATGAGAGAATGACCCTCCCTGTAACGTCTCGAATGGTTGGAGTTTGTATGAGACTATGCTTCATAATGGAGGTCCTTTCATGGGTCACTTACAAAATGTCCCACACGTATTTAGAAGTGAAAAAGTATCTTCATAGCTAGGGATCTAAGTCAAATTAAATAATTATTACTTCATTACTCAATCGTAAAGAAATCTCATGTTCTTAATTGAAATAACTTTTAATTTTTTCAATAAAACTAATTAGTTGCTCTAAGTCAAATTAAATAATTCTTACTTCATTGCTCAACCGTAAAGAAATCTCATGTTCTTAATTGAAATAACATTTAATTTATCGAATAAAACTAATTAGTTCAATTCATATTGGTGATGCAATTAATAAATGTGAAAAATAAAAGTAATCACATAAGAACACAAGATTTAAAGTTGAAAACTTCATGGAAAAAACTACTATCGCACATATCCCACGCGAGTCCACTAGAAACGAATGTTTTTACACATCTTATAAACAAATATTAATTACAAAATATATGAATACTGCCCATAAATTTATGGCTTTAAATAAATATTCATCAATTAATAATATTTGTACTTCATGAGTTCACAACTCGATGTGATCTTGTGCAATCGGTTTAGCCTCTTTATCATGAAATGAAAAACACTATACACAAACCATACTTCACAAATAAAATTAGGTACTATTTATATTAAAGAAATTACATAAAAATAAGATTTTTGCACATGACCTCTAAATTAAAAAAATTATTAGATATATTAGAAGAATTAAAAAATAAAAGAAAATGACACAAACAAATTTTAATAAAAATGAGTTGTTTTCAAAACCTCTGCCCCAACCCCATCCCCAATTCCAACCTACACCAACACCCTACATTAAAAAATTGCGGGAACTAAAACTAGAAATTGAATAAACGAAAAATGCAATATAAAGAAAAAAAATAACCTAATTTTAAAAATCAAACTTTGTTGATATTTCCCTATCCCCTGCAGCTTTACGAATGAGTGTGTCACATTACTTCTTTGAAAATCAAAGAAAATTTTGAAAATAAAAATTTTGATTTTCCAAAAGTTTGATTCCATCCCTAATATATGACAAACTCATTTGTAAAGCTATAGGGGATGGAATCAAACTCATTCGTAATTCGTAATTCTAATGTGATTTTCCAAAAGTTTGATTTCATATATTGAATCACCCATATATGGAATCAAACTCATTCGTAATTTTGTGGGGACAATATCAATGAGTATCCCCATATTGCCCATAACAAAACCATAAATTCTATGGAGAGAGACGAGGGAAATGAGAGAAACAAGAGAGAACAATACCTGATTGTGCATCAACTATGAATCGTAAGGAGAGACTAAACACGGGTGGTATGGAGAGACGAATGGGTTGGGGAGGTATAGAGAGAGACGGGAGAGTGTTGGCGAGTGGATCCGCTCGCTCCTGTCCCACTTTTTTTAATGGTTTTTGTATTTAATTCTAATATATTTGTAACAGTTTTTTTCCATTGACAAATGTCTAATATATTTGATTGCGACATTGCATTTAACTGGAGAGATAAAATTTGTTTAAAAAGATGGAATTAATAATTAACTAGATGGTCAATTATTAATGGATGAGTATTTATGGAAATCATGTGGGATATTTAGGAAATTATAGACTAGTTACCTATAGATATTATATGGGGATAATAATATGTAATTATGAGTATTTGTGTAGACATACCAATGTTCGTATACAGTCCTATCGACTTGGGGTATCGCGCATTCGGGATTGTAGCACTTTTCGTCACAGGTGGGCTAGACATTGTGTAGGTCATTCAGGTACTACTTAGCAGCACTATCTACGAGAGGTGGGGGTTGGTGCTGGGATTATTTGTCACCAATGGGTATGGTACATGCAGTAGTGTCTTGCGTAGGGACCGCCCCACTTATATGTGTTTTGTGACCTCTGACTTGGATAGAGATCTCTTTGGACTTTCTGATAGAATATGAATGACACACCACTAGTAGATGCCTTTCAGTGTCGCATATATGAAAGGACACATATATAAATAACCTAGATTAAATGAGATAAATTAACTTGTCTAACAATGGATACATAATTTATGGACCCTTACTATATTGGGCATAATAGATGTTTATGTCACTTTTTTTAGATATATAATATTAGAATAATTTGGGCATTGGTAATTGAATACAGTCGGTATAGTGTTAGAAATTGATCATTGCTAATCCATATAATATTAATTTGGCAAGGTTGTTATACATTACATTAGGACCTCATTTGGATGCGGGTAATATGATTATTAGACGGGGGGTGAGATGTTAATTGCGTGTGAGTGATGATGGGGGGTATATGCTTTGCAATAGCTGTATTTATTGCATTTTTAATTGGATAAGTTAATTGTTTCACATGTAGGGCTCTAACCCAAATTTAAATGTTTTCCCCCAGGTTTTCCTAGTCAGGGATAGTGAGACTGTTAACATAGCAATCTTGCATTCTCCTTTTTGCTGCTTAAGAATTTTGGATCTATTGATTTTGGCATAGGTTCTTTTCAGCTCCAGTTACATATTTTATTTGGGAACTTTACATGGGAATAAGCCTAAGATTCATTTACTTTATGTTGGTTTGAGATATTTACTTTTATTTAGGATTTATCATAAGATTAGTTTTGAGTTGGATTTATTTCTTATTAAGATGTTTATTTAAACTCAATTATGGGGCATTAATATATTATTGGTATTATCTTGATACTGAAAATGGTATTAATTGGAAGACAAGCCCCATCTTCGGTGTATCGTTCCTGTCCAGCCTTTACGTGAGAAAATTGGGGTTATTACACTTGGTATCGAGCATTCAGGTTCTAGTGTCCTTAGGATCTATATTGCGCTCATTACGTTATGCATTTACGTCCTGTGATATGTAGAGCCTATGTTTAAGGTTCCTTTATTCTTTAGATTGTACTAATTCGAACCTTTCTTGGTTTCAGATGGAAAATGGACAGAGAGGTAGACCAAGGTGCTTCGTAGTACCTGCTACCAAGAAGGAGGTTCAATTGGAGCCACAACAACAACCACAGGCCCCATCACCTCCATAATTGATTACCCAAGTAGATATCGCCACTATTATGACTTAAGAAGTTTCCATAGCCATGGAGGCCATGCTTCAGCATTTTCCACTACCACATGCTCAATAGCAACCACCACCACACAGCTGGTTGTACTAGCCCAGGCACAGGGGTTGATATGGGATATGGAAACGAATGATGTTCAGAAGGGATAACCTCCAGAGTTCTCAGGCAGTATATATATACTAGTGGCAAGCGGGTTGAAGGGAGACATATATAGGCACTTAAGAATGGTAAAGTGCACGCCAGTGCATAAGCGAATGTTAGCTTTATTTCGATTAGTGGGGGTTGCGCTCTAATGGTGAGAGTTTGTTACGTCAGTTCTCGAGAGGGATGGCCTGATGATTAATGAGTTTTAGGAGAGATTTAAGGGGAAGTATTTTAATCAAGCTATGCAGTCTAAAATGAGGAGCATATTTATAGATCTTAAGTAGGAGGGGCCTATTATAGATGTGTATGAAGAAAAGTTCACTTCCCTTTCATACTTTGCAAAGCAAGATGTGAATACTGAAAAGAATAATATGGGTAAATTCATACTGGCGTCATCTTGGCACATTAGGAAGGATCTTTTGGGGAACCCGACCTTTACTATGTGCAATCAATTGGTGAATGCCACACTTCTCCACTGTCAGGATCACAGGACTTTTCAGAAGAGCATGGGTGAGAAACAACAAGGAGCTGAGTCGTCGAGCCAAGAGGGAAAGATGAGTGGGGGTAGCAGATCCAAAACCCAGTAATTCAGGAGTACTTCATTCGCATATTAGAATAAGAAGTTCAAGGGTTCTGATGATCAAAACATACATGGCCAATAGGGTAAGGGGAAGCCGAGATATGGCAAGCAGTAAAGACAAGTAGGACCGACAGACCGAGCAGTGCCAATTCCTGGGTAATTGTTTCTCTTGCATAGAGAGGGTTCATATGTCGAGGCATCATCCTCGGGGTAACTAAGCATCCGAGGAGAAGGGAGGTCAGAGAGCACATCACGTGCAATAGGGACAACTCCCATCGTTGCTAGCTCTGAGATTTACTGCACTATCCACTCCCTCACCCGTCGCCCCAACTCAGGGACAATCACCCATACAGTACATATGGGTTTATCATATTGCGCCGGTAGAGGGGCTAACTCCAGCACAAGATGTTGAGGGTATGTTCCCCATCTTTGGTCACGTAGGTCACATTTTATTTGAAACGGGGACCTTTCACTCATTTGTTAGCACATGTTTTGCACGAAAGACTTGTATGGTATATTTTTCTTTCGATATCATATTACATGTAGATTCATCGATGGGTAGAGGGGAAACCATACGTTCAATATTTTGGGGTATCGGGATTGAGATATGGTGACTCACTTTTGTAGTCGACTTATTGGTACTCGATATGCATAAGTACAATGCTGTTTTGTTGATGGACTGGCTAGCTACATACATATCATGTTTTTTTAAGGGGGCCATCATCTTTGCCATTTCGGGGCAGGAGATGTACCTAGATGCTATTCCCCACCCCGGGGGTGGTCTAGCACACATTTATACTATACTGAGGAGGATACTTCTGCACAAGTTGAGGTTATACTTGATTCCATCCTGGTATTTAGCGATTTTTTAGATGTGATTAGGGAGATCCCAGGGTTGGCACCTAGTCGGGAGCTAGATTTTGTGATTGACTTGATTCCGGGAATGAAACCCATTGTCGTACACTGTATTGGATGGATCCGTTGGAGATAAGGGAGCTTCGGGATCCGGTTGAGAAGTTATTGGGGAAGGGTTTCATTAGGAGGAGAACTTCATCGTGGGGTTATCCATCATTGTTTGTCAAGAAGAAGGATGGATCATTGTGACTTTGTATCGACTATACGGAGTTGAAAAAAGTCATTATAATAAATAGATATCCATTCCCCCGTATTTATTATTTTTTTTACCAATTAAAAAGTACTACGTATTTATCTTAGATTGACTTGAGGTCGGGTTATGACCACTTGAGAGTCCAAGAGCAGGACATCTCGTAGACAACATTTCTTATGATATATAGGTCGTATGAGTTTTTGGTGACGCCATTTAGGCTAACAAACACACTGACAGCATGAATTAGGTGATCGTAGATTATCTGGATCAGTTCATCCTAGTGTTTATTGATGACAACTTGTTTTATTCTCTAACTGTTGAAGAGCACACACAACATTTGTGGGTAGTCTTACACACACTACTGGAAAACCAGTTGTATGATAAGTTTGAGAAATGCTATTTTTGATTGAGGTAGGTGCAGTTCTTGGGCCACATTGTGTCTGAGAGGGGGATGTCAGTGGACTGAGGAAGGTTTATGCAGTTATGGAGTGGGGACAAGCCACTACACACACTAAGGTATGTAGCTTTTTGGGACTCACTCGCTACTACCATAAATTCATTCATGGGTTCTAAAAGATAGATGGGCCTCTAACGAATTTTACAATGAATGAAGTGTCATTTGTTTGGGATGATACGTGCAATTATGCGTTTGATGAGTTGAATCATAGATTGACTACAACACCATTTTTGGCACTACCTCCTGAAATGATAGGCTATATGGCCTACACAGATGCCTCTTTGCATGGAATAAGAAAGGTTTGGATGTAGGAGGAGAGGTCAATAACTTATCCTTTACAAAAGCTTAAGCCTCATGAGGGACATTACCCCACCCACGATTTGGAGTTAGAAGTTATGGTATTTTCACTTCGAGTATGGAGGCATTATCTCATTGGGAAGAAGTTCCATCTATTCATAGACTATAAGGGCCTACGGTATTTGTTCATCTAGTGGGAGTTGAACATGAGGCAAAGGAAATGTCTACAGTCTGTGAAAAACTACGAGTGTGACATTTAGTACCACCCGAGGAAGGCGAATGTGATAATGGATGCTTTGAGCTGCAAGACGATGTTGGAATTAGCGGCAGTGTGGCAAGCAAAGTGGAAATCACTTCATGTGGATGACAACTTGACCCGTGGGCTTATCGCAGTTCTCACCATCACACTCGAGATCATTATTTGGGTGGTGAAGGCACAGGTAGGACATAAGCTTTGCAATGAGCGAGATAGATTGTTGTAATCCGAGGGAGAAGAGCATTACTCTATTTGTTCGGATGGTGGATTTATATTTTTAGGTAGATAATTTATCACAAATAACGAGGAGTTAAGGCGAGTCATTATGTCTAAGGCTCACGATTTACGCTATGTGGGGCCATTATATGAGGTTTGGGAAGAAAGGAAAGTTGCCTCCACGATATGTGGGGACATTCCCTATACATGAGAGGATTGGTCCCATGGCGTATCGGTTGGGACTACCAGACCATTTATAGCGGATGCACGACGTCCTTCACATATCCGCACTGTGGAGATTCCTTAGAGATGAGATAGAGTACCAGAATATCAATATTGATGAGATAGACCACTAGTCAAATGCTACATACGAGGAGATCCATGTACCTATTTTGGATCGTCGGGATCTCCGACTATGATCCAAGGTTGTTCCTTTAGTTCAGTTGCAGTGGAAACACCATCGGGAGAAATAGTTAACTTGGGCAAGATAGGATGACATGCGCACAAAATACCAACAAATCTTCTAGTAAGGTATGTAGTCTTCTAGATTCCTAGGACGGAATCCCATTATTAGGGGGAAGAACGTAATACCATATTTTTCTAGATTAAATAAAACTATATTTTTGGAATAAAATCAAATTCTTGGAAATTGAATTAAATCAGTGAATTTGAGTTGTTAATTGCTAACTACTAATTTTTTATTATGTCGTAATCACGTGTGGTTGGTTTTTATTCTATGTTAATAATTATAACAAAAAAATAATTTCATGTGTTGTAGAAATATTATGAATGACGTGTGACGCGATTATAAAAAATATATTTGTGGATAAAAATAATTGGGATGCATTTTGGGTAGTCATATGGACTCGTTTAGGTATTTTAAACCTTTAGAAATGGTCCCGGAGTATATGTATATAAGTTGGGAGACTTTTGGGCTAGTCTAATTATGGGTTTGGGACAATTTGGACGTCCAAGACTAGGAAAATAAACCCAACTCGAGATTTGGGACTAATAAAAGATTAAGGGAAAGATTTACATCTCCATACACTTGAAAAAAACATAACCCTAACATCCCCACCTCAAGAGAGAAGAGAACGTAGGCCAAAAAGGATAAGGAATAAGGAATTCAAGGGGGAATTCATCAATCGTATATCCACAATTTGTTTAATTTAACATTCATTGTGCTTCTTGATTCATCATAGTAAACCCCGTATGGTTTCTGGGTTTTAGATTGAAATTTGATGATTTAGGGTTAGGGATTAATCTTATGCATGTGGAGCATTAATTGTAATATAGGTTGCTAACCCGAAAATCTAGGAGAATCAAAATCTTGAATTAGATGACTGATGCCTTATGGTTATTGGGATAAATTTGAAGAATTTGGAATCACCTATAGAGGCTCTTGATGCAGTTTTATGATCGTAAATTAGTGACTTTTAACCCATGTTATATTCCCCCAAATCTGATTTATACATAGTTGATATTATGGCAAAAAATCTGGGCTAAGGGTTTTGAATTAATCATATAAAGTCTAGGAATCGAGGAAAAGAATTGATGTTAATATATGAAATCAATGACCCTAAGGTGAGTAACTAAGTAGTAGGGACCTGTTCATAAATTTATGAAAAGGAATCAATAATTACAACGGATCCTGGGAAGAAATACGAAATCTGGAATTGGAAAACCATAGCAGATGTTCAAATTAATTCGGCCAAGTGGAGAATCAATTCGGCTACTTGGCGAATCTATTCGGCCAAAGTAAGAATCGATATGTCACCTGGGGCAGGTTGAGTTTGAACCAGGGTTTGATCCGTGGTATTTTTAGAAGTCCATAGGAGTTAGTGGGACAGTGTTTGGGTCAACAACGATTTTTTTTTAAATGTAAATGTGACATATATTTATTGGGAAATTATATTTAACTAGATGGTTAAGTAATATTTTAAATAATAAGGAATTAGTAATTAAGTAGATTGTAAGTTATTAATGGATTAATATTTGTGGACAACATGTAGAATACTTTAAGTAATTACCTACACATATTATATGGGAATAATAATATAAATTTATATTTATTTGTGTGGACATATCAATGTTCGTGGATGGTCCTATCGGATTGGGGGTTGGCACGTTCGGGACCATAGCACACGTCAGCATAGGTGGACTAGAAGTTGTGTAGGTCATTTTTATAGATGCTGCGTAATAGCGCCATCTACGAGATGTAGGTGTAGATGCTAGGATCCTTTATCATTGTTGGGTATGGGCCGTGAACTAGTGTATTGTGTAGTGATCGCCACATTTGTGTGTCTTTGTGATATCTGACTTTGATAAATATTTCCTTTGGACTTTCTAATAGAGCACGAATGAGACACCATTAGGAGATGCCTTTATATATATGTCCTTTCATATATAGCATGAACGAGATACCACTAGGAGATGCCTTTTTGTGTCTCATATATTAAAGGACATATATATAAATTACCCTAACTAAATTATACTAATTAATTTTTGCATGAATGTAGACATTAATTTACATACTCATACTACATTATGCATAATAGATGCTTGTATCACCTTCGCGAGATAGATGTGACTAGTATCCCTTGGGACTTGATAACATGGATGTGGGGAATTATGTTTTATCAAGTTGACTATAGTTAAAGAAATTGGTATTAATTGACATGGTTGTTATATATTATTTTTGAGACTTGTTTGGATGCGGGTAATATCTCACTTAGCAAAGGGGTGACATGTTAATCGCATGTGAGTGATGATGACGAATATTTACTTTGAAATGACAATATTTAATGCACTTTAAATTAAATAAGTTAATTCTTGCAACTCTAGAGCGCTGACCTAAATTTAATATTTTCTCCCTCAGGTGTTCGTAGACAGGGATAATAGGACTATTGACGTATCAACCTTATGGTCTCTTTTGATAATCGGAGTTTTAAGTTTAGATGTTATTCAACATCAGTTTATTTATTTCATTTGTGAATTTGTATGGGCATAAGTCCAAGACTTATTTACTTCATGTCGGTTTGAGATATTTAATTTTATGCTTGATTTATCATACGATTAGTGCTTGGTTTGATTTTCATTGTTATTGGAGTATTGATTTAAACTTAATTACGGTCTATAAATATATTCTTTATTATATGGTATTGTTGAGAATGGTTCTAATTTAACAAACAAGTCACGTCTTCAGCGTATCGTGTTTGGCTAACCTTTAAGTGATAAAATGGGACTTGTTACAGGTTGGCCAGAAATGATACGCCGAAGATGGGGATTATTAACAATTTATACCATTCTCGGTACTGAGAATTAGAAATAGATTTTATTCTTTCGCAAAATTTACGATACATACGAAACATCCGATCAAAAACTAATTCAATGCATGAATGCAAAACATAATCATTGTATGACGTCCATAATGTAAAGATAAGTGCAAACTGATATAAATAAACTCTCGGGCTTATGCCCTCTATGTGGAATAAAATGACGAAATGAAGAAGTAAAACTTATACTATAACTAATGGAACCAAATCCACTACATCCAAAGCAACAATAGGTTTAATCCATCATCAGTCCTGCTATCCCTGTTCATGAGAAAACCTATGGGGGAAACATTTATAATTTTGGATCAGAGCCCTAAAGTTGGAAGGATTCTTCACTAATAAACTTGGAAAAATGTAACTAACTCATACTATACGTCTCTCCATCGACGCTCACATGTATCGAGTATCTCACCTATCATTTAAACGCAATCCTACTCGCATCCTCGAACAAATATCAATTATGAACTCGATTGTTTAATGTGACTAGTAAAAACAAAGCTATCTAACTATGCATCAACTAAATGTGTGCATTCACACCTAACATCCCATCCCCCTGTCGTAGCTTCATAAGGTTTCCCATTAAGTTCCATATAAATTCACTTCATATCTTTACATCATATAATGTACGTTAACCTTACTCTAGCTCGTCAGACTATTTGATTTTTAATTCAAACAAATTATCGTCTACACTATTAGACTATAAATTTTATTCTCTTTAATTTTTGTCTACATTCTTAGACTACCCAATTATAATCCTTATTAATAATTGTCAACTTCATCAGACCATTAGAACTTATTTTCCGTTACTAATTATCCAAATCACTATGCTAATCCAACTTTCTAACCATTAGGTATTTCCTAATCTATAAACAGTAAAACGCATTCTCATACAAGGCACACCACAATGTGTATAGATAAATATGTATGCCCGCACATATATGTATAACACACGAAGACATTTATCTCCAGCCTCTAGTCCGTGCTCTATCGGTAATACTCAGAGGAGTCCCTCAATCCAAAACGGGTAACAACATAACACGAGAAAATGGGCCGTTACCAACACAGTATATCAGCTCACGGTCCATACCCAACAGTGACAAAAGATCCCAACATCTACACCTACCTCTCGAAAGTGGCACTACTACCTAGGACTTATAATATGACCTAACACTACGCCTAGCCTACCTGTGTCGACGTGTGCTCCAGACCCGAATGCACGCACCTCAACCGATAGGACGGTCCCCAAACCAAACTATGTCCAGACCAAAATAATAAGAAACACACTGTCATCCAATATGTATAAGCAGTTACTCTATAAGCCCTTTCACCCAATGAATCTCCACCATATAAATTTAGCCTTCTCGACACATTTATAACATATTATTCAGTTATTACATAACTCGTATTAAGTCCCTATCTTAGGACTACACCCCAAATAAATGTTAAGCCTTGTATTTTGCCTCCTAGTCTTAATAATCACATTTACTTCATCATTTATTTCTCCATAATATACAGGTATGTCTCCCCAATCTAACCTTCTCAAAATAATTACTGATTTCAAAATGTCGCGCGCTTGGCTTAGAATTAAATCCTTATAGATTATTAATAATTATTCACTTCCTTTTACCTTTACAATAAGGTTTATATGTACAGATATAAGGAGTCAACTAAAGTCTAAAATAATTATATGTACATATATAAGAGATTCACTAATACTAAGAAGTAATTTCACCCCAACCACTATTGCAATCGATGCTAAATATTTAAAATTAGCCCACTAGGCTTCTGATATATTTCCACTAACTATCCTTATACAATAATAATTTGAGGAAACTAACCATTAATTATATTCTCGAGAATTCAACGTTTATTTAATAAATATTCCTTTATTTAAAGTTACCTCGTCTAAATCATTAAATTATCATCGTACCTTGAAGGTTCTTATCATCTGTGTGCCGCTACCAAAATTGGCCATACATCTCTATACATCCCGGCCTTCTAATATATCTATTTGAATTATCTATATTCAAGAGTCCCACATAAATCGTCTTATTAATATAGTTAACTTGTACTTTAAGTTATTTCCATATCAAGAACCCATCCCGGTTTAATGGAGTACACAAGTTCATAAAAATATCATTAATATCCTAGAATAGGTCTCTATACCTCACTTGGACAAAAATGGTGTCGCACACCCTTTCAGAGGAAAATCGTAACTAATTAAAAAAATCAAAAAAATACGAGGTCGGTGCCCACACTATCGTAACAAAAATATATACAAGCAGGTGTAACGAATCGACTCGGTAGGGATGTCAAATCATTTTGGTTCTCCCAGTAAGTCGATGTGACACCCCTCCTAATTAAACATGATTTCCATTTAGTTCATTCTTAACATCACTGTCAAAAACCTTTTTAATTACTAACCACCTATTAGTTGATTAAGTTGGTGCTAAAATTTTATCTTTCATTATAGAGATAACTATAACATGCGAAAAACCAAAATAAACCATACACCATAATAAAGTCCGAGTCATAACGAGATATAAATAAATAAAAATACTTGTAAAAAAAACCATCGACTACAAATCATATGTCCTAAATAATAAACAAACCGAATAATAAACTAAGTATACGAACTGACTAAAATAAATGAAGTAACTAGGACGACATGCCCAACTGAAATACTGACTGCATATTACTCTAGGAATAAAATAATTTAAGGGGAGGCGTCTAAATCCTGCAAGCATCCACATCTATTGTAGCTACTCATCTCTATATTAGAAAAACAAGCTTGGCATCCCTGTGGATTGACACCTAAAAGGTTTTGCAAATATTTTCCAAGTCCGGGTTAGAACCCAAAGTCCTTTTGAAAATATTTTGCAAGTGAATTAAAATGCAAAAGTGAAAATGCATGATTGCTCTCCATATTTAAGCTAGTGTCGCACTCATTTGAGATACTACTCACCCCTAAACTAGAGTGCACACTACCCCGTCTAACTAGCCTTGTTTTGGAATTCCCAACATCCTACTCTAGACCGAGTAAGTCGTAACATTACTTCCTAAGTTAATTAACTCATTGTTAATTAACCACTTTTAAATTCACCTATATAACAACCTCACTAGTTATATATAACTAATACCATGCTTCTCCACGTGATCCGCCTGTATATAATTATCTACATCCATATATACGTATATACTCAACACAATTGCACTCTATGTATTCTTCCCCTATAGAACTATCTACGCCATATATACATTATAATATTACAACATTCTCACACATGTCGTAAATAAATCCATCCTCCCAAGTAGACACTCACTGGATGTTCTGTACAATCCTATCACCTCAGGCATACTCATCAACCCGGACACCCCGACTCGGTTCATCTCTGATACATAAATCACACAATAAAATCTTGGAGGACTATGACCTGGGGGCTGTACTCACCCAGCATTCACTAGCTAGGGGATTCACCCACATCAGGCAACCTCCTGTGATAGCACTGGAGGAGTATGAAATCCTATAAATATTATTCACACCAATATTTATAAAGAACACAAATACATATGTACTACACAATCACGACAATATATATATATATATATATATATATATATATATATATATATATATAGGATTAGTAGTATTAACTAGGCTAGAAGCAGGAACTAAAGTTTTAGTATATATTTATGATGATAGATGGAATAATCATAAACAGGCACAAATAGCTAGCGCTGAAGTAGACTTATCAAAAAACGCAGCAGTTATAGGATGTATACCTAATTTTTGTATAGATATAAATGAATTTGGTAAACATATAAAAATCGCTATAAGAACAAGAGAATATAATATGACAGGACAATATAATAATCTTTTAGTATATACTTTATTTATGGGAAAAGTATTTAATCACTATAAAATAAATTTTAAAGCTGAATTTGACTGCATAGTAAAATCATTTAATAGTAAATATGTAGAAATGATAGAAGCACAAAAAATAGATAGTAGTATTTATGAAGAGATCGAATGGAAATTACCTAATCTAACAATAACAAACCCAAAAAATCCTGAAAAGAATAAAATATACGAAAATCAAGTAGGACAAAGTAGCATTAAATTTAGTCGTTATAAACATATAGACGAAGAGAGCGAAGAATTGTTAAATGAAATTAATGTTTTAATTGTAGAAGAACAAATAGAAGAATTATTTAATCTATTAGAAGAAAAAATTTATGATATAATAATAGAAGATTGTGATAACTTAACAACAGAACAATTAATCATAAAATATGGTAATGAAGAAAATAAAGAAACTATAATCTCTATATATTGCGCTGAAGGAACTAATGAAGATAACAAAAGAAAAATAATAAACATAGGATTAGATAAATTTATAAATGAACAAGAAATTATAAAAACTTTAGAAGAAATAAATCCAGCTGAAGAAACAACTGAAACTTCAACAACACAAACCTCAAAATCACCCACTAGCGATTATTCAACACATCAACATTTAGGAGCCACAAAAGAAAAATATAATGAAAATAATAAAACAACACCAGATAATAAAAGTAGAAGTAGATATGTATTCGACACTAGCTCTAACATAAATCAATACGGTAGTATATTAAATTTAGATAATATTAACCCTTTAGATTGGGAAACTGCAATAGAAATATGGGAAAAAGGATGTTATAGGACAACTACTCTAATAGAATTTATAAATAAAAGTGATTGCGAATCATACTTTGAAAATACGTTACAAGGAAGTGTATCTAATTGGTATCTAACATTTAAACTACAAGAAGAATACTTAGCTTTTAAAGAAAATTTTAATATTGAGAGATTTACTAATTTAATTAAACTATCTTTTTTAGTTAATAATAGATTATTACAAATAACAGAAAAACAAACAGAAGCCCTTAGAAATCTAGAACAATTACAAATATGTAGATTAGAATATATAGGAGATTATACTAGAAAATTTGTAGAATATTGGACACAAACAGGACGAACAACAGATGTTAGTTTAATAGATAGATATATACAAAAAATACCAGGAAAAATAGGTGAAAAAATATGGAAAAATTGGCAAAAACTTGATGACTCTAAAACTAATGCATCAGTAGGATCTAGAGTTAATGTAGTATATAATACGTTAAAATCTGAATGTAGAAAACTAAAAGAAGGTAAAGAAATTAAAAAACAATATTACCATACTTGTCAACAGTTAGACTTACCACCTCAATATGGTTGCGATAACAAGAGGGTAATAACAAATAAACATAAAAATACCAGTAAATATAAACCTAAAAAGAAATTTAATAACTATAAAAAATATAAAAGCTATAAAATAAGACCTAGTAGAACATTTAAAAAACCTTATAAATATAATAATTATAAGAAGAAAAGACCGTGGTATAAAAAGCAAAAAATAAATAATAAAGACACTAAAGATAATAAAGTAATTAATAAAGTAACAAATTGTAAATGCTTTATATGTGGAGACCCTAATCACATTAGACCTAATTGCCCTTATAGAAATAAAAATAATAATGTATCTAAAATACAAGAAAAAATAAATATATTAGACGATATTGAAGAAGATTTAGGAGATACAATAGAACTAGAAAGTATATATGATGAATAGAAGAAATAGATAATGTTAGCATATATAGTATAGAATCAATAGAATCTTTAGAATCCTTAGAATCTGATAATGATGATATAGAAATCTTAGAACAAAGCCTAGAAGATTTAAAATTTTGCTATAATATAGAAGACTGTGAATATAAATTTAAACAATTTTTATTTATACAATTAAATTGTGCTAAATGTTTAAAAGAATATAAAGAATTATATATATGTGAAAGCTGTAAACAAAATTTATGTGTAGAATGTTATAATTATGAAATAATTAATAAACCTAAAGAACAAATAAATAA
The DNA here is from genome assembly GCA_949130495.1 of Sambucus nigra. NCBI lineage: Eukaryota > Viridiplantae > Streptophyta > Magnoliopsida > Dipsacales > Adoxaceae > Sambucus > Sambucus nigra. The sequence continues at coordinate 48,109,049 of OX422224.1, read as the reverse complement.
TACTAATAAAACTGCACTAATTACCTTCCCTATAAAAATAAAATTTGCTAATAAAACTATAGAAACAACAGAAATGTTAGATACAGGAGAAACTAAAAGTCTAATTCATGTAGATTTAGTAGAAAAAGAAGATGCTAAAGAATTAAATTACCCTGTTTATATACACCAATTTAATAAAGATGCTATACCCATAACTCAATGTATACAAAATATACCTATATATATAAACGATGAACAATTTACTTTACCACAAACATATATAACTAATGTAAAAAGTCATCATCCTTTTATTTTAGGATTAAATTTTATTCAATCTTTAACAGGAGGATTTATGTATACACCTTCAGGAATACAATTATTTAAAAAAGGAACACATATTATACCTAATAATCAAACTAATTTAATAAAACAAGAAAATAAACTAATTCTTAATAATAATATAATATTAGAACCAATTGAAGACATAAAACTAAACAATAATGAATTAGAAATAGAAGACGATTACTTAAAAGACTATTTACAATATCTAGAAGATAGTGAAAATCTTAAAATTGAATGTAATAAATTAAATAATATTATGTTTAAAAACACAAAATTAGAATTAGAAGATTTAATTAGACTAGCTGAAAAAACTGAAATAATAGGAGAAAACCCACAAAAACACCCTATCAAAAGGTTACAAAGCCTACGGCAATATCAACGCCTATGGCTAACAACGGCGACAATGGCAACTCACAGGACACCGAAATTTTTTTAAACAGAAGATCATTCCAGAGTTCAGTTAAAATATTTATGTCAATATTATCATGCAAAACAAATCCTCGTTCTTTCGCTAAGCATATAAAACTTATTATACAAGTTGAAAATTTATGATTTGTAATTCCACTCCTTTCGTTAAATAATATCTCTTATTATATAAAGATATAATACTAAAGAAGCTCTGATACCATTATTTCTTGCATGTGATTAACAGTGAAATAAACATGAAAATGAACATTGAATTGACCAATAGCTTATAAATAATAATTGATCAAGAAGAATTTAAAATACAAATAAGAGAATTATTAAATTTAGGAGTAATACAAAAAAGTATAAGTAGACATAGAAGCCCTGCATTTATGGTAAGAAATCACGCAGAAATAAAACGTAATAAAGCCAGAATGGTAATTAATTATAAAAGATTAAATGATAACACATATGACGATAGTTATAAAATTCCTAATAAAGATGAATTAATTAATAAAATACAAAATAAAAAATACTTCTCTAAATTTGACTATAAATCAGGATTTTGGCAAATCAAAATGCTAACAGTGAAATAAACATGAAACTGAACATTGAATTGACCAATAGCTTATAAATAATCCTCAAGTCCACAGTACTACAGATAACTGTAGCAGCCCAGTCAAGCCAACAAACCTATCAAAAGGTTACAAAGCCTACGGCAATATCAACGCCTATGGCTAACAATGGCGACAATGGCAACTCACAGGACACCGAAAATTTTTTAAACAGAAGATCATTCCAGAGTTCAGTTAAAATATTTATGTCAATATTATCATGCAAAACAAATCCTCAAGGATCCTTTAGAAATATATCAAAAAATAATAAGAATATTATCTAAGTACTCAGAGTGGGTTTCCCGAAAGTTCTATATAAAACTTGAAATTTTATTACTAGAGATTAAACATGCGATTACAAATGTAATTTACAGATGATATATATATATATATATATATATATATATATATATATATATATATATATTCAATTTAAACCCGGTTAATCCGTGCACAAAACTCGTAGCACTAGCCTAAAAATATCCGAGTCAATTTCCAAAATCTAACTTAATTAATATGCACATTTATTACTTCATTATTATGGTGACACTCTCTCAAAATACCCAGAATTGTTCCCTAGTCCTTAAACTAATCCTTAAAATTTATTTATCTCAATTTTAAAATAATAAATTCTCAACTCCCTTATAAAAACTCACTCATATAATACAGGAGAATTCCTAATGCTATAATAAACCTAAATACTTTCCCTCCGGCCCCAACAGAAAATAGATCGAGACTGGGCTCGACTAGGTGTGTCGCTTGAATGGATCACCTCATCACTCAAACGACGGGTGATGCCACTGGAACGATAACCCAAGTCGTTCGGGCGACGATGTCTTCTCTCATTCTCATTTCCTTCTTCTCCACTGCGTCAACAACCACGAAAATTTCTTCACTTTCATTCCCAGTTTTTACTCACTGAAATGTCTTTACCCACATAACAAATTTCACCAGTTTCATATACCAAATTTATATTCGACCACCATCGTATGTTTAGTAAATATAAACGTTCTCCTTTAAATATTTCACACCTTTCTCCAAAGATTTTAGGAGTTCTAAATACACACAATTTACAGAGTTTCTACCCTATTCCCCTTTTTATACGGATCATAACCAACTGCGATTGATTTTATGGGTTTACTCACAGTTTAAATTTCCTAAAAATATTCTGAGATGTCCATCTTTCCCCAAACTTTACACGTGATGTTCCATAAGTTGAAAACACAATCTATATTCCAACCCAACCAAAAATAATTGATTTTATCACACCCACTATCATATGAATCGATTATCACAAATTTACATTGAAGCAATTTAACCACTTGCCTAATGAATCTCTAAGAGTCTGAATCCTTTGATTTAGATGGTTATTTGATAAAGAACACACACACACTTGTTCTTGATTTTGGCACCCAAGGGTTCTCCCATTTCTCCCTCTTTTCTCCTCTACATTGTTAGGTTTTCTTAAATGCGTATTTGGCTACCACACCCTCTCACTTTTAGGTTTTGTTATGCCAATCCCATTTTTAGGCTTGTGGGTTTTATTATAATGGCCCAAACACTCCCGTGTGGGCTTTGGTTATGCCTAAAAATGCTCCGAGATCGATTTACTACCCCGGGTACCCTTTTCCGACTATTTTGATCTCTTCGGAATCAACTGTACACTCACAATTGTCATTCAAATTAATTTACTAAAAGTTCTTATCTCGACCACACTATTGTCAATGCTCGACCCCTGGTTGGAATAATGTAATGCCACTTCACTAACACTCGTCATGATGCAAATAAATTATTACTATTCACTAAGTAATATAAATTCAATAAATATTATCCATTTACTCTCCAGATTAATAATTAAATACATTATAATAATAATTAATTCAATTAAATTATGACACACAAGTAATTTAACATGAGCATAATTAATTAAATATTAAATGCACGGATAACTGCGGCGGATAACTCACAATACTGCTCTCACATGTCAACCACCCACTCCCAAGTAGACTCGATACCGCTATGATTACACCATTATACTCTAACCAGTGGTATTACTTTAGACCGCAACTTATACTCACTACTATCCAGAATATTTTTTTGTCTCTCCTCTTATGATACATCTGCTGCAATTCAATCTCTTCGAGTGTGATGTGCCAAAAATCCATCTCTCATCTTATGTATTTCTTTAGCGATGCTACATGGAACACGTCATGTATCCGCTGAAGATGCTTTAGTAAACCCAGTTTATAAGTGACAAGTGTCACCCTCTTAATGATAGCGAAAGGCCCCATATATCTCGACACTAGCTTCCCTATCATGTCGAACCTTATGACCCCTTTCATAGTAGGCACCCTAACCAACACCTGGTCATCAAACTCCAACTCAATGGTCTCTGAACATATAGTTCCTCAAAAGACGAGCCTATGCTCTGTCGTCTCTACTATCTTTATGTTATAAAAGGCCCCACCTTTATGGGTGACAATTTTCTTGTTGCCAAACCCGTGATTCTCCTCAGGTTAAATAGCCTCAACAATTCCTTACTACTCATGTGAGACTTCAATCCCTTAACTCAGGGTGACATAACTCTCCTTGCATTTCTGAGCTATTTGGAAAAGACACGGTTTACTCAATTCCTGTCGATGGACCATAAATAACTTCGGGTCTTAGAATCTCGTTACTCCCCACTTCTTATCAACAAAAGGGTAGATAACAAAATATCCCTACAAAGTCTCAAAACATGTTACGTAGATAATCAACTGCCATGAGGTATCACATGAAACTCTACTAGTGGTTATTAATGCTCCTAACCACCCACAAATCTGAAATTACGCATTTCTCGACTCCTCCAACTTGCTTTTGTGTACCATTGACTTAAGGGTATGAGACTCCATCCCCATCGCCTCCTGACACTTCCGATTAGAGGTGGGACTATTCATAACAATTTTGAACAACACCTACTTCTATTTCACTTCTTCCAACAAGCGAAAAGTTGGATATACTGGTCGATAGTATATCCCATCCCAAAATAGAAAATATTCCACTATGGTCAATCCATTCCGTAAACGAGATGGAAACCTTGACCTCTCTATGATTTTTGGTGTCCCAAATATGAAAATCACCACTCATGCTTATCAATCCCATCACTGGGAACATCAAAATTAAAATAGCCTTGTTGATAACCTCATATCAACCTTCTTCCATCCCTAAATGGTGTAACTTGGAGACAACTTCACTATGTATTATTGACCACTGATCCCCACTCTCAATGTTTCACATTACGAGGGACATCTTACTCCCCTATTCTGGAATATATATAAAACGATTTCCATTGAGTTTGTTCCCAAAACTTGTAGGCATTTGACTAATTGAGACTCTGCTCCACCCAGGGCGCACGTACACTCTATAACCCGTGCATATTTGCACAAACCTCACAACATAGCATACGTAACTCATGTTCGGCCCCCGCATTCTCGGTGTGGCTATATCATTTGGGTATTTTCGATTACCCCACAAATTACTAATTAATTCTCTCCCCTATTGCCTCACCCATCAACATGTGGTGCAAAAGTTCATCCCAGTGTTTGTTCACAGCACTTCCCACCTCCATCTACCCTATTTTGTAATAGTTCTCTTTCGAGTGTTTTTTCTCCACACGTTCAATAATTATCATTTAATCCAATGTCCTAGCATCCAATGGTGTTTCTCCACTCCCGACATTTATTAAGGCCTATGCATATAACATCTCACAACAAAACCCAAAAGAGTTTATTTTTTTCCTAGTTCACTATTCCTCAGCATTGTTTGTCCTCGGTTTTCATAGAACTCAAAGCATATACCTGGGTCATTCAGAACCTTTACCTATACTCACAAGTATAATCATTGACTCTCGCATCTCTAATGGAGTCGTATACTACTTCGCTCGCAATATCACTAAGTCCTCAGCGTTAAGTTAATAACGAGATAAATCTCTCCGCTCCACAGTAACCCGACATACCCTGAATTTCATCAGTAAGAACTCCTCCTCACCGAGATCTAATATAACTAGACAGTTGTACTCTCTGAAGTCTACTTCACAAAATACTGCCGTGAGCTCGACCCGCTTTCAAATGAGACATCATGAAAAGAATATACATCCTTCCCTAGAACAAGGAACACGATAGTCATGCAATAACCGCCCACCATCGCTAAGCAGTCCGTACTCAGGATAAAATCATAAGTGTAAAATAACCTCTAATCGTGGGATTACCTTAAAAAAGTATACCCTCTCAGTGTCCACACCCGCTCCCCTACAGGTGGACCTAAAGAGAGTCCCGCTACTCAACGGTATATATTTATTACTGTAGTACTATTAATGATACCTCTGCAAAACCCTTTTCACACGTGAATTTAGTACTAACAAACTACTATGACTCGCTCGCATCACAGAAAATAGACCCCAATCACTCCGAGAGAAAACTTTTAGTTTCAATTTCCCAAGACACTAGCGACTCAAACGCTTCCTGAACATGACATTCTCATCTTAAATGAACCAAAACCTTTATAACTGTTGCCCCTGCTAGGCATCCCTCTCATGTCCCTGACTCGTGGCAGAATAGATCCACACATGTTTTTCTACTACTTACACTTAAGATAACTCGGTGTGCCCTTCCCCTTTCGCTGGCTCCACTGGTCATGTTGGGGTTGTCCTTCTCGTAGACCTAATAGTCTTGAACCTGATTGTTGCCCCCATTTTCCCTTTGGCCCCGCTGATCCTATGGGACTTGTTATTGGCCTTGACGGCCCTAACTGAACCCACCATCACTGGGTGGAAGTTCTATTGATCTCAGTCATTAATTTGGGTCCTCCACTGGGTATCCTCTCCCTTGGTGCCTCACTAGCATCGAAAAATACAATCTTGCCCTTTAGTTAGATTCTCCAACTCCCTTAGATCCCTTCTCACGAGAGAATTAATATAAATTTATAAATGTAAAACCTTAATGACAATGACACCAGTCATCCTAATCGGATCTCCTATCCATGCTTGTATAACCTACCCATGGGTCTATTATCACCTTACGAACGCTTTTTTATTCTTCATTTTTCTCTCATCGAGTACGAAATTTGTAAATTTCATCAACTTTCGTTCTCATCCGGCCACTATCCATCCCTCTTGGAAACAATATTGAAATTTCCCTTGCCTCTCCATTTAAACAACTGGTGAGAGAATTCTTAATATTCCACACCCCAAATTCCTCGTTATTCATGGTAAGTTTTCCATGGATACAGTGACTGATTCGCATCACTGTACACTACTCCCATGAGCAAACATTTTTAACCAAAATTTTGACTCGAGTGCTACTACACTCCTCCACATGTGATCCCAATTAGATTTTCTCTTTCCATTGGTAAATCTCCCTTTCGTACTTTCCTCGAATTCTAGCAAATTGTTCTTTCGAAACAAAAATCTTCTTCGACCCTCACCCTTGTCGTCTTCACTTGGTGGGTATATCTTTGTGCCATCGTCCTTCATGACAGTTCTTGGCTCAGCTACTGCGTCTGAGCGGTTACTCCAACATCAATTATTCGAACAATATTCATGGTGACTTCTATCGCGTCAAGGTTCCCCGAATACTCTATAGCTCCTGCTGAGTCCTCCCTCCTGTAATCCTTCTAACATCCCATGCCTTTCGTTCTATAATTTTTTATCTACCACGCTCAATCAAAACCGTATATGAATCAAATCAACTAAACTTAATAGTAGGAGAACGTAAGTCACATACGTACAGGAATACAATAATCCCATAATAAGGATCTATATGAAAAAATGCTAAGATGAAACGTAGTAAGACGTATAGATGCTAAGAACACTCACTACACCAAATTTGCCCATTTGTCAAGGTCACTGACCTTGACAAATTGAACTTGTCAAGGTCAATGACCGTGATATTTCGAGGTGAGACAACTTTTTTTGTCACGGTCGTGTCACGGTCATTGACCTTGACACAAAACTCGCGTTTTGTGTCACGGTCGTGTGGTGGTCAATGACCGTGACACGTTTGTCACGGTTTATAACCGTGACAAAGTTGTGACCCTTTTTAAAAAAATTGTCACGGCCATTGACCGTGAAAATTCTAGGCAGAATTTAAAAAAAATCTGCTGGGCAGTATGGCCACTGCCACTGCCCAGCAGTATATTTGTACCTGTTATAGCAACGCTGTACCTGTTCCAAACATCATATATCCAAACAAACTAAAGATAATGAAAATATATATTTAAAATAGAAACTATTTAAGAAGAAACAACATCACCATCAATTATCTCAAATCTACAAACTATTTGCATGGAAAAGAGATTTTGTACCGCGATGCTCGGGGACACCTCCTTATCCTTACCTTCTCGTCCGAATAGCCATATAAGTATAGAGCATATGTGGCCTACCCTTAGGGCCACTCCCTGTCCCCTGAATTGAAATAAAGTAAAATTAGTATCCGCCCCTCAAATATAGATAAATATAAATCGTAATTGAAATCGAAATCGAAATCGAAATTGACATATAAATATAAATACATTAACTAAAGTGTTAGTCAAACAGCTAACTTCAGCTCATATGGCACCTCCTTCCAACTAATGTACCCCGGGCAATCGTGTCAAATATAATTCTCTTCATATCTAAACACTAAGAAATACCATAATCCTATGGAGTTATGCGTTGCAAATTCCTTCCAACCGTTGTGTAGCCAAAAATCAGCAGTCGAAGTTGTCAATTCCACCTTTCAATGGTATCCCATGTTTTGCTAGAAGTTCCAAGTGGTGGGGTATGGCAAGTGGAATTGACAACTTCAACTGGTGATGTTTGGCTACATAACGATTGGGAGGAATTTGCAGAGCATCGCTCCATAGGATTATGACATTTCTTAGTGTTCGAATAGATGAAGAGATTCAGTCTCCACTCCACAAATAGGACAAAACTTAGATGTAGTTGGAATATTTATGTATTAATCTCCTCTCCACACATGCACACTACACAAGAGTGAAAATGATAAAGTGCAGATCAATTAAAAGCATTAAAAATGGATGTTTCGGTACAAATTGAAATATTTATTACAAATTGAAAAATTGTTTCAAATTCGGGTTATCATAAAAAATGGATTGATATTCGGTAGGAGCAGCCAAGTCATCTACACTACTATTTAGACGCCTTGGCGCGTGTTGGACAATTGACCACGGCTTGTTGTTGATATACTCCGAGTAAAACACTTGATTAACCTTTTGAAATGCACAAACAAACGGTTCATCGCCCACGTGGTCGTTGCTCTTCAACTTGGACAAGTCAACCATGATCAAATTGGTGACAGGATCAACTTTACAAGCATTTTTATCCTCAACTCTTACCCATTCACAGTAAAATACAACCTCTTTGAAGCTTATACAATCCAATTCAAATATATTTTGGATTACACCATAGTAAGTCATTTCAGCTTCAACGAGGTTTTTATCTTTTGCGCTCGCTCGAAAGAAAGTAAGAGCCTTGTATGAAATTCCCGAGTTCTGTAGATTTGTACTTTCCTCGTACAGTTTAGCGCCGAAAATGTAACCGTTCAATCGATACTTTTTGTACTCTTGTGCCACGAACAAAGGTCCAGTGGCTAGACGAGCAAGCCTTGATGTCGCATCACCCATCTTTAGGAGCTGAGAATATAGATAAATTAATTATATTAGTGGTAAAATTTGAGTGTAATGTAACGTTATATAACGACTGTTTTCATTATAATTACCTCTTGTGTCAACCATAGCCTAAATTCGTTGTCTGATTGTACCATTATTTTTCGTCTTTTATTGTTCTCACAGGCTTCATATTTACTGCATATTACAAAATTAATCATGTATAAAATAATCTAAAATAATGTTAAACATTATAATATTCGAAACTTAATTTTTCCATTCTTTGACATCTTCATGTGTGTGAAATAGATAATGAGCTACTTGTTCATGTTGCAAACTCGTTAATTTCACTCGTTTTCCCGTCACATTACCACCATCATCGAGGAATTCATCAGTGTCATCAACGCTGGTCGAGTCAGGCATATATTCCCGAGTATATATTGATGACTCCACGGTGATGTATTCCTCTGCAATTGATCCTGCAATATATCGTGTATTCTTGATGTAATCTTCAAAAACTTTCATCAATCTTTCAAACGGATACATCCACCGATATCTAACTGGACCACAAAGAAGTGCCTCGTCGCATAGGTGTACCAATAAGTGAACACTTATGTCAAAGAATGCTGGGGGAAAGTACTTCTCCAATACACAAATCGCTTCGTTCACAGCCAATTTTGCGGCCACTATGTGTTATTGATTCACTACCTTCTCACACAAGAGGGAGAAGGTAATACTAATTTGCATAATAGCCCTACGCAAATCCTTGTGCTTGGAGAAACATTTCTTAAAAAATAGAGGAACCAATTGCATGATCACATGCCAATTGTGGGACTTACACTTATGTAAATCATGAGTATCATAATTCACAATCCTTTGCAAGTTGGACGAAAAAGTAGATGGGCCATTCAAATTATATATTGTGTCTAGAAGCACCTTCCTTTCCCCACTCATCAAAGTAAACGCACCAGGGGGAATTATTGTCCTTCCCATACTATCTTCTTTCAACCATAGTTGTGGCTTAAGTTATAACGTTTTAAGGTCTTTTCGTACAGTTTCTCCATCCTTCGAATGACTCCCCCCAAGGCAAGTACCCACAATATGTTCAGCGAAGTTCTTCTCTGCATGCATCACATCCAATACATGGCGCACCAAGTTTTTCTTCCAATAAGGCAAGTCAAATAAAATTGACCTCCGAGACCATGCCTTTCTTATCTCAGTTTCATTCCCAGTTGGGGTGTTCTTATGCTTGACATTCTTAAATTTGGAATTCTTACCTGGCATATTTGGGCCACATTCAGAAGATTTACTTTCAATTTCTGAACCTTAAAGTTTCTCGGCGGTAGCCTATGTTCAACTCCGCCCAATAAAAAATTGGAACCTTTCTCAAATCTAAAACTATGAGCTGGGGGTAAAAACCTCCTGTGGCAATGGTATACATTTTTTAAGCTAGAGGATAGACGAAGAGATTCAGTCTCCTCCCCACAAATAGGACACCCCAAATAACCATGTACTACACATCCGGATAATGTCCCATAAGCTGGAAAATCATGAATTACCCACATCAACATAGCTTTCAGCGTAAACTCTTATTTTCTAAAAGAGTCAAATGATTGCACACCCTCTTCCCACAACTCATTTAATTCTTCTACCAAAGGAGCCAGGTAGATATCAATGTCATCACTTGGTGCCTTTGGCCCAGGTATCAATAAAGCCATCGTCGAAAATTCAGGTATCGTACACTGTGAAGGAGGGAGGTTGAGTGGGGCTAGGATTACTGGCCATACTCTCTGATTGGTGCTTAGATTTCCAAATGGATTGAAACCATCTGTTGATATAGCCAAACGAATGTTGCTTTGTTCTCGAGCAAAATCGGGATACTCAAAATTCATCCTCCGCCAGGCAGTAGAATCAATAGGATGACGCATGATATTAAGATAACTTCATCTCCTCTCTGTAAAAGGTTTGTAAATCACTATGGCTTTTTTTTTTGGTTTCAAATGTGGGGCTCTGATTTGGGTTTTTAAGATTGTTTGAGATTTGAGTGTTTTCGTTTTAATAGATCTATGTTTGGATTCAAAACATGGGCACTATGTATCTCAATATTCAAGTGGATTTTCTATATTCAAGGTGCTCATTCAAGTGGGTTTTCAAGTTCAACACCCATATTAACATGATATTTTCTTTTTTTTATTGACCTCTATCTACTCTCCTCTATATTTTTAAGGTTGCGTGTTTTGTGGAAGAAAATTGACATTAACAGTATGTTAGAAATTTAATGGTTAATATAGTATGGAAATTTAGATTAGTTTTTAATGGTTTTCCTACGCATTATGATTTGTAAACATTTGAATCTTCATGTACTTTAATGTTTTGTATGCATGTATGGTTTTCCATAAAGAAGCTTATAATTTTTTAGTAGGCAGAGGACAAGATGATGTACATTTAGTTGTTTTTAATCTGTTTAAGTGGGTTTAATAAGGTAGCAAGTGAAATTTTTAATAGGATTTTCAATCTGTTTTATAGGCATTATTATTTGTCAGAACGGTTTTCTTTTTTATAATCATAATATTTTTTGTGATGTCTTTATTGGAAATAATTTGTGTAGAATAAACGAAAAAACACAAATTCGAAGTAGATAAAATTAGAAGGACTTATCGATCGAGGTTTGTGTTTGACACAAAGTCCTAAAGGTGAAATTGCTCGCTGATATTTGTAGCTGTCAGCCTCGTGAACATACACCTCCCTGATCAGATTTACACACCAACTTAAATCTTTGAACTCTCGAGATACTCCAGCACTCCCAAAAAATAATGAAAAGTAGAAAGTAGCAAAATTATTTTTGCAGAAAAAAGTGAGAAAGATTGATTTTTTCTGTGTTCTTTTTCAAAGCTGTAGTCATTATTTGATAAAAAAATAGTAAAAAACGTGGGTCAGCCAACTAACCCACTAATATCTCCACTAACGAGTAGTTTACTTAGAATAGGAGACTAAGTCAAAAATTAAAACGGGTTAATAAAAGGGTACAAAATTCTGGGCACTCAAGAGAAGCCCAAAGACCCAAAGACCCCAAGGGCCAAGGCCCAATCAAACACTATTAATGTTTAGTGTGCCTCCTAGGGATTGAACCCATGACCTCAACCACCAAACCCCATAAACTTACCACTAGGTCACATACCCCAACTTATTTAGTTCATTCGAAATAAATATATATACCAATAAATATACCCAACAATCCCCCACATGAGTGAAATAAATAAATAACTATAAAAAGACTCTCTGGAGTATCATAAGGAGTGGCGTATAAGGTAAAGGTGTCATTCGACTTGAACCTTTGCTTTGTGTTGATCTATTGAGTTTACTGGTTGATAGTGAACTAATGTCTTGAACTATTTCACCGTTGTTGTAAACTTAAGTCAATAGAACACACACGTGACTCTCGAAAATCATCTTCGAGTTTCCAAAGTTGGGCTCATTTCGTCCTTGAGCATGCCTAGGTTTCTTGAGTGCTCTTGAAAATCAGCCTTAATTCTCATAGGAAGCGGACCCACTAACACACTCAGATAGGTGTTTCTATCAAGAGTGTACTGTATCTCACACCCCACCGAATAACAGCTATAGAAAGCATTAAGAGATTAAATCTCATCCTCCATCGATACAGAGGTACTACATCGTAGGAATGGATTTTAAGTAAAACCTAAATTTGTACCCCCACAAATCACTCGTATAACTTTTTTATCCCATTGAACCCAGATCTTGGGATCTCCAGTCCTATGGGTTGGGTTTTCATTATAGGTGATTTAGATATTAATAGGCTTTAGGCCCATTCCCCTCGATGTTTGATAAACTAGCACTCTAGCTAGCCCTTTAGTCAATGGATCCACCAAGTTTTCCTTTGACTTGACATAGTCGATTGCTATAACTCCATCTTTCAATAATTGTCTCAGTGTGTTGTGTCTCCTCCTGATATGTCTAGACCTTACGTTGTAGGAGTTATTATATGCTCTTGCAACCGCTGCTTGACTGTCACAGTGAATGGACTAGGCTGGAACTGGTTTAGGCCACAAATGAATATCTAATATGAATTTCCTTAACCATTCAGCCTCTTCGCTTGCTTTATCCAATGCTATGAACTCTGACTCCATAGTGGATCTAACTATGCACGTTTGCTGGTAGATTTCCAAGATATAGCGCCTCCTGCCAAGGCAAAAACATAGCCACTCGTAGACTTACATTCATCATTATTAGAAATCCAATTAGCATCATAAAAGTCTTCAATTAGAGCAGGATATCTAATATAATGAATACCATAATTTATTGTGTATTTTAAATATCTCAAAACTCTAATCAAAGCATCCCAATGTTCATTATTAGCATTACAAGTGTATCTACTAAGTCTACCCACAGCATATGCAATATCAGGTCTAGTGCAGTTCATAAGGTACACTAGACTACCAATAACTCTAGAATATTGTAATGATGATACACCAGATCCCGAATGTTTCCTTAAGTGATAACTAGGGTCATAAGGTGTTTTAGAGGAATACAATTAAATTGTTCAAATTTTCTAAGAACTTTCTCTACATAATGACATTGGGTTAAAACAATTACTTTAGAATTTTTAATGATTTTAATTCCATGTATAACATCAGCAACACCCAAATCTTTCACATCAAATTGCTTATTAAGGAAACTTTTAGTTTTATTAACTACATCCATATCAGTTCCAAAAATAAGCATATCATCCATATATAAGCAAATAATCACACTAGAATTATTCTTCAATTTGCTATAAATACATTTATCCGCTTCATTAATGTTAAAACCATTAGAGATCATTACTTGATCAAATTTGTCATGCCATTGTTTAGAAGCTTGTTTTAGTCCATATAAAGATTTTTTAAGTCTACACACTTTTTGATCTAGGCCTTGGACTACAAACCCCTCGGGTTGATCCATATAAATTTCTTCTTCAAGATCTCCATTCAAAAAAGCAGCTTTAACATTCATTTGATGAATTAACGGATTATGTAATGAAGCAATAGCAATTAATATCCTAATAGATGTAATTCTAGTAACAGGAAGGTAAGTATCAAAGAAATCAATTCCTTCCTTTTGCCTATAGCCTTTAGCTACCAATCTTGCCTTAAATTTATCAGTAGAACCATCAGCTTTTAATTTCCTTTTAAAAACCCATTTGCATCCAGTAGTTTTACATCCTTTAGTCAAGTCAACTAACTCCCACGTGTTGTTAGAAATAATAGAATCATATTCACTATTAATAGCTTCTTTCCAAAAAAAATAGAATGGGGTGAGGACATTGCCTCACTAAAAGTGATGGGGTCATTTTCCATTAAGTACGTTAAAAATTCAGGACCAAAAGAGTAGCTATCTTAGGTCTTTTACTTTTCCTAATTTCAATATCTTCTGAATTTGGAGATTCATTTCTAACACTAGGACCCAGTGGAACATAACTACTATTTCCTTCACTTCTCACTTTAAAAGGAAATTTATTCTCATAAAATTCAGCATCTCTTGACTCAAAAATAGTGTTTTTATCCATATATTGATTTTTAGAATTAATTACAAATAACCTATAAGCATTACTGTTTTTAGCATAATCTATAAAAACACAATCAACAGTCTTTGGGCCAAGTTTAGTTCTCTTATGTACTGGTATTGAAACCTTATCAAGACACCCCCACACTTTAAGGTGTTCATAAGAAGGTTTTCTATTTTTCCACATTTCATAAGGAGTTTTATCATTATTATTAAAAGGTATTTTATTAAGAATATAACAAGTAGTAAGAAATGCCTCACCCCACATATTTCAAGGTAATCCCGAAGTGCTTCACATAGAATTTACCATATCCTTAAGAGTCCTGTTTTTTCTTTCATCTACACCATTAGATTGGGGTGAATAAGGAGGAGTAACTTGATGAATTATTCCATTTTCTTTACAATATTTATCAAGATCACCAGTGTATTATCCTCCCCTATCAGATCATAATATTTTAATGGATTTCTCCAATTGTGTTTCAACTTCTAATTTATAAGAAATAAATTTTGAGAAACTCCCATCTTTACTCATAAGGAGATAAATATAACAGTAACAAGAGTAATCATCAATAAAAGTAACAAAATATTTATTTCAACCACGTGTCACATAACCTTTTAAATCACAAAGATCAGAATGTATTAAACTTAAAACAGTTGAACTTCTTTCGACACTTGGAAAAGATTTTTTAGCATATTTTGATTCAACACATATTTCACATTTAGAGTTGGTAGAAATGTCAGATTTTGGTTTCTTTCCCAAAAACATTAATTTTTGGATGGATGCCTTATTTACGTGACCAAGTCTAAAATGCCACATATCGCAAGAGTCAATCAAATAAGCAGAAGAAGTAGATGTTTTATTATTATCAGTCACGGTTACATTTAGTTTGAAAAGACCGTCATGAACATAACCTTTCCCCACAAAAGCACCACTCTTAGTCACAACAACCTTATCAGTCTCTAGAACAACTTTAAAACCCTTCTTAACTAAGACAAAACTAGACACCAGATTCTTCCTAACCTCGGGAACATACAAAACAACTTTCGAGGTAAGAACATTTCCTGAAGTCAACTTTAAAACTACGATTCCCTTGCCCTCAACCTTAGACGAAGATTATTTTCCCATGTACAGATGTTCATCCTCACCCACAGCAATGAATGTAGTGAAGACACCTCTCGTGCTGAAAATATGTTTTGTGGTGACAGAATCAAGCCACCAGTCTGCATGTTACTCACAATGTTGGCCTCGATCACAACAGCAGAAAATTTACCCTCCTCGATTACATTTGCTTGAGGCTTCACATCTTGACTCTTCCTAAAAATTGCAATCTTTAGCGTAATGACCTGGTTTTCCACGTACATAACATTGACCTGTGGGTTTAGATTTAAACTGAGGTTTAGAATTATTATTCTTATCATTAGTTTTGAATTTATGGTTGGACCTCGAATTCTGGTTTGGTTTATGGTGCCCATATTTATGGTTTGAATGGTTATGCTTGGACTGGTTCTGTTTTTGGTTTCCATTTGATTTTCCCTCTACCAAATTAGCCTTAGAACTGAATTCAGAATTTTTCTCCCTAAGTTTTGCATTCCTATTATCTTCCTCAATTCTCAAACGAACTATCAAATCTTCTAGTGACATCTCCTTTTTCTTATGTTTCAGACCTTTTTGTAATTTTTCCAAGAAGGTGGCAGTTTTTCAATTATAGCAGACACCTGAAATCCCTCACATATATCATAACCCTCAGCCATAATTTAATGAATAATAATTTCTAGTTCTTCCAGTTGCGACACAACAGATTTATTATCTTCCATTTTAAAATCCAAAAATTTTCCAACCACAAATTTTTTAGACCCAGCATCTTCAGTTGCATATTTTTTATCCAGTAAGTTCCATAATTCTTTAGCAGTAGAACACGACCAGTAAACATCATACAATTCAAGGCAGAGACAGTTCAGTATATAATTCCTATACATATAATCCCTTTGTTTCCAATCAACCAGTTCTTTAGGTATAGAAGGTCTATCAGATGCAATAACGTCAACGCCCTTAAGAGTTGTTAGGTAAAATTATAGTTTCATTTGCCATCTCTTAAAATTCTTTCCATCAAACAGTTCAGGTTTTTCAGAGTACTTTTCATTAGGATTTTCCATAGCAAATTGTAGAATAACAACTAACAACCAATAATTTCACCTTTAGATTGTTGGAAATAATTTATGCAGAATAAATGAAAAAACCCAAATTCAAAATAGATAAAATTAGAAGGACTTATCGATCGAGGTTTGTGTTTGACACAAAGTCCTGAAGGTGAATTTGCTCGCTGATATTTGTAGCTGACAGCGTCGTGAACATACACCTCCCAGGATTCAACAATCAGATTTACACACCAGCTTTGTGTTAAATCTTTGAACTCTCGGGATACTTCAGCACTCCCAAAAAATAACGAAAAGTAGAAAGTTGCAAAATTATTTCTGTAGAAAAAAGTGAGAGAGATTGATTTTTTCTATGTTCTTTTTTAAAGCCGTAGTCATTATTTTATAAAAAAAAAAAGTAAAAAACGTGGGTAGAGGTTTCAGCCAACTAACCCACTAATATCTCCACTAACGGGTAGTTTACTTAGAATAGGAGACTAAGTCAAAAATTAAAACGGGTTAATAAAAGGGTAAAAAAATTTGGGCACTCAAGAGAAGCCCAAAGCCCCAAAGACCCAAAGGGCCAAGGCCCAATCAAAGACTATTATTGTTTAGTGTGCCTCCTAGGAATTGAACCCATGACCTCAAGCATCAAACCCCATAAACTTACCACCAGGTTACTTACCCCAACTTATTTAGTTCATTCAAAATAAATATATATAAAAAATAAATATACCCAACAGTCTTTGGGTTTTGTTAGCTATTTTTTTTTCTGTTCGAGTTGGGGGAATTTTGGGATGTGTGTGTGGAGAAGGTGCGTTAGTGCGTGAAAAGAGAAACACGATGAAGTATAACATACAAACATCGGATCGTGTTTATGTGTTGGTAAAAAAAATAAAAAAAAAATATGTAGTGTCGCTTATATTTGGCCATATTGTTAAATAAAAGATTTCATATTGTGTCGCATTTTAATTAGGCCGTGTTTCTATTTTTGAAAAAAAAGTGAAATAAGATTTCTTAACATAATACGATTTTTTTTTTTACCAATATGACCAAGTAAATGTGACATATGATTTTTTTTACCAAACACAAAGACGATTTGGTGTGGTGTTTATGTTTTACGTCAACCATGTTTGTATTTGTTTTTGTTAAACAAAATAATAAAATTTTGTGTTTGTGTTTCGTAAAAAAAATATTGTTTCTGTTTGGAAAAAAAGTTCCTGTTATGTAGTTATTTGGCCATATTTTTGTTTGGTAAAAAAACAATTTTGTATTATATCGCATTTTAATTCAGTTATGTTTTTGTTTTTTATAAATAAATAAAAATAATATTTTGTGTCATGTTATGTCGTCTTTATTTTGTAAATCTTTATATACATTATTCTTTATCTTTTTTAAACTTTCAATGTCTATTAACTTTTGAAGCAAGTTGTTGTATTTTATAATCCTTTTATTTTATAATAAGTACTTTGGAGACAAATTTGATTTCCTTTTCAATCTTGAGCATCGCACCTAATCTTGAGCATCGCGCCTACTTTGGCAATTGTCTTTCGTGGGATATATATGTTGAAAGAGTAAGGATAGGGATATACGGTTCGTGGACATATTTCATGGACCTGTGAATAAGATAAAATATGTACAAATTTTTAATATATTGGTGGATGCTCTGGCGGGACTCAAAATAATAAGGTATAAGCTTTTAATGCAGTGTGTCTACGAAATGTGTCCACAAATCGGGTCTCTCTAGTATTTTCCATGTTGAAATGACAACCAGGGATATATTTATTTTATAATAATACACAAGCATTATACAATGGATCGAAACAATATTTTATCATGTAATATATGTATTTATTTTATGAATTTAAATTATTTGAATGTTGTTGCATTATTTGTTATTTGTTAAGCATGATGAATAGTCCCATAAATAACAAAGATTACGGACCAGTTTTTAAAAATTACACTTTGTTTTGTTGGGTAATGGAATTTTTGCCGCTTTGCATTTACAAACTTTGAATATTTTTTTTGTCGTTTTACGATTACGTATTTTGAAATTTTTTGTCGTATTTCGTTTTAAGATAATGTAACATACGTATTTTGATAATTTTTTGTGTATGTTTTTCAAATCTAATTACCCTTTTTTTTTTGCAGATCAAAATTGGTTTTCAAATCTGATTTTTTTACTTTTTCAAATCTAATTACTTTTTGAACGATTGCGTCTGTGTATTTGTTCATGTATTTAAATGTTACTTTTTTTGTATAATTCATGTTCCTTTTTTTATTTTTTGTAATGATTACTTTGGTAAGTTTGAGTTTGAATTTTAAATTTTAGTAAAGAGTTAACTCTGAGAATTGGACACATGTAAACCTATTAAAGAGGTGATTTTATGGATATTCATCACTTTGGCATGTAGCTTTAGTTGAGCTATTTTTTTTCTCTTATAATATATAATAGATTATCTACCCTACATATATATTATTTATTATTATACAAGTTGCAGCACCGTGATGAAACATTTAGTGGCCCAAACCTATTAGAGACGTAATAGGTTTAAAAAAAAGGGAGGTTTCAGAGAAAAGTCCTCATAATTCTTAAAGTGTATAAAAATAGAATAATCACATAATTTTTATAAATTTAGTCTCTGTATTAAATATATGACTAAAACACTATTAAAAATGGTGTCGTTGACGTGGATCCAAATAATGAACTTCTAACTCTAAAGCGTCCACACAAGTAAATGCAATTGTAACACAAACACTAGATTTATAAATTTGAAAAATATTGTCTTAAAAATCCAAGTATGAGAAGGAACATGACCTTTACCTTAATTTGTTTTTTAAAAAATATATTGTCGGACTGACTAATGTCTGTTTCTATATTTTTTTAAGATTCTTTTACTTTTTTTTTATTCAGCCAACTAATATTTATTCTACCATGTTAGGTCCTTTGTTTTTACACAGGAAGCCTTTTTTTAAAACTTGAAAAAAAGTTCCATGTGTCCGCACGACACAACAAACATTAAGACAAACACAAAATAGTTTTTTTTTTATCTAAGTTAAGTATAATAGTATATGAATAACACATTAAGACACAACCCCGGTTACATTTTTGACACAAATGTTAAATGTCACAATTGTCTAAAAATAACCTAAAATAAGCATGACATAATGTGTAGTGTTGTGGCTAAAATTTCTAAGTACTTACTAACTATTTTTTTTTGGAGTAACTATTTTTGCACTCTATGTGTCTTGCCTCACACTCTTTAATAGTAAATGACAATTATACACTTAGATTTATAAAATTTAAATGTCTAATTTGTTTAACTCCAACTGAAACAAATACATTTGATAAAAAATAAAATATTATATTTTCAATAAAAAATAGTTTAAAAAAAACTGTTTATAAAACATAAAATCTTATCTATTTTTTCATAAAATAAATTTTTATAAAACGTAGAATTTACTTTCTTAAGAAACTGTTTTCTTAAAGAAGTGTTTTTTTGTTTAAAAATTATATTTTAGATGAAAATTGTTTTTTTTTGTACTATTTAAAAAATAATCTTTTTATTACTTAAAAAAAAATTAGCCATTTTTTATTATGGCTATTTCAAAAAAAAATTACACATTCGTTTTTTGGAGAACAAATTTATTTCCATTTTGCAGTTACGTAATTTGACAATTTTGGTCGTTTTGCGATTACATAATTTAAAAAATTTCGCCGTGCGTTCAGGTACGGGTATTCCACTAATATATATATATATATATATATATATATATATATATATATATATATATATATATATATATATATATATATATATCAGGAGTTACAAGCGATTCTCAATGTTTTAAATAACCATAACAAATAGTAACTACATGTAATGATATTGTCCGAGTTATACATTGAATACAATTTGTTTTTTGTAATAAGTAGGTAGATTGAAAATAAAAGAGTTATTTAGACATTGATCCCTAATCATTTTGTTACATTGAGTTAAACCCTTAATATTTCCCTTAAAGAGCGTGATTTGCCGTAAACAAAATGAAAAACAAGATAAAACTGACAAATCAAAAAATTGATAACAAACATATTAATTAAATTGAAATAAAAACCTTGTAATTTAATACATTGAATGAAAGAATAAAAAAAATGATATACATTTTCAAGAGGAATATGTGAAACTTCCCTAACGTTGCCCAGTTACTGTTTTAGTCACGTAAAGCATCTTTCAAATTTCGAACAATGCCTTGTCCATGAAGTCGTTAAATTTAAATTTCCATTGCAATATAATAGATGGTCGTTTATGCATATTGTAACTCAACCCAGTTATCTCTTGTAACAATATTATAGGTTCCCCAATACAACTTGAATATATCCATGCTCTAGGTCATCGAATAATTTCGCAGTCCATCAAACTATAAAGAGTGAACACGTATATGGCCCTTAAAGTAAAAAATTGTTCAATTACGCCCTTACAAAAAAAATTCCCATTAAACTCCTTAAGTATTTTTTTCATTAAGACCCTAATATATATATCGTGTAGTTTGGCCATTCTATCCATTTTAATCATTAACTTTAATCGAATTTGGGGGTAAAAATGTTATTTTGATTCGATGATAATTAAAAAATAGTTTAAAATATTTTAAAATAATTTAATTATTTATTAAAATAAATTCTTTTTGTATTAAAAAAATTAAATGCTTTTTAATATTTTTATTTGTAGAAAATGTTTTTGGAAAAAATTTTCTATAGGAAAAAAATTAAAGTTTTTAAAACAATTATTATTTTAAAACAAACTTTGATCCTTAATCATTTTGTTACATTGGGATCTACCCTCACTATTTCCTTTAAATATTGTGATTTACCCTTAGGAGGACAATGCATAGACCAAAATAAAAACAAGATCAAACAAACAAATCAAATATTGGTAATGAAAATATTAATTTAATTTGAACAAAAAGTTATAATTTGGTAAATTAAATGAAAAAATAAAAATATTCTATACAATGTAGGGGTGTAAGCGGTACGGTTTGGTCGGTAAATAGTAGATATCAATATAAAAACCAAACTCTGGATGGTAAAACCAAACTGTACCAGTTTACCATTCGGTGCACCAAAATCAATACCAAAACCAAATCGGCCGGTATTTCGGTTTTTTCTGGTTTCGGTAAATTCTTATTTTTTCTGGTTTCGGTAAATTCTGGTTTTTCTAGTTTCTAGTTTCGGTAAACAGCACTAAAAGCCCCCAAAAAACAAAAACAAAACCAACCAACTTTTTTAAATACTAAAACCAAAACCAAAACCAACTTTTTTCTAGTTTCGGTAAATTCGGTACGGTAATTTTGGTAATTTCGGTACGGTACGGTAATTTCGGTACGATTTTTTTTGGTTTTGGTAAATTCGGTACGATAATTTCGGTAAATCATTTTTTTACATATTAAAACCAAAACCAACAAACTTTTTTGTGGTAATTTCGATTTTGGTGAGATCGGTTTCTGGTATTTTAATATATGAAACCAAATCCATTTTTTTCCGGACCAAAACGGTACGGTACGATAAAAACCCGTACTGCTTCCACCCCTAATACAATGTCATGAGGAATATGGGACACTTCCCCAACGTGGCCCAATTATAATTTTCATCATGTAATGCTTCTTTGAAATTCCGATCATTGCTTTAGCCATGAGGTTGTTAAATGTAAATTTTCATTGCATTCAAATAGACAGTTGTTGATGCATATTGTAACTCAACCATTTTGTCCCTTGTAACACTATTGTTCCTCCCCCAATACCGCTGCTAACTCAATTGTTGGCTTACTTGTCAAGGCATTTGTAATAATCCCCATTTTCAAATGTAAAGGTTTGCTAGAGACAATATGACAAACATAGGGCTTGTTATACAATATATATCGTCCTTAGCATGAAGATAATAAAATAATATTATTTATTAATAATCATAATGTAACAACTCATGATTTTTAAACTGGTTTTAATTAACTCGGATTTTGGAAAAATAATTTTTTTGAATGTATTTAATTTTGGTACGAAAAAATGTTGGTTTTTTGATATAAAAAGAAGGTTTTAAGTGGAATTTAAATCGGGATTTAATTTGGAAATTATACTTTTTGGATAAAAATCGAGGGAGGATTTGAGATAAGGAGGGGAAAAAATAATAACAATAAAAATCCAACCGTCTGATCGAGCTAATTTTTTTACCACATCTCCATCTCTCTGTCAGCTAAAATATACTAACATTTTAGCCAATTCCGATTGTTCAATCAGCCGTAAGAAATTTTTGAGTCTTTGTGTTTGAATAAGTCTCAAACTCCTTTTGGTATACGAACATAAAGTGATAGGTTTAGGTCTTGTAAAACACATTTTATCCTTCTCAAAAATCAGTAGCCTATGCTATTTTCATATCTCACTATCTATTAACCCTAGCCCCAATTTTATTTAAGATTCAACCCATTTTTTATTCTTTGAAGGCTTATTTGGTGTTTTCTCGAGTTTGGGCTCGAACGAGTTTTTATTGTTTTCGCGAGAGGCACAGAGTGGTGTGATCAGAACTTTAAGGCAAAATTTTTATGTCTTTCATGTGATGATTTTAAGGTACAGAGTTTACGCAACATACTCCTTAAATATCTCAAGAGCAGTCATTTTGTTCCTCATTTATCTGTATTGTTGATATCATGGCGTTGATTGGAATCTAAAATATTGATTCGATTTAAGATATTGTATTTATTGATAGGTAGGATGTCATGCAATTTTTATATGGCATAGAGAATGGTAAACCTCCAGCAGTCCAAAAGTCCTATAGCCATGATGAGGCTTTACGAAACATAGGTGAGGTGAGGTGAGGCCTGGTGACCTATTGATGTGTTATTGAGAAATTAAATTGGTATGATGCTCGGATATCGCATTGAACTTGAATTTAGATTCGTATTGTTGAATTTATTCAACGTTAATTTTTTGAGCATCTATTCATATCATATTGTGTACTTCCACATATTTTTTTAGTGGAAAGTTAGCATGGATTTCGATGCTACAGATTTTTGGAGGATTTTAGAGCACGACGTTTGGAGTAGTTTAATTTTTTATAGCTTAGTAGTGTAATTTATTTTGGGAGCTTAATAATATTTTCGAGTGGAACTTAATGGTAATTATTATGGATGTGTACATTTTGAATTCATTATATTAATTTTGTGGAATATAGATGCTCTATACTAATTGTTATGGATTTAATTTAGTTTTCATCGTAGTAGCGCCTCGTGTTTTGCAGGGGGTGTTACACACAATTGAAACAAGCTCCAGTTTCATAATTAATTGAAAACTAATCATTCCAGCATCCACAGTCTAAGTAAAGAAATAAAAACTCCACATGATACATCCCAATCTAAATAAAGGAAATTAATGGTCGGACTTATGCCCTTAAAATATTCTCAGAAAGTAAGAAGCTGAAGTGGAGGAGCAACGTAATTTAGAATCAATAATCTGATGTTTGGTCGACAAGGTTGATATCTTGATAGTTATGCTATCCCTGTTTAGGATCACCTGGGGGAAAATTTTATAATTTTGGGTTAGTTCCCTAAAGCGTGCAAGAATTAACTTACTCATTTTAATGGGGCAAAATTATAATGAATTCAAAGTGAGTGTTCCCATCATCACTCTTATGAATAATACATCTCGCCCTTCACCTAAAAACAGTGTTACTCAACTACCCACCCATAACCTGATGTGGATACATAATAAGTGCAACTGGTAGTATAAAGATCCATCTACATAGATTAAATATTGTAACAATGTTAAATACTCTCAAGCGATTTTTTCCAATTTATCCCTCGATATACTACCCATAAACTAATAATATCTAATAGCGTTCATACTATGTAGGATTGGGTCTACATCTTTAGTCCATAACCTTAGACCTAGGAATTCTTACATTTAGTTCAATAAATTTAAGATATGTCATTATATATGTGAGACTAAGGCATCTACTTATAATGTCTGATTTGTGCTCTATTGGTGAGTTCGCATGACTCTTTTAGCCAAAACGGAAAAAACAAAACACAAGCAAGTAGGGAGGTACCTACATAGTTTCACTATTTCACGGCACATACCAAGCGGTGTCACATGGATCCAACATCAATACTTAACTCATTTTAGTGGAGCTTCCACATAGTGCCTAAAATATGACCTAACACTACGTGTATCCCACCTGTGTCGACGTTTGCTCCGATCTCGAATGTTTTTGCCTCAATCGATATATATATATATATATATATAAAATAATGCTCTTGTGCGGACTAGTCCGCATTTTAAGAATTCAGACCAAACATGTGTCACCTAACAGTGCCCCTAGGAATTATCTCCTAAATTATAGGGAAACCCTCTATCTTTTCTGGGCTCACCGCCAGGTGACACATGTTCGGTCCGCATTCTTAAAATGCGGACTAGTCCGCACAAGAGCAGGACTATATATATATATATATATATATATATATATATATATATATATAACGTAATTATCCCACGATTGCCCCTGGTGCCTCCCATAATAATCCTCACTTAATAATAATTCTACATTTTAATTATGAAATATCTTTCAATTATATATCACCCTTCGACATCCACTTAATGAAATGTGTCCCATTTATTAACATGGTTGCTTTAGCATTTTTAATAAATTCTATGAATGTCGGAACACAATTATGTCGACTTGTATGAACAACTAAATATCACCCAGACCTAACAACGGACACTGTAACCAAGCCCCTTGGAGCTAAACCAGGTCAACCCAGAAGCGAATCGGTTCCCTCCTCCAAAATTCATTTTCCTAGTTTTCTTCTATGAGGAATTTACACTTTCTAATGCAAAATAAGATTTTTAAGGTTCCTACCAATGTGTGTTTCATGAAATGAATATGTAATAACTAGTTCACCAACTCCTGATAATTAATCATGTCTTTTAACAATGATTCATATTATAAAATCCTAAAAATTTGAGTGAAAAATGTATGTTCATATCAATTCCAAATTTCCATAACAATAAATCCCTCAAATTTTTGTTACATATATAATCATCATAATTTCGATCCTCATAATATGTGTAGTAGTCCTCTACATATGTATCAGTACAACCATTTCCAAAGGACCCTTAAGCATGATTTCTATTCGTTTAATCCTTATAATCGAACCATCCTAAATTTTGGATTCCATAATTACGCATAAATGTCACTTATATTATAAGTATATTCAATTCCATCATCAAATCACAAAGATATCTAAGTCCATAATTTATAGATGGATCACAACACACAATGAACAAAGAAGTAATTTGAACCAATAAAATATTGGGTGAGAAAATTATTGCCTTAGATCTTCGTTTTCTTCTTGGTAGATGCTTAGATTCCTCCTTGGAATTTTATCTCCCAATTCTCCTATTATGGTTATTGCCTCTCTATCCCAAAATTCGTTTTAGGGTTCTTATATTCAAATTATAGGGAGTTATTAAAATCCCAATTAATATAACTAAGGCCTTAGTTTCTAGTTCCATTTTGGAGAGTAAAGAAAGGAAATGATGGGAAAGTGTGTTTCTTTTCCTTTGTTTGGGAGTTTCAGTAGGAAAGAAAGTGTCTTTCCTTCATTTGGGAGTTTAAAAGGAGAGAAAGGAATTTTTTAAAACACTTTCCATTCCTTTCTCTGATAAACTTTCTTTCCAAATATGAAAGAAATAGAGACAAAGGAAAGTTTTTAATGAATTGTAGCTTGTTTCCCTTCAAAAAATTATTTTCCTCCCAACTTCCAAACACAGAAAAGAAAGATGTTTTCTTTTCTCTCCCCATTTTTTCTCTTCTCTTATTTTCTTTTATCTCTTATTAAATTTCCCTTCTTTTCTTTGACCTCCTAGTAGAATTTTCCTTTCCTTTATTTCCTCTCCAAAACATCCGAACGAGCCATAAGTCTCAAATTCCATGTTAGGCCTTAGGCCTCAACTTTGAACCCCAGTTGGACCCAAACCCACTATTCAAATGACCCGAAAGTTATCCAATTAGTATACCCACACCTGGGACCATTTTTAAATATCTAAAACACCTAAACGAGTCCATAGAACCTCCCAAAATGTGTCCCAAATATTTTTATTTAGCTTACCCATTTGTATCATGTTTAATCAATGGCCAACCATAAATTAATTACTTTATGATTTATTTCTCACGAGCAAACCCATCATTCCCATTCGAGTCGTATAATTATGAAATTATGAATAAGTTATTATTCCCACTTTAAATTTTACTCGTTTAGATCTAAATCCCTCGAACTTAACTCATTCTCAAATTTAATCTAAAATTTGTTAATTTAATTTTCGTCATGACATTTAATTCTGAAAATATGCGGTATTATAACATTTGTAACACCCTTTATTTTTTGAGTATTTTAAATTATAATTGTGCACGTAATTTTAAATTGAACCTGGAAATAAATTTACTTAAATAAATATTAATTTGCATATACAAGGATTAATATTATAAGTGATAGGTTTAGCGATATCTCATTCGGGACATGCGAATAGAGTCGTGTTGGGAATGAGATGAAATTTAATGTTAAACAAATAGAATGGTGATTGTGAGTACAACGATGGTCCAGAATGGATCAAAAGATTCCGAAATAGATACTCGGGGGTAACAATTCAGTTGTGGGGCTTTTTAGGCTAATCAGGAGTCGTAGAAGGGTATACGAGTCATTTTACTTTTGGGAGCTTCCCCTATTTAGGGATTAGAGGGTTCTAGGGTCTTCTATAATACATGTGGATAGAAGGGGGTCCTTTATCCATCTAGTTAGGTTTTAAGAGTGGAGTGAAAAGTAAAGAGAAATGGAGAAAAGAAGAAGAAAAGAAGATCCAGGGAAAGAATTGTCGCAGCCGGGTTGAAGATCATCGTCACTAGAGGAATTCAAGAATAGAAATCCTAGTCAACCATCACATTAAAGGAAAGTATTTAACTTGCTTTAACGTTATTATGTAGTTTAAAATTTTGATGAAAATTGGTGTAGGAAAATCATAATTTTTAAGGTTTCTAAAACCATGCAAAATTGGGCTTTGAACAAAATAACTTTTAGAAGATGAATCTAATTAAAATAATATGATAAATATTACATGATTAGAATAAAACTGACATGTTCTTGATAAATTTAGGAATAAAAGAGTGAATCCTGAAACAAGGGTTCTTAGATTGCATGAATATTGATTTAAATTCGTGGTTGGATGAATTAGATACCGTTCGGGATAGTTTTTACATAAAAACATGTTGGGTTATGTTTTTAGTTGGATTATAATTAATATTTGGAGTTTTGATGAATGTTAAAACCATTTTGGGTTAAGGGAGAAGGAAAAATCTCGTCAAAAGTTTTTCTTTGCATCCCAACAAATCAAATAGGTTCATTAGAGGGAGCCAAGTCGTTCTCAAATCCAATCAATTCAATTTGACTCGCTGGCCTCCCTTGCCTCGCATTATTTTCTTAGACTTTTTGAGGATCGGGAATGGTATCTTACGTCCCGGGTTTGAAATATACTTCATGTAATTCATAGGGTAGGTTGGGAAGGGTCGTAGTCTAACCGGGGATTGGTTCGGGGTATGGAATTACGTGAATAAGTGAGTCAACGAACTTAGGTGAAAATTAGCAAATTAGGTTAGTCATTCAGGAATGATTGGGATATTCCTTACGTAGAATATCATGTTGTCCATAAGTACAAAGTTACAAAGTTGAGAAATATGTAAGAGAGTACTTTATTAAGATCGAAAAGTCGTGTTAGACCTTGAGATTTTGTAGGCTAGTTCTATTAGAGATATTATGCATGGTAACTGATTATATATATATATATATGTGTGTGTGTGTGTGTGTGTGTGTGTGTGTGAATGATTTATTTTAACATAGCTACTTTATGATTTTTTCGTTAGAGGTTGTGCATAGTGGCCAGTCCACCCTAGCATTGACCAAAAGGGGTTGGATTGTTCCGAAGGTTATAGTAATGTAGCATGACCACTATGAGTGTGTGAGGATAGCCTAGTTTTAAGTCCTTCTACGCTAATGTGGAATTATTATGACACACAATGTAAGTTTGTGACCTCCTCCGTTATATGTTTGAAATTTTGGAATCACTGGAGAAATTCTTACCCAGTGGCCCAGGGATGGTAAAACTGGTGCATGATAGCATACTAGAGAATGCATCTGGGAGGATAGCTTGGGAATGATAAGTATATACGTATAAAGAGTGATATAAATTGATTATGTGAAGAACGAATTAACTAGCGTACAATTATGTTGCCTATGTAGTGGCAAAAATACAATTTAGAATGTCTACATTAAATATTATTTGTTACCTATGTGATAAATAAAGTAAAGTAAAATACGGGTAAGAACAAATAGGCTAGAATTCTAGCGGATTATATTATGTTTAGAATCGTTAGACTAGTTAGGCATGGTAGCATAACAAGGCGAAGGAAATAAATGCGCTAGGTGTGCACTTTAGGTAATGGGTGAGAATAACCTCTTCTGAGTGCGACACCAGAGGAAAATGAATATTTCTTATTGAATATTTAATATTGCATTTAAATTCTTTCAACTATTTTGCAAATGTTGTGGGTTCTGACACGTTTAAAAATATATTTTCAAAATCTTTTATGTGCTTGGCCACAGGATGTAAGGGATAGCTTTTAATTTCAATGAGACGATGTTGCACCAGCTCAAGATGCATGCATGATTTGATTAGATGCCTCCCTTAATTCTATCCAGTTAGACTGTTATTGCAGTATTTCTCTTGGGCATCTCACCCGCTGTGGACATTTTATTATTAAACCTCGTTTAACGTATTGCAATTAACATTTGGATTATTCAATTCGTGATGCCTATGGTTTATTCTCCTTATTAATTATGCTGGCAATATTCTCATGTTTATGTTACAATGAATGTTTATGATTATATGGTTATATGATTTAAGTATGTAAGTTTTAAAAGATTTAAAATTGGGCACTATAATTAATAGGTTATTAATTTGGCACTACGAGTATGACCACATTGCGATCGCATTGGTAACGAAGAATAATCCCAAAATCAACTTATGCGCTCTTCAAGACTAATACACTACTATTTTTTTGGAGTTTCCAAAAAAGAAGTAGCACCATTTACAATACTTATATCATATACTTGGAATATTACTTCATATTTACCTCATATTTACCTAATAAACCCAAAAATGCACAATATGGGTTTGTAATCCTCTTAACTTTTTTTGGTTCTCAAGGAGTAAAACTACAAAAACTAAGAACCTTTTAATATAGGAACTCCTTGTAAGTCTTCATTCATCATGTGTAACATTTGTTGCGAATGAGACTGAAGACCCACATAACATTCCTCTTTATTTTCTCCTTCATTTGTAAGCTAATACTGGAATCCTTTCCTTCACTCAATATATGAATAATTTTCTCCTTTGTTAGCCTAATCAAGTTGATGCAGTCCTCAATAAATTAGCACACATGTGAAAAATTGCATCAGCTTTATTAATAAGGAACACTGACATATGGGAATCCGATTCCACATGTGAGTTCCTCCATTTTTGTTCCCTTATCATATTTAGTCCCTAATATATTCCTTCAAGCTTGGATTTATTATTATAAGTTAGGCCTCCCAATCTTCCATAGAAGCCCACTCCACCCTCCTTGATCATCTCGTGAAAATCCTCTAAAGCCTATTATTTTAGTCATTCCATTCAAACAACCATGAAATTCGTAACCCATAATCATTCCTCAATTGATTATCATTTCCCGTGAAAGCTAGTTTGATATCACAACAAAATGTGCAAGTTAAATCGGCAATCAAGTGAGGTGGGATATGTTTTAGTGCAAAATATTTTCTATAATCAACTGATGGAAAGTAAGGGACATGCATTTGTTCCATTAATCAGAAGTGGTGAGATTAAACCAAGTCTCGGGTTCTCTTTGACAAGTTCTTCCCAGATGATCAACGTCTTCAAAATTACTCATAATTCACAATTCGTGTTGTCGGTGATACAGTTCACCACCCTCTGTGCATTAGTTTGAACTATTCCATGCACCACAAGACAAACGAAGCATTTTAATTTATAAGGAATTTTAAGAAACCAAATTTTGTTCCAAAATTCATTAAAGAATTTTTTGAGATCGACATTAACAATGGAGAAATTGCAAGAGTTAATTGAAAATTTACCATTAGCAAAAGGATTCCAAGTTTTTATATCATCACGAGTATTAACACGTAGACAAAAGGGTACATAATATATCTTTCAATATTATTCCAACACATACATTTTTCTTACGTATTCTTTGCCTCATAAACACAATGCTCAACCTATTTGCATATTCTTTGATAAAAAAAATTATTATCATAATACCATTAGCGATAGGATGCAACTACACCCTCGACAAAGGAATATAACTAGCCATATGAAGGCATCTACCCTCAGTGACCACCTCGTGCCTCTATCACCCCGCCTAATTCTAAAGTT
Source organism: Sambucus nigra (assembly GCA_949130495.1). Classification (NCBI taxonomy): domain Eukaryota; kingdom Viridiplantae; phylum Streptophyta; class Magnoliopsida; order Dipsacales; family Adoxaceae; genus Sambucus; species Sambucus nigra. Next base: position 48,077,844 of record OX422224.1, on the reverse strand, counting down.
GGGCACCCGCCAATATCCTTTTTTCGGATATGCTAGAAAAATGCATAGGCACGGTACTGTGGTGAGGCCTCGTGACCCGGTTAATGTGTTGTTGAAAAATTATATGATATAATTGCTATTGAGATTCGCATTTGATTCGAATATTCGTATTCGTATCGTGTTTTCTTAAAAATAATTAGTAACATAATTTGAAAAAGTGGATATTAATTATGGGGCTATTTTTATAAAATCTTTTAATCTGAATAATATTCATAACCCTTTGGGTTCGTAGGATTCATGAGTGATTTTGGGTTTTATTGGTGTAGGTTGCATGTAGAAAAATCCTAGTTTTAAAATAAATGATTTTTGGGTGCGTATAACTCATGTAATACATGTAGAGATAATAAAATTTGGTTTTTGATGTATTTATGATGAAAACTTGGTATATTTAATTTAAAATAATTAAATGAGATTATTTGGGTATTGTTGACGTTGTGATAATTTAATTAAAGGTTTAATTGAATTGGACTATCATGCGTAGTTTTATACGTTGATTAATTATACTTATTTGTGTGACTTTTTGGTGTTATTATGTTACCTTTGTGACGACGGGTTGTTGGGTATTATTGTTCTCCCTATATTTTAGAATGCCTTTTAGGTATGGGACTAGTGGGTATGCCTTTTGATGATTTACGCCTTCTAAGTATGGGACTAGTGAGGGTAGATTATCGCATTTTTATCATCTTGGGGGTGGGCTGATTTTTGATACTTTATCATCCTTACGCTAGCCTAAGAATGATACTAGGTCAAAATTTAAGTTAGAAATTCATCCTATACATAGGTTAGGACGTATTGATAACTTGGGGACCTTAGTTATGGGACTAAGGGGTATTTTGAGGATCTCGCATCAATTAAAAGGGTGGGGTGATTATAAATTTAGAGATTGAGAATTAATGCCTAAGATAAAAACGAGTATTAAAATTTGTGGCGACATAATGTGTCGGGGCCGACAGTTTAAACGGGTCAGAGGACGATTGACAAGGGGAAGTGTGACACTTTAATAAAAAGTGAGAACAATAATAAAAGTTGGTTAATTTAATTAAATTAACATCTTGGGACTTAGGAATTTAAAATCATATTGGTGTGCCTTTTTAAATTGGGATTCCTACGGGTAGTTAGTAATTTATATTTATCACGTTTAATTATCCTGTTTAATTTAAAATATTCTATTATGATATTTATTGCGTATAATGCTACTGTCTGGATTCAAGGATCCTATTTGAGGGGAGTAGTGTGTATTCTTGCTTGGGGCTTTGGCTCTGACCCATGCGTTGACTAATCTTTTTCAGGATTAGAATTGGAGAAGCTGCATAAGTTTATCAGAGTTGTGATTTGGAGGTGCAGCTGGAGTTATTCATTTTATGGTATAGTTTAGTTAGACTTTATTTTCCAGTCGTATTTAATTATGAGACTTCATGTGAGTTTTATTGGGCCATTTGGTTCCAAAGTTGTTTAGAGGATTTATTTTGGGATTATTTTAGATTTATTTAATCATTATTGGAGATTGGATCTTTGAGTTAGCATGTGATGGATCTTTTATCGCTTATTGGTTTATTATAATTTGAGATTGATTCAATTGTTTATCTTATGGACTGATTTATTTATGTCTCATATCTGTCTCATGCTAACAATGGTATTTTATTTACTCACGCCCGACTTAGTTTTGGTGGCGGCCGACGCCAGAATTAGGCGGGGTGTGCCATAAGCATATGGTAATAACCTTATGGTTACGTGTCGTTTAAACATAATGAAAATGTCTATGTTTAATAAAAATAATTGGGATGCCTTTTGGGTCATTTTAAGAGCTCATCTAGGGACCTTTAAAAATAGTCCCAATGTATATGTATATTAGTTGGGACGTTATTGGACTATTTGGACTTTGGGTTTGGGCCCATATGTAGGTCAAAATATGGAGTTTAGGTCAAACTCGGGAATTAGGTTAATATATGTTTATTAATGAGGTTAAGAAATCCGCCACCATTAACCAAGAACCCTATAATACACCTTGGTAAGAGAGAGGAGGCAAACATCTAAAGAGAGTGAGTATTTAAGAAACAACGCTGAAGAACTCACCAAGAAATTCTTAAGAAAATCAAGAAAGAATTTTCTGACTAGCTTAGGTTTTTGTGATCTATCTCCCATATAGAATACCAGATTATGTATGGAATTGTGGTGATATAATAATGAATTAAATCATGTTTGTATAAGATTTGAATCTCATAATAGGTTATAAAATCCAGAAATTAGGATGGGTGATGATAGGAAATTCATGCTTTAGAACTCTTATTATAATTTATATGATTATTCACATGTAGAAGACTACTGTTTACATTAATGATATGGAGTTTATGTTGATTATAACCATTGCACAATAGTATAATCATAGGATATTTATACGAATAAATATGATTTGGTATGAACACACCAAAAACATGAACTTTTGGAATTTGGGACTTGAATTTAACATTAAAACACGTAACAACTATCCTAAGAGGGTGAATCAACTCATAGGGACCTGTTTTAATGATTACATTAAGGTTTGAACCATTAGAATTACGTATAAGTAAAATTTTTAAAATTCTCGTTCTTGAAATTTCTTGACAAACCTATAATGCCACACACGGGAGAATAGGTTCGACCACTGGAAAAAGTAGAGTGGAGCAATTAGTGAGATGGTGTTTGAATAATCGACAAATTGATTAAAAAAGAAATGTTTGACGTTCTAATAAATGAGTACAATAAATTAACTAGATGGTTAAAAGCATTATACAAAGGAAGTAATTTTAATAAATTATGGGATGGTAAATCATTAATGTAGGATATTTATAAGTAATCCTTATAGTGCATCTAGGGGGTAATTTATAGATTAATCACCATAATGACTTAAAAAATTGGCTTAAAGTATTATTCAAAGGAAGAGAATGTAACACCCTGTTGTTTTGAGTAATTTATTTTAGCGGTTAAATTGCAAGTGTGGAATAATTTAATTGAAATGGGAATTAATGTGAAATTAGAAAATATGAATTTGTGAGAATAATATTAATATATATATATGCTAAATTTAGTAGTTTGTTTACGCAAACTTAATTAAGTCAATTATAGTGCATCGTACGTGAGTAAAAACGGAAGGAATTGATGGTAACGCAATCAGGGCATTTGTGTGGGTTATTTTTTGGATTAAATAGGTTGATTAGGTTTAGTAATGTGTATGGTGATTTTGAGTGCATGGTTGATCAGGAATAGGTCGAAATAGTTAGAATTATATACCCGAGCTAATAATTGGGTTTCGGGAGCTTTTTGGACTAACCCGGGCTCACATAAGGGTATTTGGATCATGTTGGCTAATATCCTAATTTTAGGATTTTTTAATTAAGCCATAAGGGTTAGAGATGTGAGGCAACCATAACATTTGGGAGAGTTGAGATATAAGAGAAATCAAAGGAGAAAGCAAGAGAAGGCTAATTCGGGAGGAGATTCAAGGATTCCAACATCAAATCAACACACATAAGAGCGAGATCGGACACTACAAACAATCCAAGGCAAGTAATCCACTAGTATTTAAATCAAATCGATGTTTTTTCATATTCATATCATCGTAGGTGTAGAGCTAAATAAATTTTAGGAAGGGTTCTCACATGTAAATTGTTTTTGTTTTATGAAATGGATATCATTGGTAGTTTATATAATCAATTGATGAAGTAAAACAATTTATAATTGCTGGAATTAGATAATAGTTCAAAATTTTATTTTAAAGAAAGATAAATATTTAATATTGTTGGGTTCTTAGTTAAGGAACATGCATCTTGAATAACTTAGGGTTAATTAAGGAGCAAAATATGATAATCTGCTAGAATTTTTTATGTTAATTTAAACTTAGGATATTTTAATTGTAATTAGAATTAGATTTCAAGTCAACTATTACTACAAAGGTCTAGGTATTATCTTTCCAATGAGATTTTAAGGAAGTCATTTAGAGTTTTGTAGAGGGAGAAATCGCAATTTTACTATAGGGTGTTCAATCTGTCAGGATCCCATTCTGCCAAAAATTTTGACAATAGTTTAAACTTATGGAATTTTAGTTGTACTTAGAATTATATATCATTCCATAAAGGTATGTAAATTTCTAGGTCTTAGCTTTCCAATGAGATTTAAATGAGGTTATTTGGACTTCGGTAGCGGAAGAAATCATAATTTTACTACAGGGTGTTTAATCTGCCAGAAACTTTATGACCCGATTTGGTTGCTTATAAATTGGGAATTTTGTTAGTTTAGTTGTAAGACCTGAAATAAATTATTAGAACCATAAATTCAGTAGTTTGGGATTATCGTTCGATCGATGGAATCTAATTTTTGGAGAATTTTGGGGTTTGGTTATTAGGTAAATACTACGGAGTTCCAAATGAAATTTATAACCCCTAAAGGTCAGAGAGAGTTTAGTGGAGTTATTTAAAGAGATTTTATTGCCTAGGGGTTAGTGGATAAATAAATTCGATTTAGAAATTGTGAGAGAAGTAATTTACAAAAAAGTATAAATATTGAATTGGTGAGATGAATTCAGGTTATGTATGGATGTTTTATTAGAGTGATGTTACTTAATAAACTTGAATGATTATACAAGGTGATAGTTGGGTAAGTTTGGGCATTCTAGCAGCGTGACGCTATTGTATTTTAATTAAAGGATGAGAATTTAATTAATTAAGAGTCATGAGATACACTCACGATTTTTATGCTAGTTCTTTCGACGATAGGCACAGGTTTGTCGGGTTTTATCATTAAATTTATACGTACAGGTATATAGACAATATATATACAAATGTGAATAATATATGTGTGTATGATATTTATATAAAACGTACCTATCCTCGCCCTAATGCTATCTAGGAGTTTGTGCATTGTGGGAGGTCACTCTAGTTGATCCTAGGAGAGATAGTTCCATTCCCCCGGGTCATATTTGTTGTGCTTTCCCATGTGATGTAGGTTTGGAGTACCATGGAATAATGTGGTGTGGTTATAACCACGAACTTAAAGCCATGACCACCTCTAATGTTCGTTTTTTATTTTTGGTTTGGATGGTGAGATTTCGACCCAATTTTCTAGAATGTGGTGGACATTCCTGGAGCACAGTACTCCAATCATGAGTTATTGGCCGTAAGTCTGTAGACATTACATTAAACGATTGTAACAACCCGAGGTTTTGGAGTCGACAATTTATTTATTTTGGGAGAAATAAATAATATTTTATTGGAGAAAGAATTAAACTGGCAATTGAGGTCAAAATTTAGAGTCGTTAGAAAGAGTGTCGAATGTCGATTCTGAGGGTACCACTGTTTCTGGAAGGGTCGAGAAAGTCGAAATGACAGTACTTGGGGTCTATTGAGGTTTCGAAATAATTTAGGACCGTTTGACTCGAATTAAAGTTACCGGGTCATTTAAAGTGTGTATTATCATTTAAAGATGTGTACATTGGGAAATCTGGGTTTAAAAGCCACGTGAGAAGTCTTTCTCACTTAAGAGAAAGAGGAAAACCCTAGAAAGAAAGAGAGAAGAGGAAAGAAGAAGAGAAAGAAGGATAAAAGGGAGAGAAAGTGGAGATTTCCGGTTTCCACGCGAGCTCAAGGCGGATTCAGACCCTACGAACCCGAGGCAAGTGATTAAACTTGCTAAGTAATTGTTGTGTACCATTTATTGCATGATTTGTGGATTGATTTTTGGGTTTTAGGTTTAGTTTAACAAAAACCTAACCCTTGGGGAAAAACGTTAGATTTGTAATGTATAAATGGATTTAAGGATTTAAATTGGTTTATATGTATTCTTGAATGAATATTACTGTTATGAATATGTCTGGGTTGAAGATTTGTGGTTGAATGGAGTTTTTGAGAATTTTTTGAGAAGTTGGAAATGTGTAAAAATGGAGTTGTCCGTAATACCTGTTATGGCCGGTCGACCGCGTACAGAGGACCGGTCGACCGCGCCTCCAAATTTGGGCATTCTGTCTTCGAGATTAGGAAAAATTTAGAAATGCGGTCGACCGCGGCTTGGGCACCGATCGACCGGTCCCCTGTTTTGGGTTTAAATTTGAGGATTTATGTTATCCCCTTTTTCTTTGGGTTTGTATGTATGGTCTTTCATAATCAGAGTATCATAAAGGATTAAGTGATTATATAAGGGGATTATAAACCTTAGAGTCATAAGATAATATATGAAGCTAATTGATAAATAAAAGACTAAATTTAAATGTCGGAGGGTTTTAGTGATTGATTTTGAGAAGTGAGAATCCAAAAGGGTATATCATTTTGGGGAAAAATCCTCTAAGTATTGAGGTTAGTATTTGAGGAATATAGAATACCGATTGGAGATTTTTGGGATTATTCTAAGTGGGGAAGACCACTTTTATTTGGGGAAATGTGTGAGTATTGACGGTTAGTGTATGAAGAGAGGGTTACACTAAACTATGATGTTAATCAACTTACGCCTAGGAGCGTATAATGAAAATGAATATTATGTTTCAGGTATACCTTGTATAAAATGGTATATCTTTATTATGTGGGATGTATGTGTACCTTATATAATGGTGTATATACATGTTAAGCATACCCCCTCCTTGCTATCATTGGGAAGTTTCGTGCGTAGAGGGTGAGCATTCTGACTAGAAAAGCAGGATGTGGATATTCCCCAGGTCATAGTCGTCCTCTGTGGTCAGCAAATGACGTTTATGATATATATATATATATATCTATTTATCTTGGGGGTGAGAGGTCGGGGGTATGTAACGCTCTCACTTGCCGGTTAGGAACTATGACCGCTTTTCGGGACGTTGTGTGCGTGAGTAGATCACGAGGTGGGTGTCGTTGAACCCCACCAGGTGGCCCCAGTTTGCTACGTATATGGGCTTCTGTGAGATGATAGCATGTGAGCCTGCGTCCTTCGAGGTATAACTCGGTTGGATGGTTATTATTGTTTGTGTTTGTACTTGGGTGACAAGGGCATAATGGACCTCAATAACCTACATTGCCAGGATTAGTGTATCGGGGGGGTTCCTTGTTTGGATTTCGCCTCGGCGAGACGTCCCACGCACGAACCGCAGTGTAATGTTGGAACTTGGGGATAAGTTTAGTCCTTAATGCTCATCATTATATATACATATATATCACCTATCACGACAATCGACAGTGCCAGGAGTAGTGTAACGGGGGGGAGGGGGGGTTCCTTGTTTGGATTTCGCTTCGACGAGACGTCCCACGCATGAAACGCCTTGTACTGTTGAGAATTGGGAATATTAATCAATTAAAATTTGGACCATAATTAATTGGGTTACATGCATCTTGCTTTGAGGGCATAATGAGCCCCGGGGATCGATACGGTCAATAGTAGTGTAACAGGGGGGTTCCTTGTTTGGATTTCGCTTCGGCGAGACGTCCCACGCACGAAACGCAGTACCGTGTTGAGAATCGAGAGGAGTTTAGTCCTTTACTCTTGATGCTAATAACTCATCTATAATAATTATATATATGATGTCATGCCTTATAAGGGCATCACTAGAATACAAAATTCAAGTAATTGAGATTGATGGTGTATGTTGATGATGTGGACATGATTGGATCATGTAACTTTATATGTTCAACAAATGAACATTATAAAGATAACTATAACAAATGCATTAAAGATAATGTATATAACTTAAAGTATTGAAATAAATGTAGAATTGGGAGATAGGTTAGATGGTTTCACTTAAATACTTTTATTGGGTTTAAGTTAGAATCCTCTTACCTAATTAGAATCGGACATCCTTTTGGAGACACGTGCATACGCTTAGTGCGCGCTTTAGATGAGAGGTGAGTTGAATTTTGATTGAGTGTTCGATTCCAACTAAATCATGTAATAATGCATTTATAATTATTATGCATTTTAATACACTTGCTATAAACTGTTTTTCAAACTCGGGTTCTGACCCGTTTATATTTTCCTCCTCCATGTATATGTTATATTACTCCAGGTGTTCCGCCGCAAGGACGCCTTTGATATTCCTCCATTCAGTTTTTGTGGAGCTGTGGCAGTAGCGGACTGTTGCGGCACTTTGCTTTAGTCGATTCCTATCTATTGTACATCTAGATTAGGATTGATTTGTATTGAGTTAGTGTTAAAGTGTTGTAGATTAACACTTTCATATTTTTTTTATCAGATTATTGTATTGTCTGTTGCCCGACAGCATATTCGGGTATTTCATTGTTGAGATTTTTGTTGTACAATGTATTGTACTCTTTTATTATTGGAGCATGCACATTTCACATCATAGTTAGATGTATATTGTTGGTTGTGTGCATTATTGGTTTTGTTGTTGTTGTTAAAAATAAAAAGTTTTAAATTTTTGGCAATTCGCACTTAATGATTTCGGGTAGTTAGCCTTATATTATAGTGTTTAGTTGTTGATGTTGAGACTGTACCATCTGAGATACCTAATTTATGTAGTATAGGGCTGGCCACCCGTTATTATTTGGAGCGGGTTGTCACAACGATACTCCAACCCTACATCACACGAGCGTGGACAACACATATCGCCCTATGTTGGAATTCGCCAGAGTGACCTACTGTGATGCGCAATCTCTGTGATAGCAGTACGGCTAGGATTGGTATGTTTCATATAAATATCACATACAAAGATATTATTCACATATGTATTGTACTATCTTTATATGCGTTTATATAATTTAATCACCAAACTCGGCTAAGCCATTCCAATCGCTCAAAGCACTAGCATAAAAATCCTAACTATATCTCGTGACTCTTAATTAATTAGATTAGCATCCATTAATTAAAATACAATAGTGTCGCCCTTCTAAAATTCCCGACATACCCAACCAGCCCATCGTATAATCATTCAAGTTTATAAACTAACATCACTCCGGTAAAACACCCGGACATAACCAAACAAACCCGTTCATTTAGTCTCGAATTTAACTCATTAATTTAATATTTAAACTGTATCGTCAATTATGCCTCTCACGATTTCTAATTTGAATTTATTTACCCACTCAGCCTTAGGAAATAAAATCTCTTTAAATCACTTCGGTAGACTCTTTCTGACTTTTAGGGATTTTAAATTTGCTTTGGAACTCCCCGGATTTCATCGATCGGTCAATAATTCCAAACAACTCAAGTTGTAGTTCCAATAATGTTTTTCATGTTTTATTCCATAACTAGCAGAATTGCCATTTTCTAAGTAATCGAATCGAATCGTAAATTTCGTTGCAGATTAAACACCATGTAGTAAAATTATAATTTCTCACTACACCGAAGTTGAAATGACCTAATTTCAATCTAATAAGAAAGATAAGACCTCGACCTTTCCATACATTTATGGAAGAAGTATAATTCTGAATACAATTAAAATGAAATATGTTTAAAATAACGTCAAAAATTTTGACAGATTGATATGATAGCAGATTGAACAACCTTTAGTAAAATCGTGATTTCTCACTTTATCGAACTCCAAATGAAATCATTCAAACCTCATTGGAAAGATAATACCTATAATTTTCCATCAATATATGGCACACCATTTAATTCAAAAGTACAATTAAAATGGCATAAGTTTAAAGTAACGACAACAATTCTGGTAGATTGTCATCTTATGAGCATCAATTAAACCCTATGTTATTCAAGATTAATGTTTTCAATCAAGAACCTAATAAGATTCCATATTTATGTGTCTTAAAAACAACATTTAAAAATATAATCTAATTCTAGCATTATAAATGGTTTTACAAGGTTCTAAAAAACGCGGGGCGTGATCGAGGCGTGGAGGCCAAGCCTTAAGCCTTAGAAGCCTAGGCGAGCCTTGGCGTAAAAAGGCGTGAAAAGGCGTTTAGGTCTTTTTAATATATTTTAATATTTTTTAACCATAACAAGGTTATTAAAATACTAAAATTGTACATATCATAAAAATATGTCTGAATATTTGCAAATAAAAATAGTATTTGATTATTTTGGATGAGATAATGCTCCGGTTTGCAAAAAAAATCTTTAAATGGCGATATCGTTTCACTAAAGCATTGTTGTTTTTAGAGAAAAAGTACACCTTAAGGGTTTTACCAAGCATAAGGCGTCAAAATCTTAAGGCGGGGCGTTTCTCCTAAGCCTCAAGCCTAGGCGGGTTTTTTAGAACAGTCATCAATTGATCATGTAAACTACACATGATATAAGTTTTATAAAAAAACATTTACATGTGAGAACGCTACCCTAACTTTTATTTTATTCTACACCAACCATGATATGAACATTAATACACTGTAATTTGATTTAAAAAATGTTAATTACTTGCCTTGGATTGTTTATAGGGTATGATCTCTCTCTTATGTGTGTCGATTTGATGTTAGGATCCTTGAATCTACTCCCACATTAGTCTCTCTTAGATTTTTCCTTTGGTTTCGCTTATTACCCCTTTCTCCCTTCCCTTTTAGCGTTTAGAATAAATGTTATGTCTGCCTCACATCTCTAACCCATATATTTTAATTCTCTAATCTCGAAATTTTGTTATTCGCCTATACTAAAATGATCCAAATACCCACACGTGATCCCGTGCTAGTCTAAAAAGCCTCTGCAATCCAATCACTACCCCTAGGTATATAGTTATGAATATACCCAAAATCTGGAGGTGTATTCATGTTTATACATAGGCGTATAGGATTTCAGATACCCTGGTTATGTGCTTTGGTCCTGTAGAGATCGATGACCTACAATGCTAGGTAGTAGTGTATTGGGGGGTTCCTTGTTTGGATTTCTGTTGTGATGCATCCCGAGTATGAACCTTTGCGAGCGGGTATAATTGAGAGGTGTCGTCATTAGAGCATGGATTTAGTACTTTAGTTGTTGCATGTATACGTGGATAAAACTGTGAGTTAAGAGTTATTTGATATTTTAAGGTCAGTGGAGCCAGGTGAATTTGTGAAGATATGCACGTGATATAGGGTGTATGGGTGCCCTAATTAGTTTGATTTTTAAGTATTGTCCATGATGAGAAGAGGTGGAAATGTTGGGGTCGAACATATGTGTATGGGATGTTAGAATTTGAATTAGAAAAATGGGCCATATACCAAATAGTCCCTCGAACTTTTTTTAATACACGTTTAGTCCAAGACTTTTTATTTTCAACCAAAAAGACCTTCATCATGCCAAAAAGGATTTACCATGCCGCTGGCGCGGAACTTTAAATATAAGAGAATAAATGACTTTTTGGAACAAAATAAAACGCTTGGACTAAGTGTGTATTAAAAAAATATTTGAGCAACTTTTCAGTATTTGATCCTAGAAAAATTAGGTGATTAAGGTAAAATGATAAGGAAAATAGTGGGCAATTCGATGTAAGTGTAACACATCGTAATTTCTGGGTCATTATTTCAATTAATTTAATTCGATAATTAGTGATTCTTAATTAATGAGAATTAACTAATGGGAATATTTAAAAGTGGTTATATTTAAAATAAGTTAACGAGTGAGGATTTATTTTAGAAATATAACCCGAATGGCAATTTTTAGTGCGCGGTATAGACCGGTAGGGTCGAAATAGTCCAATAGAAGTGGGTACATACATATATTGGGTATTAGGGTCCAATTACACATGTGTGAACTTAATAAAGAGAGTTTCAGCCATTTTAATTAGGGGCCATAGGCCCAAAACGTGAATAGTGTTTTAACCCTAAGATGTGTAAGGGGTTAGGCATCATTAAGTCATAATAGAAGACTAAAGGGAGAAAATAATGGCATAGGCAAAGGAAAAGTGAATTTGGGGATCTTAAAGAGGCAATTGCAATTTAACTTCATATTTTAAAGCCCCAGATCATCTTGGTTAAGGCAAGTGATTTAAATTTTGAGCATTAAATTGTATCTAGCTATTCATATAAAAAATGGTGTAATCAAATTTAATGTTAGGGTTTGTTCTTGTATAAATTGGGATTTCCTCCTCATAAGGATTATAAATCTGTAAATGATTTGATAAATGATGCACTTGATGATAAAGGATTTGAGAAATTAATGAGATTAGAGTGTCTAGGATCGTTGTAATGGATAAAGGGGATTAGGATGAATTTTGGGAACATTTATGCAGAAACCTGTTCAAAATAAGGGTTTTAAATTCATCAATGGTGGACTGGGTTTATGCAGAAGCAATAGAGAAGAGGAATTACCACTGTCATTCAAACGACATGGTAATTCGTTTGAATGAGATCCACTATCGTTCGAATGATGGGGATCTTCATTCGAACGAGATCTGATGGTTGCCAGATCTCTGAAATCCCCTGATTCAGACCTTCTATGTTAGAAATTAATAGTTTCTTCCCTAAATTACATTGTGAAATTAGATATTGAAATAGGGTTAATTTGGAAATACTTAACCTTGAAATTTTTGACTAAATTTCATGATATTGGAGAGGTAAGTTCATGATTTTGTACATTATAATCTTGTAGTTTATAGTGATTAAACTTGAATGTAGTAAATTAAAGGGTGGACTAGAATCACTTAATTTCGGGACGAGAGATAGGGAGACTGGTTATACTTGAAAAGAGGTTTCATTAAGATGAGGGAAATGAATATGTAAATAATAACAATAAGGAAGTCGGGGCATAGACTTAAATATTTTAGGCTTCAATATGGGCATAATACTCCTATAGCCTTGATTTCTATATATGTTGGTGTGTAGTACATATATGAGTTATATATATATATATATATATATATATATATATATATATATATATATATATATATATATATATTTATGTTAATAATATATAAAGTAAATCCATACCAGTAAATTATATCATAGAAGGTTGCGCGATGTGGGTGAATCCCCTGTCTTGAGGAGCAGTGCGAGTATAGTCCCTAGGTCATAGCGTTTGGTCCAGGAGTGCGACGAATGGTGTTTGATTCGATCTCACTACTGTGGGAAACTATGGCCTCCTCCACAGAGATTTTATCTTTTGTTCTGAGATGGGGAGCTAACCATATCAGGGTTTCGGGTGGATGATAATACCCGATTAAGATACCATTTAGATAATACCCGATGAGTGCCTACTTAGGGTAATAGTTATATACATATCTACGGCATATATGTGTGAATGTTGTGATATGATTTTGTATATATATGGTATAAGTATATATGGGTTAGCACATGATTAGAATCGTATTAATTATATAACTTGTGGAATGGTTATATGGTATTAAATGGAATATGATGTTTTTGTAAGTTAATGTGAATAATAACTTGATAAGTAAAATACTATACTTACTTGGGGTGTATTAGTGGGGTAGTTAGGATTGTATTTGGGAAAGGCTAGTTACGAGGGAAGTGGCTAGGAACATTAGGTTTAATCCATTAGGCGTGCACATTAGTTGAGGGGTGAGGTAAACCCAAGGGAGTGCGCGACACTAATTTAAATACGAAGAGCATTTATATATTTACTTCTTGCATTTAAATTCACGTGCTAAATATTTCAAATGTTTTGGATTCTCACCCTTGCTATAAAATCTTTTCAAATACCTTTTAGGTGTCCTCCCACAAGGACGCCAGGCTTGACTCCTTCCTACAGGGTACCTGGCTACAACTATGTGGAGTGTTGTGGTTTCTTTTGATGTAATCATTTATTTCATTCTATATTAGATAGGGATCTTGTCGGTTGTACTTTCGAACTTGTACTTTTATATTCGATCATGTCATGTATTGAGACACTTTTATGTTCACGTTGGTGGATGGCTTGTAGTCGATGTTACTCGACAAACACTTGTACTTACTTTTTGGCATGTTTTAGTTTCATTCTTGTTTTGGTTCATTTATTATTTAGTAGGTTGTTGGATTGGATTAATAAAGATGAAATTTGGCATCTGCTTAATTTAAGACTAGGTGACTAGTAATTAAAAAGTTTTTCGACAGTGATGCTACGAATGAACGAGATGAGATTCCTATTTAATTTGGTATAGGACTCATCACCCGGTATTTTATTAAGCAGCGTGCCACAGTAAGGTGACTGAATTGGGATGGTCAGTAGTTTAATGTTTAAACAGTAGCATACAGACTGTTGGGCTAAAGAGTAGCATTAATGGAGGTGTATCATTTACGTCATAATGGTTTCGACATTGGGATGATATGGATGTGGTTATAGGAAATATGGAGAGATATTACTACTAAACTAATCCAAATTTCGATGATGAAATATCTTTTTAAGGAGGGAAGTATGTAACACCTCATGATTTTGAGTAATTTATTTTAATGGTTACATTGCATGTGTCATGTAATTTAATTTAAATGGGAAATAATGTGAAATTTGTAAATATTAATTTATGAGAATAATATTAATATATATGTGGTAAATTTACTAGCTTGTTTATGTAAATTTAATTAAGTCAATTGTAATGCGTCCTATGTGAGCAGAAATGGTGGGAATTGACGGTATCCCAATCGGGGGATTTCTGGGGGTTGTTTTAGGGATGAAATAGGATAATTAGGTTTAGTAACTTGGATGGTGATTTTTAGTGCACGGTTGATCTGTAATAGGTCGAAATAGTCAGCATTATGTGTCGAGGAGTAGTAATTGGGGTTCGGGGGCTTTTTAGACTAACCCGGTCTGATGTAACGGTATTTGGGTTATTTTAATGTAGTCTAATAACATAATTTCGGGATTTCTGAGTTAATATATAAGGGTTAGAGATATTAGGCAGTCATAACATTTATTCTAAACCCTAAGAGAGAAGGGAGAGAGGAAGAAGAAGAGAAATCAAAGGACAAAGCTAGAAGAGCTAATTTTGGAAGAGATTCAAGGATTCTAACATCAAATTAATACATGCAAGAGTGAGATCAGACCCTACAAACAATCCAATGTAAGGAATGAACTTGCTTTACATAAAATTCAGGTGTATTCCTATTCACACCATGGTAAGTGTAAAAAAAAAGAAATTTTCGGAAGGATTCTCACATGTAAATGGGTTTTTTTATGAAATTGATATAATGGGTAGTTTAGATGATCAATTGATAATGTAAAACCATTTATGATTGATAGAATTAGATTATACTTCGAAATTAAAATTTTAAGACACGTAATGATGGAATCTTGTTGGTTTCATGGTTGAAGAACATGAATATTAAATAACTTAGTGTAATACCCCGTATTTTCATGGCTTTTAAATTTAAGGATTTATTAAATTTAATTGAGATAAATTAATTTAATTTTAATCCGAAATGTTGTTTTAAATATTTTGTAGCGTGATGAGAGTCGGTAATTATTGGAAATTTGTTATTTGTGGCATATTACTGGATGAGTATAGTAATATATGAGATTTATTTTATAATATTGTCACGTGTGAATAAAATGACAATTATGGAAATTTAAGTCTGGACGCGCTTGTGTCGTGTCGGGACTAAATGTGGATTAATAAAAGTGAATATTATATAAGTTGTTCGTATGGTTGTTTTGAGCGCGCCAACGCGTCCGGAAGGGTCGAGATAGTCAGAAAAGTGTACCCGGGGGTTTTGTTTGGGCCTCGGGGCGTTTTTAGGCCTAATTAGTACCCCGGGAGGGCATTTTGGACATTTCACATTTTTGGGTAAATAAACCCACGAATTTTATAGGGTTATACCAGATGGAAAGTTTCATCTTCTAGGGTTAACACAAGGAAATACTAATGACGGTCATTGGAGAGGAAGAGGAGAAGTTCTCCAAGGAGTTCTAGGCCAAGAACACCTCCGATTGCACCGCCGTCACCACCAACGCGTAAATCGCGCGACGGGGAACACAACCACATCAAAATCGTCTGCAAATCAGAACACCAAAAATCCCAAGCAAGTGTTTATATTTCTTATTTCGTTGTGCATCCTTCATATTAGTGTAGGGATGATTAGGGATGAATTTCATTGAAGAAAACCTAAATTGTGTTAGGAATTTGCATGTAGTGATGACTTAAACCTTATTCTGGAAATTGTTGGAGATGTATAAGAATAATCCACGAAATTTTAATGTAGTATAAGAAGGAATTTTTGGAAAAACAGATTGGAACCATGATTTAGAGATTTATAGGGTTCTTGTATATTTAAATGAATTATGGCATGATTAATCCATGTTTAGTGACGTAAATTGGCATGCTTTACGTAGAAAATGTATGATATCATGTTAGGATGTTAGTAGTACAAATTCTGGGACGATTGGGATTAGAAAATATGGAAATTGTTGAAGTTTGGAGATGAAACCCGTAACTGCAGAATTTCAGTTTTCGCAGACCTGCTTGATCGATCGATCGAAGGTTCGATCGATCGAGCCCCAGACCTCGATCGATCGACCCCTCCTGGAAGACTCCTATTTCTCTTTTTAAATTAGTTAAATTCGATTTATTGTGAGATAATTCTTGGGCATCCTTAATAAAATGTTTTGGGAGATAGGGAAGACCCGTAGGACATGTGAATAGATTTTGGGACCCTTGATGTCGGGAAAAGATTGTATTTTGGGATAATTACATATGGGTCGGTAAACTTATAATTTAAAGAGAGAGAGACGTAAGGGAGTTACTTTGGGACAAATGTGTATACCTGCTGAATTTTATAATTGGGAGGATAGAATCCATGAGCGTTGTGTAGTAAGTGGAATTGTTCCTCAAATTAAAGTAAGATGTGAATGGTTATACGTGATAACTAAATAATGAGAAATAATTACAAATGTCGTAATTATGGGAATTGAGAATTTACCCATTATTGATATGGTAATATTAGTATAGATATATGATTGTGTATGCATATACTATCTATGTGTGAAAATCATGCCCACGCTACTTGCTATCCCTGAGGTTTCCTCGCTGGGACAGTCATATCTCGATGGGACGTTTATGGGGGATATTGACTTGTACCCTAGAAGATAGATATTCTTGGTACAGGCTATCGGATTGATAGTTTAGACGGTCCTAAGAGATGCGGGTATGTGCTTTCCTCTTAGAGACTTTGAGTCTATGCTTCACCTCATTATGTTTGTGTATAGATATCCTTGGTACAGGCTATCGCAGTGATAGTTCAGACGGTCCTAAGAGGTGCAGACATATGCTATCCTCTTAGAGACTTGGAATCTATGCTTTGCCTCAATATTGTTTGAGTATGTGTTAATACAATTCGAGAGTGATTCCGAATGTATTCCCCTTAATACGAGTGATACAGGGTTTTGGATAGTAGAGTATGCTCGCACCATATTTTTACATGGGGTTCTATTATGGTATATATATATTTTACGAGTGGTTAATATATATATGAAATTCTGAAATCTGGAACTGCCTACTGTGATTTGATATGTAGGACATGGTTGATGACTCAAATTGTAAATACTTGTTTTGAGAAAGTATAATATGACACTGGAAAACTTTATTGATTAATAAAGTTAAAATGAGAACTTTGGTTACTAATTGAAATATTCTTTTCAAATAATTGAATCGTTAAATATTGAATCCTACGAATAATCTAAGATAAGTTAAACCATTGGGAAAGGATAGCGTGATATATGATGAGATAGACCACTGGGAAGGTTAGTGCGATAGGTGTGCACATTAGAAGAGAGGTGAGAATTTCTCAAGAGAGTGTCGCACTAATATGTTGTTGCATTGGCCTGTATCAATTTAAATACTTGCTAAACAATTTTTAAAAGCATATACACTATCGGTCTCTGACCCGTTTCTCTCTCTCTCTCTCTCTCTCTCTCTCTCTCTCTCTCTCTCTCTCTCTCTCTCTCTTGTATATATATGTATGTACTACAGGTGCCCAGCCACATGGGTGTCTTGCTTAGGATCCCTTGGAAGGAACGTGCTGCAGCTTAGGTGGGAGTTGCAGGCCACTTGCTTAGACGATTTCATTCACTAGATTCCATTCCTATGATTCTCACTTATTGGGGCATGTGTCTCCCTTTCCACTATGTATCTGTTCTGTTGGGACATTTGTATTTCAGTTATTTCTAGTACTGATACTTTGGGATTTGTTCAGCATGTATGTTTTACATTAAGTTTTAAATGTTGGGATTTTGGATGTTGAATGTTTAAAGATATTGGATTATGTTCGAGGATAATTGTTGTATGATTCTTACGTATGGAAAATATTGTTATTAATTAAATAAATACTTTTTCCTTTAAAAATAAAATTGGTCACAAATGTTGAAAAAATTGTTTTGACACTTAGCTTAATTAATTAGGGTGTTAATTTGGAAAAAGTTATTTTCACGACAATGATCCTAAGAATGAACCAACTGTTCACCTTGATTTTAATTTAATAAAGGAGTGATCGCCCGGTATTTAATTAGGCGGGGTGTCACAGGTGGTATCAGAGCATCAGGTTCTAGTGTCCTTAGGATCTGTACGGCTTATTATGCTTTCGGCGTTGCTTTGTTTGTTATAGAGCCCTATGTTTAGGATTGTCGATTCCTTTGACGAGATTTTATTCTCCTGCTATAATGTGTATACATTAGTGAATTCAAATTTCGTTCGGATGTGTGCGGGTGCCGAGCGATGAAGGATGTCAGAAGAGGATCGTTAAGCGTACATCAGGAGGCAGGGCTCAGTTGAGATTATGAAATATATCAGAGGATGATGACCGTAGTTGAGGTCACCTCCATTATGGTACGAGAAGCCACGACTAGAAAGGCGACTAAGGTGCAACAATGATTTTCAAATGCTGTTATAGTCAAATGAGGTGCGAGGGTAAACTTACCCAACTTATTACAAAAATGTGTAGAGACTGTCAGTGGGAAATTTTAGAAATGCGAAAATTGTATGTGTTTACCAAAGGAGGTAAAGTACCCAAAGGCTTAAATATAGGACGGAGTGTGGCAAACTGAAAGTGAAAATTTAGAGAAAATTTTCTTGGCTTTCGGGATGAAATTATAATGGTTGGAGTCAACCACCAATTATAGAAATGGAATGCTATACCTATAGGAGAACCTTAGGTACAGTGTTGACCGTATGTTCCTTCCTTAACTGTTCAGGATAGAAGAAAATGTGGTTCTGAACTCATCGAGAGAAGGCATGTCAGGGGTCCATTCGTGAATATGAATCTTAACCGTTAGCGAATTTTGTATCGGAAGATGTAGATACAAGTGGGGGAAACAAATCCGAGTGGGAGATCAACACGTAGTAATAGTTGATAACACTCAAAGAGGTAATTCTGATGGACGACCGATTCAGAGGTTGACAATGTCATATTTTGTCAATATATATGATAACGCTTCTTTGTGGGGGAAGTTAAAGGAATCGAAGAATTTAGTCGAGAATAAGACTGAATACAACGGTGGTGGTATAGCACCACAAAAGGATGTGGATACACACCGGGAAAACCATTTAAATGCTTCAGATAGTTAAATTCTTACCAAGTGATGGTAAATTCAGTAAGTACTATTATAGATAGTAACATGATCTCTATGGCCTAAAAAGCTAAGGGAACAACCGGGACGACTAACAAGAATCGAGTTTACTAACGTCCGAGAGAAGGACAATCCTAACCTGGTTAGTAGGACAGATGGTAAGTGGATTATGTGTTGAGGTATTTTGTGCGGAGTGAAATCGCTCACGATAAAATGTTCCAAAATGAGAAAAAGGAAAGGAATACGGTGCCTTGTAAGGCAACGATTAAAATAATTTTATTTTGGGTTGGGCAGACGTGTTACGTCCAAAAACCATTTGTGCAGTCAAGACGATTGCCAGGATGGTAGTATAAGTTGTATCCTTAGAGGATGCGACGTGTTTGTGTGACACGAGCGAGTCACCATATTTTGTTCATTGCTAGATTAGCATGTGACACGAGCTTAATGCATATCATTATAAATGTTACCATTATGTGAATATTTTTCCCTAGTGTAGAGGGATTTTTCTTTAGTGCTATCCGCGGAGGATGAATGAGTATATTAACAGTGTTTCATACTTTATTGAGGTTACTCGTTGTAGTGATGCGATACACGAGTATGATATTATCTTTGTTAAAATGTTATAGAAATGGGAAGTATGATAGTGGGCATTTATTGCAAGGCTATCAAAGTAGTTACATTAGTGCAACACGTTTTATTTTGGCAAAGCTTTACCTGTAAGAAGGTTGGACTCGCAATTATATTATCTATCCTAGAGACTTCGGAGGAGATAGTGGGATCGAGATATTCGATGCCAAAGTATGTATAGACTTTGTCAGTATGATTCAGTATGTACCGGGATTTACCGATGAGCGAAAAGCCTTGACTCGGTATTATGTTTAGCACTCCGGACTTAGTGATAGGAAGAGTGCAGTGTTGTATTTATCCTTAAGAGATGTGGGGGTTAAGAGTTAAACCCTTAATATTAGAAAAGGGAAATTTAGAGAATTCCGAATGTATGTATTCGAGGTTTATGGAATGCTATGACCACCAACCTATACTGAACAATAGTGCAATTAGTGAAACGTTCTTTGTTAAGCATAATTATGGGAGAAATTGTAACTTTTCTGTCAAGAGACAGAATGAAAGGGTACATACTACGGACGGAGGACCTAACGGATTTCGATAACCGACGATGCTAGGTAGTAGTGTATCGGGCGGGGTTCCTTGTTTGGATTTCTCTTTACGAGACATCCCACGCATGAAACTTAGCGTAAGGTTGGAGATAGGGAGACGTTTGGTCCCTATTCCATGAATTCGGTACCCTGGTCGAAATGGGATCAAGTAATTATGTATGTAAGTTGGAAGTTGAATTTTGTTTTAAAGCCACTAGAGCCGGACTTTGTGGTAAGAAAGCGTTGAAGTTATCTCCATGAGTTGAGGGGTGGAACGATTATAAGGAGAATTTAAGAATATTGATTTCTAGGGTGATTGAGAGTACCCAAATGTCATAACCGCGTACAGAACACAAGGTGAGTAAAGAGTTGGAATGATTTGTAGCATGGATTTTCTGGAAAGAACTTTATATTATACAAAAGAGAGGACCTGTAATTATTTTGATGAATAGAGCGTTAGTGATTTATTTTGGTTGTTGTACCTATTTGTGAAATTTTGTACTTATCTGAGGAAGGTTGAGAATTATTATTCCTCTTTTATTGTCATGGAATTTGAATGCCCTATTCCTTCTATTCCGTTGAATTTAGTTAGTCCTACAGATGAGTAACACGCCGTTCTCTCTCCTAGGGCGGGCGGAGTGTTGCAAAAATGTGGGCATCTAGGTTAACAACAGTTAAAATAGTCCGAGTCGAAGGGACGTGGTAATAGACGTGTGAAATATATGTTTGTGGGACTAGTTTAACGAAGTGGAAGTGATAGAGTGGATTAAACGTCACATGAGGGGCAATAATCCATACATAAGTGTGCAATTAGAATAGCACGCCCTAACTTGATTAGAAGGCTGTGGGAAGCCATTCAAGAATTGGTATTCCTTGAATAGAGTAGAATTAAATTGTTATGAAGCACACCCGGAGCGGAGTTGATATTATTCAAGAGTGAGAGCGACTTGCGCATACAAAGAGTAATGATGTTAGTATAGTATAAGAGATCCAGAAGTGCGCTTCGTGGAGAGAAGAGCACGGGTCGGAACTTTCGACATACTCCAAGGAAGGAAGGGGAGTATTACGTGTCACGTAATGTGAGACATTTCAAGGGAAGAATCGATGTTTAGCAAGACGTAGTGAGTAATCTCTACATGCACCGCCCATAGGTAAGGTTTGGTTGAAAGAGGAGAATCAACCAAAGAATTTTGTGTTTATCAAAAATTCCTGGACTTGGAAGAGGTCGGTAAAGCCGGTTAAGTTCTTTGATGAGTTTCCATCCTCAAAACAAGATCAATGGTTTATCCCGAACATGTGAATTAAGTCGCCGAGAAGGAAGTGATTGATATTCCTTTGGGCTGGCTTACAATATTAACTAGTATGCCCCAGACTTCCTTTGAAAGGAAGGATCGCGCCAGTGCATGGTCCGGCGCAGTATAAATTTCTGAATCGAATGAGATTGATGAAACCCACCTTCGATATGGGATCTCAGGAACCAGTGGAGAAAAGATTTCGTTTCGAGTAGGATGTATCACCCTTAGCCAGGGAATAAGCGCATGGTGATTAAATATTAGTGGGGCCACGTGAAGGAGATTTTGGAATCTTGGTACGATGATTTCAAGAATGCTCTGTAGAAGCACTCGTACCTATTTTTCGCGTACGAGGTACTTATTAAGGTTTTGTTATGGAACAACCTCGACTATTATCCTTCCGTATGTTTAGAGGAGAGTAGATAATCAGAATTTTTGGATCGGTCGAGAAAATATCCGATAACTATGGTGGAATTCCACGACGGTTTTAGGCAGTCAAGAGTGGTCAAATGTTCGTATGATCTTCTCATAATGGGAATTTTGTGTATGAATAAATCCGAGTAGTTGTCATGTAGTGAGGTGCGGCCTCCTAATGATAGTGAGATAATGGAATTTATAACGTATAGGCGTGACCTATGCGAATGTTTTCGGGTGGGAGCACAATGTGAAGTGTCTCCAATGAGAATGTAAAACAATGTTGCTGTGAGGAAAAAGCTATAGTGATTGAGCGCCGTACTATGTAGATAGTTTACGTACTGACAACGATATCCAGAATTGTGCTACCTGGTAGGCCTTATTTTCCGAATTTCGGTACGAAATTCCGTTATTAGGGGGGAAGTATGTAATACCCCGTATTTTTATGGCTTTTAAATTTAAGGATTTATTAAATTTAATTGAGATAAATTAATTTAATTTTAATCCGGAATGTTGTTTTAAATATTTACTAGCGTGACGAGAGTTAGTAATTATTGGAAATTTGTTATTTGTGGCATATTACTGGATGAGTATAGTAATATATGAGATTTTTTTATAATATTGTCACGTGTGAATAAAATGATAATTGTGGAAATTTAAGTCAGGACGCGCCTATGTTGTGTCGGGACTAAATGTGGATTAATAAAAGTGAATATTTTATAAGTTGTTCGTATGGTCGTTTTGAGTGCGCCAACTCGTCCGGAAGGGTCGAGATAGTCAGAAAAGTGTACTCGGGGGTTTAGCTTGGGTCTCGGGGTGTTTTTAGGCCTAATTAGTACCCCGGGAGGGCATTTTGGACATTTCACATTTTTGGGTAATTAAACCCACGAATTTTATAGGGTTATACCAGATGGAAAGTTTCATCTTCTAGGGTTAACACAAGGAAATACTAATGACGGCCATTGGAGAGGAAGAGGAGAAGCTCTCCAAGGAGTTCTAGGCCACGAACACCTCCGATTGCACCGCCGTCACCACCAACGCGTAAATCGCGCGACGGGGAACACAACCACATCAAAATCGTCTGCAAATCAGAAAAACAAAAATCCCAGGCAAGTGTTTATCTTGCTTATTTTGTTGGTGCATCCTTCATATTAGTGTAGGGATGATTAGGGATGAATTTCATTGAAGAAAACCTAAATTGTGTTAGGAATTTGCATGTAGTGATGACTTAAACCTTATTCTGGAAATTGTTGGAGATATAGAAGAATAATCCACAAAATTTTAATGTAGTATAAGAAGGAATTTCTGGAAAAATAGATTGGAACCATGATTTAGAGATTTCTAGGGTTCTTGTATATTTAAATGAATTATGACATGCTTTACGTAGAAAATGTATGATATCATGTTAGGATGTTAGTAGTACAAATTCTGGGACGATTGGGATTAGAAAATATGGAAATTGTTGAAGTTTGGAGATGAAACCCGTAACTGCAGAATTTCAGTTTTCGCAGACCTGCTTGATCGATCGATCGAGCCCAGAGATTCGATCGATCGAAGGTTCGATCGATCGAGCCCCAGAACTCGATCGATCGACCCCTCCTGGCAGACTCCTATTTCTCTTTTTAAATGAGTTAAATTCGATTTATTGTGAGATAATTCTTGGGCATCCTTAATAAAATGTTTTGGGAGATAGGGAAGACCAGTAGGACATGTGAATAGATTTTGGGACCCTTGATGTCGGGCAAAGATTGTATTTTGGGATAATTACATATGGGTCGGTAAATTTATAATTTAAAGAGAGAGACACGTAAGGGAGTTACTTTGGGACAAATGTGTATACCTACTGAATTTTATAATTGGGAGGATAGAATCCATGAGCGTTGTGTAGTAAGTGGAAAAGTTCCTCAAATTAAAGTAAGATGTGAATGGTTATACGTGATAACTAAATAATGACAAATAATTACAAATGTCGTAATTATGGGAATTGAGAATTTACCCATTATTGATAAGGTAATATTAGTATAGATATATGATTGTGTGTGCATATACTATCTATGTGTGAAAATCATGCCCACGCTACTTGCTATCCCTGAGGTTTCCGCGCTGGGACAGTCTTATCTCGATGGGACCTTTATGGGGGATATTGACTTGTACCCTAGTAGATAGATATCCCTTGTACAGGCTATAGGAATGATAGTTCAGAGGGTCCTAAGAGATGCGGGTATGTGCTTTCCTCTTAGAGACTTGGAGTCTATGCTTCGCCTCATTATGTTTGTGTATAGATATCCTTGGTACACGCTATCGTAGTGATAGTTCAGACGGTCCTAAGAGGCGCAGACATATGCTATCCTCTTAGAGACTTTGAATATATGCTTTGCCTCAATATTGTTTGAGTATGTGTTAATACAATTCGAGAGTGATTCCGAATGTATTCCCCTTAATACGAGTGATACGGGGTTTTGGATAGTAGAGTATGCTCGCACCATAGTTTTATTTGGGGTGTCGTTATGGTATATATATATTTTACGAGTGGTTAATATATATATGAAATTCTGAAATCTGGAACTGCCTACTGTGATTTGATATGTAGGACATGGTTGATGACTCAAATTGTAAATACTTGTTTTGAGAATGTATAATATGACACTGGAAAACTTTACTGATTAATAAAGTTAAAATGAGAACTTTGGTTACTAATTGAAATATTCTTTTCAAACAATTGAATCGTTAAATGTTGAATCCTACGAATAATCTAAGATAAGTTAAACCATTGGGAAAGGATAGCGTGATATATGATGAGATAGACCAATGGGAAGGTTAGTGCGATAGGTGTGCACATTAGAAGAGAGGTGAGAATTTCTCAAGAGAGTGTCGCACTAATATGTTGTTGCATTGGCCTGTATCAATTTAAATACTTGCTGAACAATTTTTAAAATCATATACACTATCGGGCTCTGACCCATTTTTCTATCTCTCTCTCTTGTATATATATGTATGTACTACAGGTGCCAAGCCACAGAGGCGTCTTGCTTAGGATCCCTTGGAAGGAACGTGTTGCAGCTTAGGTGGGAGTTACAGGCCACTTGCTTAGACGATTTCATTCACTAGATTCCATTCCTATGATTCTCAGTTATTGGGGCATGTGTCGCC
Source organism: Sambucus nigra (assembly GCA_949130495.1). Taxonomy (NCBI): domain Eukaryota; kingdom Viridiplantae; phylum Streptophyta; class Magnoliopsida; order Dipsacales; family Adoxaceae; genus Sambucus; species Sambucus nigra. Next base: position 48,052,433 of record OX422224.1, on the reverse strand, counting down.
CTTTCCACTATGTATCTGTTCTGTTGGGACATTTGTATTTCAGTTATTTCTAGTACTGATACTTTGGGATTTGTTCAGCATGTTTGTTTTACATTAAGTTTTAAATGTTGGGATTTTGGATGTTGAATGTTTAAAGTAATTGGATTATGTTCCAGGATAATTGTTGTATGATTCTTACGTATGGAAAATATTGTTACTAATTAAATAAATACTTTTTCCTTTAAAAATAAAATTGGTCACAAATGTTGAAAAAATGGTTTTGACACTTAGCTTAATTAATTAGGGTGTTAATTTGGAAAAAGTTATTTTCACGACAGTGATGCTAAGAATGAACCAACTGTTCACCTTGATTTTAATTTAATAAAGGAGTGATCGCCCGGTATTTAATTAAGCGGGGTGTCACACTTAGGGTTTAATTTTTGAACATAAGTCGACAATCTGTTAAATTTTTTATGTTCGTTTAAACTCATTCCCTTTCAATTGTACTTATAATTAGATTGGGTTCCATACATGTATGGAAAGTTCTAGGTATTATATTTCCAATGGACTTTGAATGACGTCATTGTAAGCATGCCAATCTGCCATAATTTTACTACAGGGTGTTTATTTTGTAAGCATGCCAATCTGCCATAATTTTTTATGTTACTTTAAACATGTGACATTTTAGTTTTACTAATAATTATATTGTGTCCCATTGATTTCTGGAAAGGTATAGGTCTTAGCTTTCCAATTAGCTTTGAATGAGGTCATTTGAACTTCGGTAGAGGGCGAAAATAACAATTTTGTTAGAATTAGGTCATTTGGACTTCGGTTGAATGAGGTCATTTACGACCCGATTCGGTTTCTTAGAAAATAGCAATTGTGTTAGTATATATGTCAAAATTGAAATAAATTATTGTAACCATAACTTTAGTAGTTTGGGATTATCGATCGATGAAAGCTATTTTTTTGAGAATTTTGGGGTTCGGTTATTGGGCAAATTTCGTGGAGTTACAAAAGAAATTTATAGTCCCTAAAGTTCAGAGAGAAATAATTGAATTCCTAGGTCCAAATCAAGTTTAGTGGAGTGATTTAAAGAGATTTTATTGCCTAGGTGTGAGTGCGTAGTTAATTTGAATTAGAAATTGTTAGAGAGATAATTGATGATAATGTTAAAATATCGAATTGGTGAGATAAAGTTTTAATATATGGTATGCGTTATTTACATATAAAAAGTTAGGTATAAATTGTCAAACATGGCTCCAAAAAATTGCAAAATCTAAAAATTATGGGTTTATATGATGAACAATATTTTTTCCCTGGTAACTTTGCACGCTATTTTGATGGCCTTATGGCCAATAAAAATTTAATTTCTTCGTATATAATTGTTTTAAACTGCAATTTTTAGATAAGTAATGACGGAGATATGGCCTCCCAAACAAGGCCACATAAACTTACAAATTTGGGATTTTTCCTAGGAAAAGGCAATGGACAATATTTTTCCCACATTTTTTTGGTAAATAAAAGTGTGGGCTATTTTTATGAATAACAAGCAACCAAATGTGTTTTTTGATACTATTCATAGCATGGGATAATTTTTGTAATTGTCAATCTCCATTTAATAAGATTTTTTGGCACTTTAGGCGTTGTTTTTTTAATGCCAACAAAATATGGTAAAATATTCAAATTTATTCCACTTCATGAGTGAAAAATGATGTATGGATCTTCCTATCAACATAAAATGTATTTATGCATTATTTCAAGGGGCCAATTGTGATTTTTTTTTCATTAATTAATTTGTTTAAATTATTGTACGGTTTATGCATAGTTTGTTTAGACACCCTTATACTATTTGTGTGTTTAACTCGCTCCCTTACCATGTGAATGTGACAAATTCATCAATTTGGATGCTTATAATAACAATTTGTTAAAACCTTGTGTTTTCTTGTCTATATTTGTTTAAGGTGTCCCTATGTAACCGTGCAATGAAGACATCCCCATATGGCTTATTTATACATAAAATGTATATGATTTATTATTATTCTTGCTTTAATAATTGCGAGGAGAGAGTTCTATTCATTCGAATGACTTTATCTAAGGGGATGACTTTTCTTGATTGCACAAGAATACATAAGAATTGTCTCGGTACAAGCTCATAAATTACCAATTAGGACCTACATGTAGCACATGCACACTTAATATTGTATGATGCGAATATTATTTCTTTATCATAAAGATAATCTAATGAGTTTACACTTATGATGAAGCGTGGTACAAAATTTGGTTTTGGAACCATTCCTTAATAAACCAAAATGTAAATTGGTTTACAAATAAATTAGAAAACAAACTCCAAATATTTGCATCATTGGGAAATCATTGCGATCTTAGCAAACTTTTAAATAAAAATGCATGACCGATGGTCTTCTATTTTTAAGATATTTTTAGATTTTCGATGAGGGTTTTACTAAGAGGTGTCGGGGATTTATAATTAGAGGGATGGGAGGCTAAATGATTATCTTTGGATGTCCAAGGTGTTTTAGGACTCTGTGAAACTAAACGTAGGGCTTATATCCTTTGAGGAGATTTAGAATTATGCATGAACCCAAAAGTGGGGGTAGTTTTTGTAACAAACCCTATTTTCTCACGTAAAGGTTGGCCAAACACGATACGTTGAAGATAGGGATTGTTTGTCAATTAATACCATTCTCAACACAGCGTATTGTAAATGTTGTTGTTTTGAAAGCCGATAGGTTGAAACTTTATAAATAAGACTTTGATAATAATTGTAACCAAACCATACTAAATTAATAATAATAAATCCAACAGTAAATACAAACACTACTCCAATGTAACATAAATAAATAAATCTTGGGCTTATGCCCTTACAACGCTCTCGAAATGAAATATCTAAACTCTAATCGAAGCGCACCTAGGCTAGTGTCAACTTTGCTGAAATCTGATAATCCGGGAGATCGGAAGGGTGGTAGAACAATAGTCCCGATATCCCTATCTAATAATATAACCTGGGGGGATATTTATAATTTGGGCCAAAGCCCGAGGTGTGCAAGAAATAAATCGAATAATTTATGATGCAATAATACAGTCAATGCATAAATATTCAATCACCCTTTCGTCACTCACATGCATAAGACCTCACCCGTCAACTAAGTGTGTAATGATTCGCACCCCAATAATTCCCAAATAATGAAATCTTGACATCAACTAAATTTATAAACAGGTATCCCAATAACAATTTATTTAAATGTATTCCCTACATGTAATGTCAACATTCAATAATTTCATTCTCATAAATTTTCATAACTAATATATAAACAGATATTATACATTATAGGTTCTCATGTATAAATATTGTCCACTTTCTTAGACAATTAAATTTATTTGAGGGAATATATCGTTGGTGTCTATTCATACTATATTAGCATGTCCGGTCTAATCTCTTATTCCTAAATGGACATCACAAAACACACATATATTGGGGGAGGTCCCTATGTAGGACACCTGTATACGACCCATACCCAGCAGGAATACAGGAACGATCAGCACCAACACCTACCTCTCGAGGGTGGAGCATCCATGTATTACCTTATGGCCTACACCTGTGCCGACCTGTGGTACGCAACCCGAATGCGTAAACCCCCGAGCCGATAGGATAATTTACGAATATTGGTATTTCCACAAAATTACATAATGGTACATATTATTATCCGTATAGTATGTATAGGTAATTTCTCTATAATTACATTAAAATTTCCAACTTAACATACACCACAATTCACATTTATTAATAATTTATTTATCTTATAAATTATTAATTTCCTCCCATAATAATTATTTAAGATTCTAATTATTGATAATCATAAGCTTGATGTGTGTGTAATAATATCCCATAATTTAAATTACCAATAAAACCCATAACTTCCCTTTTATTAAAAATTCGTTTGCCTATTCGTATGAGGAAAGATATATATCCTGTTTAAGTTTCTTAAGGAATAATTACTACAACAACAATGGACAACGAGAGAGATAAACCTCCACGTCATTCGAACGATCTGGAGGATCGTTCACGCGACGTGCATGTCGCTCGAACGACCTCTGCTTCGCCTCCCTTTTTTCGATGACGTTTAACAGTTCGCCCAATAGGTTAAATTTTGAACCCATAATTTGTACTTCCAGTATAATCACTTAAATTACCATTTGTTCATTGTTAAGGGCTTAATTATTCGAATTGTTTTCCCAACATTAAATTATGTACAATTCATCACAAAAGATTAACAAATTTAGGGATCTCAACCTACATTTCAGTCCATAGCATTGCACAATAATATCCCAATTGTTCATTCAATTCTTCCTAAATAGTCATCAATACCTTAAGGAAACTAACTCCCAAATTCAAATTTGTCGATACTTAATTTCTGGAATTGATTCTGTACATAAATTATCCCTCTACATGAGTTATTCATCATCAAATCCTATATAATCAAACTTAGATTACATAAATTTAAAGGGATAAATATTATGCATTGAGAAATAAATTGGAATACATATGTTATGCAAGAAAATTCTTGACTTAAAGATTGTAGAAGGACTTCTCTTGAAGCCCCCTTGATTCTCCCCTTTTTTCTTACCCTTTTTCCTTCCCTTGATGTTTTCCCTTTTCTCTCCTATGGATGCTACTTTAGGTTTCCCTTAATGAAAATAGGGGAGTGGTTTACCCCAAAATAACCACTTAATTAGTGCTCATCCGAAGTTGTGTCTAAAGTCCAACTTTTGAACCTCCAAATAAGCCTAAAACCATAACCAAACTAGCCCAAGCGTTTCCCCAAATCATATAATTATGACCCAGGACGAATTTTAAATATTACAAACACTAAATTGAGTCTCTAACGCCACCCAAAATACGTCCCAAATATTTTTATTTCACTTGGACATTTTACCATGCTAAAACGACATGTGCCCAAAATTTTATTCATGTGGTAATTATCTTTCACTCGCAAACCCATTTCGTCAGGTTGAGTTTTATTGTTATAAAAACATAATGTTTACTAAAATAAAAATTTTACTCACTTAAATCTTAAATCTTTCCAATTTAATTTATTCTAAAAAAATAAAATTCGAAATCATTGAATCCATTTACATCGTAATATTTTTTTCTAAAAATTACGGGGTATTACATTATCATCCTCTTATAACAGAATTCTGTCCTCGGAATTCTCTGAATCCCAACCTTATGCTTTTAATACAAGCTACTTACCCATGTTTTACACCCAATTAGTTCATACCCATATCCCATGAGATGGAAGAAAAGGCTCACCAATGCCTATCATAACAACGCTAGGGTGTTCATATATTCCAAATTATATGTACACGCACATGACATAATAAAAGGTTGATGGAACATATACATCTAATTTGTACCATTCATACCAAGAATAACCATACACCAATTATACCACTGTACATGTACATGGGAAATAAAAATAATGTTCTAAGTATCCGACTTCCCTCAATTCCTGACTTTTGCCAATTTCGTGCGTGGGATGTCTCGCAAGCAAAATCCAAACAAGGAACCCTCCCTATACACTTTTGTACGACTTAATTAGTTATTGAGGTCCATCGGCCCAAGATTAAAAGAAAAAGAATTAAATATGAATATGTGTAGTAATAATATAAATTTTAACTTTCTGCCCACTGTCCATTAAAGTCTCATATTTCCAAAGGGATGCATTAAATCCAAATAAATTTTAACAATTTAATAATACTAATAATCATAACACCAAAATGTCCTGGGGTCTAATATCTCTCAGCTCCCCACCTATGCTACTTTCTTGCGTGGGATGTCTCGCAAGCAAAATCCAAACAAGGAACCCTCCTGATACACTACTATATAGCATTATCGATCACTGAGATCCATCAATCTAGGACCCATGTTTATAATATACCCCATAAATTTTTTATATGGCTCTCTAGGCGTTACAGTCACCAATTTTTCCCTATTTAAACTCAAAGTGTCACAATTTCCTTTAGTATTTTCCATCGTAAAAATAAACATGTAGACACCATATTTTAGGATCCCTTGAGTCTCCCCTTAGGTCCCTAGAACCTCCCCATCTCACTATAAACCCTAGGTCGCACTCTGAGTACTGATCTAGAGGCCATCGCCCCTGGGCCCTGTTTGACTCTGGTCAACTCGATCGTCAGAGCAAAAGCTCTTTCAATCTTTGAAGGGATCTGAATGCCCTTTCCAATGGTCCACCATGTGCACGAATCATCATAATAGTTCGGATGAACAAACAATTTTACTACTGAAAATCGATCCGTAGGCCACAGGGCACTCCCGGGCCCCAAAGTGACCCCAATCAACTTCATCGTTAGAGTGAAACCTCTTTAAATATTCAAAAGGCACTGAAAACACTTTCCAACGGTCTACCCCGTTCGTGAAACATTATAACCGTTCGGACAAACGATTCATTTTTCCCTAAAAATCGATCTAGAGGTAACTGGGCGCTCCCGGGCTCCGTTTGACCAAGTCAACTCTACAGCTTGAATGAGACTGAATAAAAGATCCACCCCATGCACGATTCTAACCTATGGTAGGGATGAAAGATTCGTTTTACTCCGAGAGGTCCACAAGAACTTCCAAGAACCGGTTGACCAAGGTAAACACTCAAAACCGAGTTAAACTATTTGTTATGTCGAATTACATCTCCTAACCTTTCCAATGGTCTGCCTCGTGCACTATTCTGACTTACCATGCGGAGGAACGATCCATTTTCTTTTGATGATCTCCCGTTCGAAAGGCCGACGTGTGCTTTCAAGCACATTTGACCCAAAGTCAACTCCCAGACCCGGGAGGGGTCCAAAGGACTCTTGAAGGTCTATGAAGTACCTTTATAACGGTATGGCCGGTGTGCAATTCAGATCAACGGTTTGTGTTCTACGACCATTTTTTTTATAGATATCGACATGAGATTGCCCATTGGCACGTCCAAATCCCTGCCTATCGGCACAGTGTCAAGGATCACCTAATGATAGGCACTCCCTGGGGTAGGCCGATCGACACCCCCCTTGTACCTATAAATAGAGGGCATGACTTCACTCCAAGACTAATACATCAGATCCATCAACGCCACCGATCTCAACAATATTTCCTCGAAAACAGCGGAATTCCTTATGTGAAGTTCCGTTCAAGCTTACATTACCATCCTTTTCATACCTAATTGGGCAAAATATCCTTCTTTATCATAAACATTCATTAACACTCAATGGAGTTCATCCAAGATCAAAGATCAAGCTTGGTAAAAAGTCCAATTCTTTCCATCTCCCTATAAATTCCATATTTTTGCATAATATATATTTGATTCATAATCTAGTTCTCACTTTAGTTCATACACATAAATATCTGCACTTTTATTAGTATATTGCACATACTTTATTTTCTACAAAAATCCTAAAAACAAATAAAAGTGGGTTATACCCGTAAATTCCGAACGGAATTATCCATCACTCTTTTTTCAAAACAAAAAAAACACATTTTCTACACATACACATATAATAAAATTTCGTTCAAATCTATGGGATAAACCCCACTCCTGTGCTACATTGGAACTACGCGGACTTTGATGCCTTTATAGGCTACGTAGGCGTCTCGAATTAAATTCGAGAATCGAGTCCAACCTTCCAATTTTCCAATTTTCCAATGTTCGCATTTTCCCAAATTCCCTAATTTTCTAAAATCTCCCATTTTCATATATATATATATATCATACTTGTTTGCGTTTCATCCAACACATATTGGCATTTCCTAATAACAATCAACATCGTGATAAATGCACAAATCAAATTTTCTATAAATGTCCTTTTGGGACCATTCCTATCGATGACCTCACTCTACCTTGTCCATGGTATGAGTTCAATGATTTCGATCTCCATTATATAAACACAAACACACACACACTTCACGGGGATATAAAGGACATTAATAACACTAGCCCATGAGAGACCGAAAGGGCGGGATGGGTGCCTAACACCTTCCCATTCCGTTACATAGCCCCCAAACCTTCGAACAATTGGTTTCGTATGCATGAGTTCGTCCTTAAAGCCTCTATCTCGAAGTGGCAACATGTTATTTTTCCTGTTTTGTGCAAAATAGGCTGGCGACTCCATCTCTTCACATTTACCCCCACAACGATAATGGCCTAAGCACTTTTCAAAGAGGGTTACAAGATCGTGGCGCTATATTTTCGAGGGATCTCCCCTCGATGCCGCCCTAGTTTGCCACAGTGGTGACTCCGCTGGGGATGTTTTTTTTAAGAGAGCTAAACTCTGTTTTCATGGGTGTTTTATTTTCTTGTATATCTCCCTATTTTAATGTTCCCCTTATTATTCCCTGTACATATGTACCTCATGCTTATGCCACTATTCACACACTTGTAGAAACTTTCCATGTACAGTTCACACCACGTGCACCTAGGATCACATATATCCATGTGTTGCACACGCCACGTAAAAATCCATGGTTAGGTGTCACTAACACACACCTCTACTTATGCTCATCACACACTCACTTGTAGATAATTACACATCGCCCACTCTCACTTATTATCCCTTTTTAGTATAGCTCTATTATTTATACTTGTACCTTATTCTCCACTGGTCATGATCAAGAAATATAATCTCTCCGTAAGATACTAATCAAAGAATCATGCATGATACACCCAACATCACCAAAGAGCATTTATATTGACCAAATTTTGTCCCGTAACTGGAGAGTCACTTCGTGATGGGCTTGGTCCGACAGGTCGCAGTTAGCCTAAGAGATATGACTCTCACCTTCCATTGTCCAAGTACCTTCGATGTATATCGAACGGTTCACCGGCATCATCCCGCTTGACGAAAGTCAGGACAAGAGGTATATCGTAGGGAAATCGTTAATGTAAATTGATTATATCAAATTCGCTCTCACACATATTGTCCCCACGAGGTTTATAGCGAGGAAATTCAGGTACAGTCAGGTATATCAAATGGCTTGTCCACACATGCCGATTTCCCTCAAAAGAAATATTTATATCGTGGAAATCACACCAAAGGGGGGAACACCTTCTAATTAACCTAACAATTTCATACCCGCATATAGGTGTCAAGTTTAAGACACACATAGTAGATTCCCGATTTCGACCTGAAACTCTATCGAAATTCCGGTTCGGCATGTCTCCTAAATTTTCTCGCAATTTTTAAAATGGTACCCGTCTCGTGAGCCTGGTGACAAGTCCAATCCTAGTTTTTACATATATTTCAAACGCAATTTTTCCAGGCTCGGGTCCCATCTAACATTTTTTTTTGCATCTAGGTAAACTAAATACAAGTGAGAACCTAATAAACATAATAACCTCCTTTATCAAAAATACCAAAAGCATTTTCTTTTCCTCCAGAAAAACCATTTTTGTCCTCATATTTTCCAAGAATGTCAAAAATAAACCTCAATTTTCCTCCTTATCAGGTGGATCGCATACACTTGGCCTGGCTCCCTAATGGCTTTGGTATTCAGTAGAATCGCCCCAAAGTTTTGTCAGCCCCTTTACTTCTTTCGTGTCCCAGATTCACCCGCCTTCCAAGGAGAACACAAATCAAGTTCTGAATGTACAATCAGATTTGTTGATGGTTCTAGCTCAGCTCACTGCCAAAATTAACAGCCTTTAAACCGCGGTTCATGAGATCCAAAGAAATTGAGTCCCTATCCCCAAAGATCTCGAGGCCCTCTTCCCCCTTGCTATGGGTTCTCCTGCACCCGAGCCTATTCAGGTTCCCAAGGAATACCAATGTGCTCTTCATGCTCCTCCTCCTAATGAGTTGTCGCCAACCCAGCTGCTGATGACAAACCTTGCTCAGCCAAGGGCTAACTTACCCATGACTACTGACCCAAAAGAGGAAGAACTGAATAAGGTCAAGGAAGACCTCAATATGTTGACCAATAAGTTCAATCAAGTCCGACTCTTTATGAACTACATGCACTACACCCACATGTCTCCCTATCCTAAAGCCAGGTTACCGAAAAAATTCAAGATGCCCAATAACGAGAAGTTCAGAGGAAGTGGGCCCTCGGTTATTCATCTCTGAATCTATCACCTAGACATGACTCTCTACAGGGATTATAAATAAATAATGGCCCAGATGTTCCAACAGACTTTGAAAGATAGGACTCTCTGTTGGTTCTTATCCCTTGAGGAATCCAGAATCTGCGGTTAGGAAAATGTTGCCCGCGATTTCATGTCAGAGTACAAGTACAACGAAGATCTATAAATCACTCACCATGACTTAGAGATACTTAAGAATAACCGTGGGGAATCAATCAACAACTTCATGGCAAGGTGAATAAAGAAAGAAGCCACCATGACCAATCGACCTTTCAAAGAAGAACATGTTATTATCGTAAAGAAGAACTTCCTACCCCATGTACAAGCAACAATGGGAGGACAATATTACCCTCACTTACGAGCCCTCTGAAAAGCAGTAGTGGATATCTAATAACGTTTTGCCAATATAGAAGTTGAACCAAAGAAAACCTATGGATAGTTTTCTCTTAGAAAATTTTAAAAACCTACTAGTACCATGGTTTCTACCGTCAATAACATCTCTCAACCTGTCGCTTCATGGGCACCAGAAAGTCTCCCAAACCCACTCCAGAAGGAATACACCGAGCTCCACGCTCCTCTCTCCAAAGTATACCAGGACCTCTTGAGCCCAAATCAGATCAAACCATTGGAACCCCTTACATTACCAAACCCACTTTCAAAAAACTTTAAACCTAATGCGCGTTGTCACTTTCACCAAACTATTGGACATACCACCAACCAGTGTTTCCATTTACGAAATGTAATCCAAGTCAAAATTAACTAGGGTGTCATTGCCCCACCGGCTAATCCCCAAACCAAACACTACCCATAATCCACTCCCAAATCATGCAAATGCCATCTTCCTAGAAGAAGACTCAAAATTTGACCCATCCACCCAAATCATGCCGAGTAAATCACCATTCATACCCTTATACTCTTCTAAACCTCTCCAAGCATACCCATATTTCCTCTTACACCCTACTAGCTTTGTCGAT